>JAQISU010000086.1:0-382500 GCA_029339505.1 Unio delphinus | reverse complement strand
CTCCGAGAAACTGCGTTATGGAGGGATTCAGTGCGGTATAATTCTCCATTGGGTCTTACAAATTTATCGAATCTACCTTCTTCGTCTTCAAAACTGTGAAGTAACCACACTGACACAGGATCGTTTTTACTCAGCTGGTGAATAGCATCGAATAGTTTCTTTTCAGATAATTCCGTGGGTAGATATTTTATGGTTCTATCCCGCTGTAATATTGTTACTGCAGATTTCCATGCGTGTTCATTATGATCAATAATTGTGATTGGAGCTCCTTGTGATTTATACTTAGGTTCGTATAATATCTCGCCGGTTATCGTCGTTACTGATATTGGGAATCTTAATGATGTTTCTAATTCGGCTATATCCTGGATAGTTGCCCCATGCTCCTTTACTTTTAGTCCCCATTGGGTTATTTTTTTGCGTCTTAGATCAGTCAATTTGTTTCCACGCAGCGCATTTGTGAAGTGTTCATTATTCGTTCTACTACACAATTCATTCTTGACGAAGTCAACAATGACAGTCTCATTGGTGCTAGTTTTTCAATACTCGGTTTATCATTTAACGGATATATCATATAAACAACTGCTGTTACAGGATAAGATCTCTCGTAGTACGGTTTGTCAATTCCAGTCAAAATTCCTGGTTTGGAATCTCGACTCACAGTGACAGTTTTTTTTATCCTTCAAGATGGGTTCAAATTTATCCCGAATAATCCAATCTCCCGTGTCTGAGCGGATAATGAATTTCACTCTAAAAAATACCTTTTCTGCATAAGATGTGAAATTATCACTGCTGCACATTTATCGTTCATGGTAGCATCAACTTCACCATTGATTCGAAATGTCGACCAGCAGTGAGATGCTCCATTACGCTTGAATTCATTAAAACAATCACGAATTTTACCCAACATAGTTCTATCACGAATTTTACTCTTTGGCTTATCAGAGTTTCTATCAAGATTGAATTTAGCATTTTTCCTAGGCGTGATTTTCAATAATCTCACGAAATCCTTCATGCTATAATTAAAACAAGTATTTAAATAGAAAGATTTGATATAATGAATCATTGCAAATGGTTTATGATTGGATCAGTAACCCCGTGTAACAAATCATGTCGAAATGAGTTCTGTGGATATCATATGCAAAGTTTTCGACGTGGAAGTCTTGGTCCGATCCCTTGTATACGATGTGGGGTAGGTGTGCGTGGTAAATCACAGTTGTGTCTCAGTTGCGGTGGTAAGAGATACAGAGAGTTGAAGCGTTACTACGATAAGAGAGCTAATAACTCAATGACCTAGACTCCGTCAAGGACAAAATCATAAGAACTCATCAAGACTACATCGGAAGATTTCCAAATGTAATCATTCGACCAAACAATGAATTAGACAAATAGTATTATGTATATAAATGAGCCAAGTATTCCGACCACATCCCGTGATCAGCAACTACGAGGCATCCAGTGATGGTATTGTCAGAAACTGCAGATTGAAGAAACCAGTTGGGTGGGATAATGGTATGGGATATTTGACGTTTAGCGCTGGGAAGGAGAAATATTTCTGCCATCGTTTCGTGTATGAATGTCATAACGGATTGATCAAGGATGGTTTTATTATCGATCACATTGATTCCAATCCTAAGAACAATTCTTTATCAAATCTGCAGGCTATCTCACAAGTGAAAATTTGAAACGAGGAAAGACTGGACAATACTTAAAAAAAGCGAGACCCGTAAGATCTATTAATACAACTAATAACGAGGAAATATTATTTCAATAGCTAAGGCTGGTAAGTATTTCGATATTTGTCCACCTTCTGTTCAATGTGTTGCAGAGGAAATTTTTCGATCTGCGATTTGAAAAAAGACCGGACAAAAAATTAAATTTGTTTATGCATGACGTCCATCTCTGAGAAATATATTTTTCATATTAGAATTATATAATTAGCAATAATATGAATTCTCAAAATATCAATGAGGTCATAACCGAAATTTTAAAATTGAAATCTCAGGGGATTTACATATCAGATAGTTCAGACTTCGATCAAATTATGTCCGACTTCCAGGATATTGAATACGGCGCTATGAATAACAAGTATATACTACCCAAACAATATGCCCTCGTAAAACGAATTCAAAATTCAATTCGCGATTCCCTTCTATGTTGTGACGACGTCAGTAAGTTTGTCCCGTTATTTACTATCGTGGAAAAAATAAGAAAGGAATTAGAGAAGGAATAAGAAATAAAAAGGACGATTTAATTCAAGAATCAGAAATATAAGATTGTTAATTGAACAAAATGAAAAAACCCTTCGGATAATTGTTAGTAAAATACTTCTGTTAAAATTCTTACTGCAAACATGTATGAATACTCCATGGACGGTATCATAAGTGTTTTACTACAAGGCAGTTGTAAAATTTCATAGTAAAATACTTTTTTATTACTGAAATAAATTTTCATAGTAAATATTTTTTTAGTCGTTATTGACTGATTTTGGCAGTTTTTGACTGATTTTGGTTTTTTTTGACTGATTTTAAGCGGTTTCAGTCGGGTCAAATGGTCGATTTTGCATGGGATTTCCCGTAGACTTTTTCCAGCTAAAATTATTTTCGGGTGACAAAATCACTGCATTTAGATTGAAATCTCTTCGTACACTAATTGAAAAATTGCTTACGATTTCAATAATGGTTAATCAAACATTAACGACCCAATTGACTCGTGAGAGACTGGTCGCGATCAAAATGTATATACCAATCTGCGACTCTGTCAGTATTAAACTGCAAGCTAGACAGAGTTTACAAACGGATATTGCTGTGGGATCAGATATTCCCGAGACAGGGAAAAAAATGAAAAGAAATCCTCTTATTGGTGAACTTGAAAAAATTGGAGCGGAAACTTAAAAAAATAGCAAAAAAGATCCAAACAAACAAAACAATCTTTAAAAACACTACCTGGTGATATAATAACTGCTGTAAGACAACATGAACAACAAGACGAACAAGACGAGAACACAAATAACGAGAACAAGAACAACAAGAACGATAATTTCTTGAAAAATTTGAAGAAGAACTTGCTAGTAGACCACCACTTATCACACCACCGGAACAACAAGGTGCTGTTGCAATAGAAGACTATCCACCTGGAAGAATATTTACTGTTCATGCGTTAACTAAAATTAGAGAAATCGAAGCAAAATCTGAATTAATTAATTCTACTAAAGATTGTTTTTAAGAAGAATATAAGAGATAAGTATTTAAAAGACGACAAGTCTAGAAAATTTATAAGAGACAGAGACACCTGGGCGAATAAAGTGTTTTTAACAAATCGCCGTAAAACTAAACTAGAAACAAAAGAATTACAAACTGATTTTAATACTTTTATAGCTGCAGTAAAAGGTATCACACAACCACCACCGGATTATACAGCAGACGACCCAAATCCGGATGAAATACGAATAATGGCAGAAGCTGATTCTGAGAAAGGTGCAACTGGTACAACTAAAAAATCAACCGGGAAGGGATTTTCAGGGAGTGGAATTTCAGGTAGTTGTCTTATTCAATGTCCTGGTAATATTCTCAGCGATATATCACAATTAGAAGTTCTCATCGGAGTAAAACGAGCTGGAAATAACACACCAAAACTGATTAATGAAGCAGCTGATATCTGCAGGCGGTTATTTCAAGGTGGTATCATGGACATTGATATATATCGAGATTTCATTGACGAGTTAGTGGAAAATCCTACGGATTATTACAGCGACTGAAAATCCCTTGGATTTTTCATCATCGCATTAGATAAATATCATTTAAATAAGATGATCATACACTACAACAATGATAAACCAGCCAGCGTCTATGTAGTTAATTCACGGTTTCTAGTTTATAACGAGTACTATGGTGATGGTCTTGGTGATACAATTGCGGGGTTATTTGCAAGAATGGCTCCAAAAGTAGCACCAATCGCAAAATAATTATCGATGAAAGCTATTGATGTTATTCGTGATAAGGGTATTAGTGCTGTTGGAGATCTTGCCGGAAAAGCGTTTTCAGACGCTCGGGATAAACTAACAGCGCTAGTTCGGCGACGAAGGAAACCACAATTGGGACCACTGCCATCTACAGCGGATATGCCTGCGAGTGCTAGTAAAATTATAAATAACGCAGTAGATCAAAAACTAGTGTCTCTGATGACTCCGTCATACACCAACGACCAAAGCAACATCGCAAATATGATAGCGGGAAGTGGCTTAAAAAAACCACGACATGGTCGACGACGATGATTTAGATCAATGAATATAGAATAAAATGTTTAAACGGTCACCTGATCCAGCGTTTGATATGGATGCCCCAGTACTCAAGGATGATTCTGTACGCGATTATCAAGTTTATGCCTATCATGCAATAGATTCAAATAGTCGATCAAGAATAGAACTTCAAGTTCATGATACCAGTAAATACTTTTTGCCTTGTGAAGCGTTTATCGAAGTAGAAGGAGAACTTGTAAAAGCTGCTGATACTACTACTGTACCAGCACCGTATTCAGCTGATACTCAAGTCGGGTTTGTCAATAAGGGTATCATGGCACTATTCGAGAGTGCAAGATATCTCATCGATGGAAAACAGATCGAGTCGATAGAACGTGATGATGATGTGGCCACAACAATAATAGGGCTAGCAAGATATTCCGATGATTATAAAAGATTGGCAGATCCTTCTATGATGTTTGCAAAGGATGGTAAAAATACTGCTGGAAAAAATCAATTTACTATCAGAAGACCAAAAAAAGTTACTGCTGCTGGTACTGATACTGATGTCGAGGCTGTAGTTATGGGTAATAATCCCGTTTTCAATCTAGGAGCTGCAACACGTATGTCAATGTTGGAAGGAGCACGTAGATCAATTTCATGCGCGATTCCACTGCATCATATATTCGGATTCTGCAGAAATGTCCGAAGAGTTATCTATGGAGCAAAGCATACAGTAGCACTCGTGCGAAAGGGTGATGACAATGACGCAATTTGGAGGATTCCAGTGGATTTACGTCCAGATCATGTAAATGATGATGCCGGTAATGTCAATTTAACAAAACAATCATTATGGATGCCAGTAATGACTCCATCAATTACCGCAAAAGAACGATTACTATCATTTATGGACCAAGGAGGAAAATCATTACTAAGTTGGCTAACCGTAAGTACAGATGTTAAACAATCAAATATTAATGGGTTATTTACGTGGAACCTAGCATCAAAACAAGGTGTTGCTGCGCAACGTCATATATTTATTGCGTTACAGGATAACACACGAGTTGGCAATCAACTCTCCAGCCATATGATATTTGATCAATTAGGTGTTAAAGACGTCTCACTGAGAATAAACGGTCAGCAGGAACCATCCGAAGATGTACAAATTAATTACGGTCAAAATCATATTGCACGCGTGTATCATCGGTTGTTGTCATATATGGCACGCGATCAAAATGTCGATACTGGTCTGCAAATATCACAATTGCATTTTAAGAATTTATATCCGATCTATTACTTTTCGTTGGAACATCTTGATTTAACAAGACAGTCCGTCGTTGATATACATTTTAGAGCTAATGTGCTTCGTGATATTATTGATAATTATAGAGCGGTTGCTGTCATTCTCAGCGATAAATCAATGCTACTCGAAGGTGTTGGCGGAAGAATGAGAGTGATAGATGCGCCAGTAGAAAACATGTAATGTTTTCCAAAAACATGTAACAATTAAATCAATCTGTTATTGTATAATGAAATACAGTCATATTAGTGTTGCGTTAATTCCCGGTCAACTCAAGAAATTGCAATCGGAATCGCCTAAAAAATGCGGAACTACAATAACACTGAAACCCAACCAGATGACTGGCGGGGCGAATAAATTGTCGCTGACAACTCGTCAAGTAAAACACTTCAATGATGCGTTCAAGGATAAACAAGGCGTTCAGATCACTCTCTCTGCAGCTGCAATTGCCAATATGAAAAAACCGCCGGTATATTTCCATTGTTAGCTGCATTACCAGCGTTGATTGCGGCAGCGGCACCAGCGGTGGCCAAAGCTGCGGCGTTAGGAGCCGTTGGTACCGCGGCAGGAATGGCACTAAAGAAAGCAACTGGGAGCGGGTATAAACAAAAAAATGGAAAGGGTCTAAGACTACCAGGAACCCGTATTCATGGTACAGCGGGAAAGGCCTGAGAATCCCAGGAACAGTTTACTAACTCGGGAATCTTCGATTGAGGAACCTATGGTTCCCAGGTCCAATTTTGATGTACTCGATGCTGCTAAAAAGTTGGCCATAAAATTTCAGAGGTGTCTTTATGAAAGATCAGTTACCAGCACAACCAAGCAGCGTTGAAACAGGTATCATTAATCTCGATAAGAGCACCGGACCCGGAACCCACTGGGTTGCATACGCGATTGATCCACGTGCAATCGCCTATTTCGATTCATATGGATTAGCGCCGCCAAAGGAATTCATGCGTTATATAAACCGCTTAAAAACTCCTCGTTGGTATTCCACGCTACCAACACAACAAATGAATGATCCACCAATATGCGGCAGCGAAGTATTAAATGTCCTTTACGCTATTTCAACATCTGGAAAACCACCACACGTTGTCGTAAATGAATATACTAGCAGTCGAAGTCGTCAACGAAGTGATTTTAGAGAGAGATTATATAGAATAACATGATTGATATTTGGGGGAGACAATTATCAGCGTTGAAGAAACCAACCACAGAAATATCTGCAACCGGTGATAAAAAAAAAAATAATCAAAGATGAAATAGCTGAGACGTTGAACTTAGCATGTGTTGATCCAAATGAAATAGTTGTATTTCAAGATCGTCAGGGTAAATTGAAAACTAGTAATTTTTCCCTGGATGATATTTTAGTTAAACAACGAGACGCAACCGAGAACACCGTTGCGTTATTTTCCGATCAGGGTAAACTCAAACCCGGCGTACTTATGTCAACAATCACAGACAGATTAAAAACTCTCAACGATGAGTTAAAATTCATACTAAATTTTTTTGGTGATCCAGCTACAACATCTCCGAATGTATCATTAATAAAAATTTCTATGGACAATATCAAAACTGTCAACGATGAATTAAAATTGATTATAGCTTTCTTCGTCGAAAAAGCGGTAACATCACCGAAGCTCTCAGAAATAAAATCTTCTAAGTTGGAATTAGCATCACTTCAATCTAAAATTGAAGATAACGGAAAACAGTTTTCAGTTTTTCGTAAAAATATCGTTGAGAAATTTATTTGAACTACGTTGGATAAAATTGAAATAAAACTCCCTGATATTAAAAAATTAATCGATGAGACGAAAAACTTCATCGAGGCAACCAAAAATGATTTTTCGAGGATGATAACAATCATTGAAAAAACAAAAATTCCTCATGAGAAAACCAACAAGGTAGTATACACGATCCAACACGGATCATTTGCGTGGACTCCTACAGACAATATACTAAGTATCACCGCGACCGTCAAAGGTATTTATCGATTAACACTAGTAACACCATCGACTCAATTTAATATATCATCGTCGAGTTCATCTGAGGTCAACAATACGATATCAACGATCATCGACAAGGATACAACTGAACGATTCACGATAACGACCACTGATAAATATTTGATTAGGGTTTCAGTATCATGGTATGTGGAATTCGTAGCGGATTTAAGTAAACAGCTAAATTGAAATCGTAAACTGATTTAAAAATAAAATGTCGTCATCAACGGTACCTTCGGTATCTCAATATCGCTATGATCAGGTCAGAGAGTTTCAGAATAAACTCAAAACACTCACTGAGGAGTAGCGAATAAAAATGACGAAGAATCACCGTAGTTGATGTTACCGTGTACTCGGTGAGTGGTGTAATCGCTGGGGCTGGTATAATACTCTCCTCGATGCCAATGATTGCCCCGATAGCTGTTCCAATTTGTATATCTGCTGCGACAACAATCGCGGGAATAATTTCGATAATAACAAAACAAAATATCATGCAGCCACAGTAAATTGCAAGACTACGTAGTTAAATTTCATGTTGTATCAACTGCGTACTCGCAATTGTCCTCGTTGATATCGTCGTCGCTCGATGATGCATTCATATCAGATAGTGAATTCCCAGCGATGGTAAGTATTTATGATTCCGCGATGTCAAAATTAGAAATACAACATGAATATAATAACAATGACAACACCGCAGTAATTACTTCAACGAATAGTGGAGAACACAAAACCAGTACAAACCAGCATGATATCTATCACATCAACGAATCCTAAATTCAGTGTGAATTTCTCTATTCCGATTCCCGTGAAGGAGATAGCGCTAGCAAAACTACGAGTGTATCACAGCTGGCCTAATATTAGGTTGGTAGCATTTGGCGGTTAACAACCGAATAATTCTTTAGTATTTGCGAATAAAAGTCGTGAAGACGGGACACCAGACTGGAACGTTGTTTCGTTGCCATCTGGGTCCTACCAAATCGAACAAATCAATGCTGAATTAGCGCATAGAATAAAATCAATTACTGGAACAGAATCGAAAATCGCTATAACAGTTCACGAGCCGACATTATCATCTGCGATCGAGATAAACTCGCCTAGTTATATCGTAGATATCTATTAGAGTTCTATAAGAACAATACTAGGATGGCCTGAAATCCCACCTCGACAAGTTAACATACCACCTGAATCAAAAAAATCTGATTATGTCACAAACAATAAATATCACGATTTTAAACCTAGAATAATCGATTCTACTTACACGAAAGTTTTAACAAAGCCTGTTAGTTACAATGATGGAAGATGGTTCTTTGGACAGCGGGATGGTGGTTGGATCGAAATTTCTTCAAATAACATCTCGGAAAATTTTAATATTTTTAAACGAGAACATAAGAATTATTTAGATAAATTACGGCAGAGTTTTCAAGAACAATCGTATCAAAACCTTCAATTATCAAATACTCGGAAATATTAAATAAAATCGCGTACGATATAGAATTATTTCACACACGACTTATTCAAGGAGTATTAGATGCCAGGGTCGGTTCTGAGAAGATAGAATTTGCAAACAAATATAATATTTGCGTTAAAGAATTCCGACATTTAAGTTTACTGAGTGTAATGTTCAAGAACTAAAAAAATCAACCAATGATCTCCTTGATGAGTACTTCCCTCAAATACTCGCCGCGTGGAAGAAATTGCAACCACCAACAATTCTTAAATACAGTAATGATCCAGATGGTGGTGGTAGGCATATCGCTCCTCAAAATGTGAATATATCCTCGGTGATAGCAATTAAATTTAGTATGTGATGTTATCGAAAGAAGCTATGAAATAAATCTCGAGCGATCAAATGAAGCTCAGCAGGGATATATTCTATATTCATTTGTACCAACAGCTCCTCCAGGATTTCTAATTATTGAGGATCCAACTAATCCAGTTTATATGCGATGTCATAATAATTCGCTAACGAGAATTAATTTCAGACTCACTTACCAGTCCAATAATCTAATTGATTTACAAGGTGAGGTTTTACAAATTAGTCTGTTTGTAAAATCCTAAAGAACTTTCATCGTAAAAGAATTGTTAACCAATAGCAGCAGAGGGGGTGATGGAGTCTCTGAGGACCGAATCAACGCCGTTAGTCTCGTTGTCAGTAGACACATTGATTTCATGAAATAAGTATCCCATTCCCGTTATACTGTACAAAAAGACCATTATAGAAGCTTCCAATTCATAAAATAAGGTCTCTTAAAAAATACAAATATCGAAGTGATCTCATAACCCCCCTTTTATCCACATTTTTTTTTTGGATTTTGATAAACCCCTAATTTGACAAATAGGGCTCTAAAATCGTTACGGCTCCATTTGGCAAAAGGAGACTTAAAATGTTTTGCTTAAAATATAACCCAATTAGAGACGTCTGATCCGCCCCCTCTGCTGCGTATGTAAACATGTCAAATGGATGTAAGAAGATATTTATTTTGCATACCATCAGATGACTTATTTCGGTAGGATTTTCTTTTTTGAAAGATGAAAACTCCAGCTATAACAGCAATAACAAACAAAGCTGCTGTTACAGATCCACCCGCAATTGTTCCCTGTTCATAGTCATCTGGCAACCCTGAAGTAATTACAAAACAAACTACAGCGTGGAACAAAATATGCAACTTATTATTTCAATACAAGCAATAAAGCATGGGGAGTGAAATTTACCAGTTTTCTTAAATTATAGATCAGAGGTCGTTTCTCGATGTAGTTCCAAACCTAATACACAGTACTTTTCATTTTATTTTCTTTGTCAGTCTTTCAAGAGATTAATATCATTAACACAATACAAGCAATAAAGCATGGGGGGGGGGGAATTTACCAGTTTTCTTAAATTATAGATCAGAGGTCGTTTCTTGATGTAGTTCTAAACCTAATACACAGTACTTTTCATCTTTTTTCTTTGTCAGTCTTTGAAGAGATTAATATCATTAACACAAATGACTGATTTTGTCCTGACCTAAGCTATCTAAGTCTCCTACATGCTCTGAAATAACAAAGCCATTCATCTTTTCTAAGATTTCATAAAGCACATGTTTGTAATAATGTACAGTTTCTGTTGATATCATCTATACTATTTGGCAAGTAAAACACGTAAAATGTAGCAGCCATTGTCTGGCTATAGATGAATCATACGATAAGAAAGACGTGATGGTTGTACATAATTAGCGATGCAAATCAAAGTGCACCATAACATAGGGTATATAGGTGCATACCTTTCTTAAAAATAGAAATGTAGCAGCCATTTTCTGGCTATGAGATAATTATAAGATAAGAAAGACGTGATGATTGTAACTAATTAGCGATGCACACGAATTTACACCGTAACATAGGGTGGACAGTGACATACCTTTCTTCAAATTTGGACTTGGGATGATCACTCTAATGCTCTCAGAATATGGGCTCTTGCCCCTAATATTCCAGGAATACATTCTGTATAGATATTCTCCTGGAGGTAATTTACTGACGTTGACAGAAAATGTTTCTTTCGGAAGTTTATAAGGGCTGCTCATTTCTTTCAGATTTGTAACGCTAGTATTATGCCAGACATTGTCATGACCAGTCCAGGACGAATACTCTATTACAAACGTCTGTTCGGAACCTCCGTTGAATCCAGGACGAAAATGCAGCTCAATCTGCTCAGCCAAAAATCTGCTGAAGTTAAATATTTGAACCTGACACGGAGGGCCTGTAAAAAAGAAAAGTGAATCAGATAGAGGTGATGAAGTTTTAGTTCGACAAAAGTTTGTATTTTACATACTGAAGCAACTTAAACGCACTTGATTGGTTACAGCGGGTCACCACTGAAACATTATCGTTTTTGGTCTTTTCGATTATTCAGGGTTAATTATGAAACGAGTATGTCTCTTTTTCTCATCTCTTTGCTTTATCATTATAATTGAAATAATTATATACGTCTCTGCTGAATCATATTATTTCATAGCCGTTGAAGTCGACTCTATTCATCTCTGCAATTATCGAATTTTACAAAATATCATTATGTGTGCAAATGGTTTTATTGACTGCAATATCTTCCATATTTGCATATGTTTTCATAGTGTTATGTAAAATTAATTTATATTGTGTGCTTAATTTTATGTCCATTATTGTAAGTGGTAGAAAGAATGTTCACATAGCTAACATTTGTCGATGGTTATAATTTGCAAGCAAATCGTTTTCTGTACTTGAGTTCAGAGTCAATAATATCTGATTGTTTCATGTTTAAATACAAGAAAAATGAAAACAGCTAATGCAAATATTTTTCTTACAAATAGATCAAGGTTACAGTCGAATATTAACTCCAAGTAGTTGTTTGTGGGTCTGCTTCTATGTGAACACTTATGAACCATTCGTATCAGAAGGTTATCTGTTATGTATTGGTGATTTTACCAAGCCTCTCCCGTTTAAACCATTAAGCAGCTCAAGACCTTCTCCGTCTTTTGTTAGTAGGTTCTTGGCCTATATCAGCTAGTGAATATTTTAGTTTTAAACAGGTAGAGTATGGCTTTATTAAAGTTCCTCTCCACGCTTTCAATTTGGCCAAAGACTCTGACTTAATTTCGGTGTCCTGTGTCTGCTTGATCATTGTCTTCTTTACCTACAGAAGGTATTGATATATCACTTGACAATAACCTAGCAGGAAACAAGGTGTTGGTTAATCCAATGACAACTGACAAGCCTAGTTTGGGTCAAAACGGTGATTCTTTCTAGACTGAAATTCTTGATGGTTATACTGGTTTGGCAGATACTAGAGCTATAGCAAAAATAATTCTTGAGACTGTTGTTGATCAGGAAATTGTTTAATTACCTGATATTTCCTGGTCACTCTATTGATAAGGTCACCTTTTATATTGGTATTGATTAATCTAAAGGTATTGTTCACAGTTTTCCTCTTCTTGCTACTCATAGTCTGTATTCTAATCAAGAAGGCAAATGATATTATGTTTATTTCAGAGGGATGTTATTGAAACTGAAATTATGCAATTACCAATCAGGTAATGTCTAAAACACGGGATGCTTATGAGAAAATTGGGTCCACCTGCGATACCTGCTGGTGATGGTGGTCAGTGAGATGTCAAACTATTGACAGAAATTTCTTAGTCAAACGAAACGTCCTTGGCTGGCCATGTAGGAGTCAACAAGACTTATTGCAAGATCTTAAATTATTGATATAGTATTTTGATAGAGATACAAAATGTTAATTACTCTTACAATTTAAATGTATTTATAGCACACAGTGAGGATGTAAACGAACAGCTGAAATCTGACTGTAGTCTCTGATTTAACCAAACGTCGTAATTCAGACATATTAAACAATCTGGATTATACATTTTTATACCTGCAATACCATGTAAAGGGTAACCTAAAACCGATATTTCATATCTGGTGTTACAGCACAAAAAAACGCTAGATTTTCCATCAACAAGGATGCATCCTTACAGGCTAAGTTAAACCTGTAGAAGTGAACGTCATGGCTATTCATAAATTCTCAATGTCTATCTGTGAAAAGCATCTAATCCGATTTTTGTGCAGGACTGCATATTATCGGATGTTTTTCTAAAATTTTACATAACTGTTGAGTCTCTAACAAATGTCATGAATAGGAAATGTAAGTTGCATTCGTTTGATAAACGTAAAGGATCTCATAAAAATTAAATGCCATATTTTCAAGTGAAGAAGTTCATTAAACACAAAATTCAAGTCAATTGTTTAATACGTATATTGCAAACAGAGATGTAGAAGTTGCTGAATATTGATTCAATAAGAAAAAAAAAACATGTAGAGCATCCAATATGAAATGTTACTATTTAAAAGAACCAAGCAAAATAATCAAGCACCATACAAATTAGTCCACAATTAAAAATGAATGGATGGCTCTAATATTAGTTTTGCACGATTTTGAAATGTTTATCAGATCCGAATTTTCTCCAGTTGTTGTTATATTCACTGATCATAGTCCCCTCGTATTCATGAACAAAATGAACAATAAATATCAGAGATCGTAGAGAACAGGTTTCTTGATGTCATAATACACTATTAGCATTAGACTCATTAGGATAAATCGTAATAATTTTTATTTATTTAAATTATTTCTTAGAATTACTAAAATGTTCATCGACATACTGAATTAACACATTACTAATTGTTATTTGTGAATACATTCAGAAACATTGTGGGTTACATCATTGTTATATCAAGACATTCAAGAATGTCGGTATTCAATATCTTGGACCTATGATACAACAAATGTACAATTATTCTGAGTTTAATTTACATTACGGTGTATATTATGATACAACATATGTACAATTATTCTGAGTTTAATTCACATTACGGTGTCTTTTATGATACAACATATGTACAATTATTCTGAGATTAATTTACATTTCGGTGTATATTATGATACAACATATGTACAATTATTCTGAGTTTAATTCACATTACGGTGTCTTTTATGATACAACATATGTACAATTATTCTGAGTTGAATTCACATTACGGTGTCTTTTATGATATAACATATGTACAATTATTCTGAGTTTAATTTACATTACGGTGTATATTATGATACAACATATGTACAATTATTCTGAGTTTAATTCACATTACGGTGTCTTTTGAATTCTACTTTGTATTCTAGGAAACCAAATTGCTTGTTCATTTTAATTGGATTGTTAGCATTACATCCTTTCTGTTAATATTTTGAAACCAAGAGTCATAACAGTAGCATTCCGATTACACAGGTCATGCTAGCTGCATATGTAAAATATATCCACACTACATACGTAAATGAGATTACAACAAAACTATGAAAACAATTAAATTGTTGTAACATATAAATGGTTAGACGAGAAAACAATAGAGGGCTTTGTTTTGAATGTATGTATGTATGTATGTATGTATGTATGTATGTATGTATGTATGTATGTATGTATGTATGTATGTATGTATGTTTGAACTGCTTGCTGTTTAGATGTTACTCTCTTCAAATGATTCATATGTGATTAAGACATCTTAAATATTTTTGTTATCTGAAATACAATGGCAGCTACCTTGTAGGTTGTACCTATATCAACGACAATTAAAGGACTGAGTGGCATTTACGGATCTGGCTTGCTTTCCCTGTCTTTTGGCACAGCATCATAAATAAAATATTTAATGTCAAGGCAATTAGAGTACTGTACCGTTTGCCAGGGACACACTACAATAACCGAGTAAAGTTTGATCCTATGGTTAGATTCAAATCGAAAACGTTTCAGTTGGTACTTAAGAACTCTAACCATGTAGTCAGTGCGGTTACTACCTCCATAAGTGGGTCGTTACGCCATGCTGCATCAGTGGACCCACATTGGGTAACCGTCGAAGCTAAAGTGTAGATAGTAATGGCACAACAGCGATACATTTTACAATTATTTATTTTGTTTATTTACTAGTCACATGCCTTTCATAGTTGGTTTCAAACGTATTCTTGTGTCGTTTTTTGGAGATAAAAAGCAATTAAATATCACAAAGGCCGATAAAAGTCTTTTGTGACACTTACAAGAGCTACAATTCTCATTTAAATATGGTAAGTCTTTAATTATTGTATATTTCTATAATTTGATTAACGAAAACCATCAATAAAAGATACTCATCCGCATTGAAATGTTGTTTCTTGCAAAATAGTATATATCTTTGTGAAAAATCGTGTACAACAGAACTAAACATAGATTGTATTTGAACTATACAGTTTCTCATTCATCTCATTAAAACCGAATAAACATACGAATCATATGAAAAGTGGACATCTAAATATCAAGCAAAAGTTTTTAAAATGGCTCTTTATACTCTTATATTATGTTCGATGTATGAAGTATTACTAATATGCACTTAATCATAAGCACTACTGCACAGATCAAATCAGATATTTAGTATTCTTTATGCATTACATTGTGAACTGTGAAGTCTAATACATAATAGTTGGTTCATATTTTAATTAAATTCATGAAAATTACTGAGCTACAATAATTGTCTACCACAATTCTAAGAAGACCTCATTTTCTTGATTTATCACGAAAGTCTATTCATAGTACGATGTACCACTCGAACTGCCCGTGCTAGTTATGTATCGTGAATCAATATATTTCATGACGATATTAGAAGCATGGTCATGTCTGACAAAGCCGAATTTTAAAAATGTGACAGATGTCATAACAGTGTTTAATATCAATAAAGTACAACCTGACTCCACATCGCCACTACTTACATGAAAAAGTTAAACAGCGAATTTGTAAGAAATATATTAAACATCTTACCATCCGACGTCAGTTGAAATGTAAACTCTGTCTGGCCAATAGGATTCCTCAGTATAAGTGTGTAGTTGTCAAAATCATTCTGTGATAAATTATGAACGACGATGTGAGCCACTCGAGCCTCCAACTGAACGGTTTTGCCATGCATCTGGAAGTCAATATCTTCAGGGAGTAAATACATTGTGATATTGCTTGCGTTTGACAGAGGTGTGCCATTTTTCTGGATGTATGAACATTCAATAGCTGGATTACTGTAGAATGGTATTGATATATTAACATACTGACCTATTTTTCCAGTGAATATAGAGTTTCGAGACTGAATTGTGGGGTTCCCTGGAAAAGAGAAAATGATTTTTAAGTATTTGACTCATCTGTAGAAAATAAGTTAAATATGGCGATATTAGATTGTGATTTATATATGATGTATCAACACCTATAAAAATATGGTGTCAGAAGTAGGAAATGTGTTATTCATTCTAAGTCAATCATTCATTTATTTTCTATCTGAAATAAAATAGGATAAAAACAAGAGAAAAAGCAGAATCTCTCTCATAACAAATAAAATAAACAGTATTTTAAGATCAATGGAATAACTTAAAAACTAATTTGCGCCGAATGAAAGCATTGCTAATCAGCTTACACAAAGTAATTAAAAGGAACCGATACTTTTATATTGACAGATGTACACCGGTTTTGGTCCATACGATTTTCTTTACATTGTTACACACGATCAGTAATACATAAGTGCAAAAGATTGCATGTACGTGCATGTATATTATCATCAATTTTGTGCTTTCCTTGTAAAGAAAAGTATTTTTAGAACAGACTATTTAAAATCATATGCATGCCTGAATGTATGTCAATCTCTTTATGTGATACGGATTGTCAGTTTTCAGTTTACATTTATCAAATCAACTCTTCTCTCTCTCTCTCTCTCTCTCTCTCTCTCTCTCTCTCTCTCTCTCTCTCTCTCTCTCTCTCTCTCTCTCTCTGCTTTAAATCTATATAATATTTAATTAAAATTAAAATAATCCTCTTAATTAAAACTGAACCCAGCTAAAAAAATATCCACTAACTGATGGTAAGGGCATGGAACGATTAATCCTGAAAAACACAAAATATTTATATATAAAGCAAGGACACAATATCTGAGCCAGGATTAGAGTAATTTTCCAATCATTATTATCCCAATCATCTGGCTTTAATTTCTTTCTGTATACTTGAACTTGAATTAACATCTAAAAAAACATGTTTAACGTGAAGTTATAATGATCTTGTGATATAATTGACTCTCAAAGAGCAATATTAGCAATACATTCAGTTGTTCATGGTAAAAAAGTAAATTAGTAATCTACCCACAACTCTTACCCTCAGTTATGGACAAAAGTCAATTACACAATATAAATTAAGTATAATCACAATATATATTGCCGTTACGAACTTTTGCTTATTGCTAATGCATTTAAGACAACTTGCTAGTAAGTATTTATTATTACTCTTTCTTTAGCAACGATCAGTTGCCCCTCATATTGATGGAGCTTCTTTGCTTAGTGTATCATACCATTCTGTTCTTGATTTATTGCATGTCAAATAATAGCCTACACGGCAGCGATGCGAGGTTTAAGGATAAGTCAAGGACGAACACAAACGTGATATACAAACATTAGATATGCAGTAATCGTGTATATTCATGTTAAAGTTCCCAAATATAGAGATTCAAGTTGAGTTTAATCAAATTAAAATGTACTTTCAAACATCTGCGTTAGACACAAATGTTGTTTGATAATACCATTCTATATCATTATTAATGTTTAGCGAGTTCAAAAGACTATGGAACATTATCATCTTCTCTTCACAGCCTGGTCATAATATACTTCTAAATAGATCGTGGAAGGATAAGTAGAAATGGAGAAAGATTACATTCCTACAGGATATTTGCATTATAGACCAGAATTGAATGCATCCTTTCGGATACGACATTTACTTAAGCTGATGTACGTGACAATTGTGAATGTTATGTTATTATATGTTTGTCTGACGGTAATGTATAATGGTTTAACCGTTGTAAAGGACAATTTGAAGTATTTTCCAAAGCAATGTAGTATTTTTGTGACATTAACTTGTATCCACATTAAACCAGACATGACGATACTGATCGAAAGTTGAAAACAAATTATTATCATTCAATACCTAAAAGATAAAGAAAAACAGATTTTGGTATTGAAAACAACGAGCAATGACGGGAAAATTACGAACGAGTGCAAAAGTAGTTATAAAGTAGAACCTATGCCGTTTCTCCGGCTTAATAAAGAATATATGTACTGTAGTTGATACATAGATAGGTATAAAATGCAGTGTTCAAGCGGATCTCTATAGGGTGGCGAACATAAGGAAAGTGTGGTTTGTTAGTAGCAAATTGAGACCGCACATGAAACAGGTGAGTGCGAATTGTTATTCACGTGTAAAAACGGGAACCATACCTGTGACATTTATGAAATTTGAACCACTTTGCTCGAATGTTCCCTTATTCCCTGGTATACCATTGGTGGCGGAGCATATGTATGTCCCACTATTTTCTAGAGACAGCCTTTCAATGAGTAGGATTGTGTGTGTCGAATTAGTTGTACCCTCTAGCCCATTTCTGATCACATCGTCCATCCACATGTGTCTCCAGGGGTCGAAAGTGTTCTCGGCAGGGACACCTTGAGCCTCACAAATAAGCAAAACTGTCTCATTCTGCATGGTAGTGCCTGATACAGTTACTTTGATATCTGGCGCATCTACAAATTATCACAATGTAACATGATGTTATCGTTTATTCCTAGTAAGTGAGTATTTTAAATCTTGATCAAGCTCGCAATTCTTACAAGACAACTGTAACGTTTGGAAATTACCGACAGAAGTTGTTGTGTCTTAAAAGTAACTCAACCGGTTAGGGTCCCTTGATAGCCAATCACTTCACATGTTACAATAGTGTTTGCCTAAGTTTGACTCTCAGCAGATAAATATACACATTGTTTAAGTCCGATGCTCCTTTGCATACCGATGCTCCTTTTTAAGTCCGATGCTCCTTTGTATACCGCAGACTGTCATCCTATAGGTACGGACGAATTTCGTCGTGATGATTATGTGCTTAAGTTTATTAATGTCCAATGTAATATATTCTGACAGTGGCATGCCCATTTGATTGTGGAACTATTCCATTTTGTCATTTTTATTTTGTCAGAAGTGCTCGTCGTTTAACAAGTTTAGTAAGTTAATGGTTCAAAAACGCACCGTTAAATTTCATCCGTTTTCCGCCAAAACCCTACTTGATCACTCTTTTAAAACATTGTTTTGCAGAAAATCAGATTAAAATATTAAAAAATGTATTGCGGAACTTCAAAATCTAAATATGGGAGTTTTCAATTCATTTTATTAAGCATTTACATGAAAATATTGAAAAAAATTAAACTTTAGAATTATCAACAATAATTTCTCTCCATCGTTTCCTAAAATTATACATGTATAAAAATTATCTCTTTTTATGCTGAATATATTTGAAAATAAGATTGATATTACATGCTAATTGCGAAATTCATATTTAGTTTCCTACCTGAATTATAGATATCCTGAACTATTACACACTATGAAAGATTCATTGGAGTCATTTTCGCTATGCATATATAATCGTTTATATGTATTTAAATCACAAAGCAAAGAAACGGGAACATAATATGTTTCGAGTAATACAGAATAGAAAGTAATCCTAAGATTGTTGAAATCTAAAAACTAAGCCCGAATTTCGATGTATTCGAGAATTAAACTAAAAATAATACAATTTTATTAGAGAATCTGCATTGAATATGATAATAATTAAATTATGCATTTGTTGACATTACATTTTAAAGTCAGTCTTTTGTGACTAACAGATAGGAACTATTTTAATGAGGAAACGTGCATCCAAGGTTTTATTGAAAATACCTACTACAAATTATTCTTAAGTCTGATAAGAACGAATATATATATATATATATATATATATATATATATATATATATATATATATATATATATATATATATATATATATATATATATAGTTTTATTTATTTGTTAGTTTTTAATGTTTTTGTATTTGATTAATATGCCATGGGGTATGTAAAACTGTATTTAATAAGATGACCTTGTCAAAAATCAAGTTTAGTTTCTTCCTGACCTGAATAAATGATTTTTGTTTCGTAAACAACGTGCTTATCTCAATCTGAGCCAAGAACATTGCAAGTGTCCTATGAAATGTCTGATGTACAGGTTATTTACCACACTTCATAATATAATTGTATTGATAGATCTTATAAGTATAACTAAGATTTTATCTTGTTAACATTGGGAACATTCTATAATGAAAGGTTCCATTAAGTAATATTATTTCACATTATATAATGAAAGATTCCATTAAGTAATATTATTTCACATTCTATAATGAAAGATTCCATTAAGTAATACTATTTCACATTCTATAATGAAAGGTTCCATTAAGTAATACTATTTCACATTCTATAATGAAAGGTTCCATTAAGTAATATTATTTCACATTCTATAATGAAAGATTCCATTAAGTAATATTATTTCACATTCTATAATTAAAGGTTCCATTAAGTAATATTATTTCACATTCTATAATGAAAGATTCCATTAAGTAATATTATTTCACATTCTATAATAAAAGGTTCCATTAAGTAATATAATTTCACATTCTATAATGAAAGATTCCATTAAGTAATACTATTTCACATTCTATAATGAAAGGTTCCATTAAGTAATACTATTTCACATTCTATAATGAAAGATTCCTTTAAGTAATACTATTTCACATTCTATAATGAAAGGTTCCATTAAGTAATACTATTTCACATTCTATAATGAAAGGTTCCATTAAGTAATATTATTTCACATTCTATAATGAAAGATTCCATTAAGTAATATTATTTCACATTCTATAATTAAAGGTTCCATTAAGTAATATTATTTCACATTCTATAATGAAAGATTCCATTAAGTAATATTATTTCACATTCTATAATAAAAGGTTCCATTAAGTAATATAATTTCACATTCTATAATGAAAGATTCCATTAAGTAATACTATTTCACATTCTATAATGAAAGGTTCCATTAAGTAATACTATTTCACATTCTATAATGAAAGGTTCCATTAAGTAATATTATTTCACATTCTATAATGAAAGGTTCCATTAAGTAATATTATTTCACATTCGATAATGAAAGATTCCATCAAGTAATATTATTTGACATTCTATAATGAAAGATTCCTTTAAGTAATATTATTTCACACTCTAAAATGAAAGATTCCATTAAGTAATATTATTTCACATTCTATAATGAAAGATTCCTTTAAGTAATATTATTTCACATTCTATAATGAAAGATTCCTTTAAGTAATATTATTTCACATTCTATAATGAAAGATTCCATTAAGAAATATTATTTCACATTCTATAACGAAAGATTACATTAAGTAATATTATTTGACATTCTATAATGAAAGGTTCTATTAAGTAATATTATTTCACATTCTATAATGAAAGATTCCATTTAGTAATATTATTACACATTCTATAATGAAAGATTCCATTAAGAAATATTATTTCACATTCTATAATGAAAGGTTCCATTTGGTAATATTATTTCACATTCTATAATGAAAGATTCCATTAAGAAATATTATTTCACATTCTATAATGAAAGATTCCATTAAGTAATATTATTTCACATTATATAATGAAAGATTCCATTAAGTAATATTATTTCACATTCTATAATGAAAGGTTCCATTAAGTAATATTATTTCACATTCTATAATGAAAGATTCCATTAAGTAATATTATTTCACATTCTATAATGAAAGATTCCTTTAAGAAATATTATTTCACATTCTATAATGAAAGATTCCATTAAGTAATATTATTTCACATTCTATAATGAAAAATTCCATCAAGTAATATTATTTGACATTCTATAATGAAAGATTCTATTAAGTAATATTATTTCACATTCTATACTGAAAGATTCCATTAAGTAATATTATTTCACATTCTATAATGAAAGGTTCCATTTAGTATTATTATTTCACATTCTATAATGAAAGATTCCATTAAGAAATATTATTTCCCATTCTATAATGAAAGGTTCCATTTAGTAATATTATTTCACACTCTATAATGAAAGATTCCATTAATAAATATTATTTCACATTCTATAATGTAAGATTCCATTAAGTAATAGTATTTCACATTATATAATGAAAGGTTCCATTTAGTAATATTATTTCACATTCTATAATGAAAGATTTCATTAAGAAATATTAATTCACATTCTGTAATGAAAGATTCCATTAAGTAATATTATTTCACATTATATAATGAAAGATTCCATTAAGTAATATTATTACACATTATATAATGAAAGATTCCATTAAGTAATATTATTTCACATTCTATAATGAAAGATTCATTTAAGTAATATTATTTCACATTCCATAATGAAAGGTTCCATTAAGTAATATTTTTTCACATTCTATAATGAAAAATTCCATTAAGTAATACTATTTCACATTCTATAATGAAAGATTCTATTAAGTAAGATTATTTCACATTCTATAATGAATGAAAGGTTCCATTAAGAAATATTATTTCACATTCTATAATGAATGAAAGATTCCATTAAGTAATATTATTTCACATTATATAATGAAAGATTCCATTAAGTAATATTATTACACATTATATAATGAAAGATTCCATTAAGTAATATTATTTCACATTCTATAATGAAAGATTCATTTAAGTAATATTATTTCACATTCCATAATGAAAGGTTCCATTAAGTAATATTTTTTCACATTCTATAATGAAAGATTCCATTAAGTAATACTATTTCACATTCTATAATGAAAGATTCCATTAAGTAATATTATTTCACATTCTATAATTAAAGGTTCCATTAAGTAATATTATTTCACATTCCATAATGAAAGATTTCATTAAGAAATATTAATTCACATTCTGTAATGAAAGATTCCATTAAGTAATATTATTTCACATTATATAATGAAAGATTCCATTAAGTAATATTATTACACATTATATAATGAAAGATTCCATTAAGTAATATTATTTCACATTCTATAATGAAAGATTCATTTAAGTAATATTATTTCACATTCCATAATGAAAGGTTCCATTAAGTAATATTTTTTCACATTCTATAATGAAAAATTCCATTAAGTAATACTATTTCACATTCTATAATGAAAGATTCTATTAAGTAATATTATTTCACATTCTATAATGAATGAAAGGTTCCATTAAGAAATATTATTTCACATTCTATAATGAATGAAAGATTCCATTAAGTAATATTATTTCACATTATATAATGAAAGATTCCATTAAGTAATATTATTACACATTATATAATGAAAGATTCCATTAAGTAATATTATTTCACATTCTATAATGAAAGATTCATTTAAGTAATATTATTTCACATTCCATAATGAAAGGTTCCATTAAGTAATATTTTTTCACATTCTATAATGAAAGATTCCATTAAGTAATACTATTTCACATTCTATAATGAAAGATTCCATTAAGTAATATTATTTCACATTCTATAATTAAAGGTTCCATTAAGTAATATTATTTCACATTCCATAATGAAAGGTTCCATTAAGTAATATATTTTCACATTCTATAATGAAAGATTCCATTAAGTAATATTATTTCACATTCTATAATGAAAGATTCCATTAAGTAATATTTTTTCACATTCTATAATGAAAGATTCCATTAAGTAATATTATTTGACATTCTATAATGAAAGATTCCATTAAGTAATATTTTTTCACATTATATAATGAAAGATTCCATTAAGTAATACTATTTCACATTCTATAATGAAAGATTCTATTAAGTAATATTATTTCACATTCTATAATGAATGAAAGGTTCCATTAAGAAATATTATTTCACATTCTATAATGAATGAAAGATTCCATTAAGTAATATTATTTCACATTATATAATGAAAGATTCCATTAAGGAATATTATTACACATTATATAATGAAAGATTCCATTAAGTAATATTATTTCACATTCTATAATGAAAGATTCATTTAAGTAATATTATTTCACATTCCATAATGAAAGGTTCGATTAAGTAATATTTTTTCACATTCTATAATGAAAGATTCCATTAAGTAATACTATTTCACATTCTATAATGAAAGATTCCATTAAGTAATATTATTTCACATTCTATAATTAAAGGTTCCATTAAGTAATATTATTTCACATTCCATAATGAAAGGTTCCATTAAGTAATATTTTTTCACATTCTATAATGAAAGATTCCATTAAGTAATATTATTTCACATTCTATAATGAAAGATTCCATTATGTAATATTATTTCTTGAAAATGCCAGTTGTGACCTAGGTCTAGTAGTGAACTTTAAAGTCTTGTTTACTTCAAATATAAATATTTTAACCTGTAAATAGCATATAACAAAGATATCAGTACTATTGTTGTGTCCAGTAGCTGCCATTTGTTGAAATTATTTATTCATCCTAAATACAACGTGCTTATCTAAATTAATATTCTTGCAAAGAGATAATAACATGGAATGATAATGAAATTCAAATATGGATATATTATTCGAGTGTATTGTGTGATTAACTAAAAGACTGAAGGCACATTGCCACACAACAGTCTACCATAGGCACATCAACACTTCCAGGGTTGAATTTATGTTTGAATACCACAATAATATGTTCAAAACGGTGTTAGAAATTTGCAATACCTTATGTTTTGTTTACGTTATCATCTTGTATTATAGGGAGTAAATTATTTGTTGAATTTTACAAAACGTGATGGTTTTCAGTCTTTTCTGTTACTTTGGTTAAGACTAAGGACCAACAAGTCGTAATAGAAAGAAAACAAAAGAAAGAAACAAATATATATATATATATATATATATATATATATATATATATATATATATATATATATATATATATATATATATATACTCACATTGTATAACTATATCCAGCTGCTTCTCACTTGTTAGTGTACCAGTACCAGAGCTCCTTAACTGCGCTGTGGCCTGACACGTGTAGGTCCCTGTATCCTGCCTTTTGATGTTGTTAAACCGCAACACATTGCCCTCTTGTCTATCTTTCCATTGAATGACGTTGGGCGTTGGATTCCCTTTGGCCTCACATATGACTGATAGTGACTGGGTCTCATTTACAGTTAGGGGACTACTGACATTATATATGATGATTGGATAGTCTGCAATTGAATATGCCATGATAGAATTTATTTTCGGAGAGCTACTTACACACGTATGTCTTAGTATTTTATATAAACTATACTATAATTCTTAAGTTTGACTGAAACGAGGCTACAATACGTGTCACATTTAACCTCCTTCCTTCCACTGATATCATATTATTAATGTGTATCAATGAAAACAGGCCATTATATATGCTGTTTCAAAATAGTTCTTCTTCTGTCTGAAATGCTATTCTTCTTACATTGCAAAGACAAATATCAATCCACTCACAAAATATTCCTCCACTCAATCGCCAGTACATAAGACGAAATAGTATTAGTTAGTTTCTGTATGAAGCACCCTTTAAAAACTTGAAAAGATAACTTATCCTGGGATTCCTTCTTCATACTTTATCAATTTTAAATAATTGACCAAAATGACGATAAATTATTATAATAATAACACGGACAAAAACGACAATAGTTGGAAGTGTCTCTTACCGCCATAATCCGTGAAGGTATAACAGGGTTATAAAGAGGTCTTTTGTAATATTTAGGCCTCAAATTTAATATTAGATATTTCCAAAAATCGTTACATGTGACTATCCATGAACATAGCAAATAGGTTCATAAATGTTCATAGAAATGATAACTATTTCAATAATTTTATCACTCTATATGTTGTTTTATATGAAATAAATCTAAACTATTAATCATTTTAATGTGTTTTTATGATTATATATATATATATATATATATCACGTGCTTAATTTCTGATATAGGCAACAAAAAGACTATGTTGATAAATATGAAAATGTTTCTAACTAACACATATAATTAAACCCAGCCCTTGTGTCATGTCTTGAACGCGTTTGATATATACACCATATAACCACATGTTCAAACGTTTTGATAATGGACATGCCACATAATATGTTTAAACAGTATTGGTTAATCTTTCTTGCCTTACCTCCGTTTTTGCTTTCACAATCCACTAAAACTGTTCAGATCCCTACACTAACTTTATATCTTTAAAAAGTATTGATTTACACAGACCTCCCTGGGTATTTCAACTGTTTTACAATAAGTTTAACATGGAGATCTGCATGTTCTAAATTACAAATACACATTCTCAATATAACAGTCAGGAAATAATGAAAACAAATGGAAGGTGAAACTCTCATGACTGTTAAATTCAGGTGTCTGTTAAGGCGTTTATTTATATGTGTGGAAATGGAATAAAGTAAAATCTATGTACACTCCAATACTTTACCTGATCACATACTGGACGCGTATAGTACAATTTTGTAAGCATTAGCGAACTTTTCGACTCTTCGAAATGAACGATATAACTCTTTAGCACCTGTAGCATTCTATAACATATTTCTGGTCAATTTAAAATGAAAAAAAATCGAATTATATTTTTCTCCGTATGATTCCAATGGTTATACTGATCACCTAGTAAATTCCAGTAAATATAACAAGTCATGTAAATGTCATGTAAATATAACAAGTCATGAAAATTGCATCAGTAAATGTCATGGCACCACATACACGTTTTTACAGCCAGTATATACATAAAGTAATTCTTCAAATGGTTGTAGGTTATAATTGTTTTTCAATGAAAGTATATGTATACAGCATTCGTTGTATTAATTCATTTTAGTTTCAATTAATTTAAGCGTTTGTAACCAAAACAAAAGATTTTAATGTTATACAATTCTTCTGTTTAATTGTAACATAAACGCTTAAAGACAACTTTTGTCTCATATGTAAGTTTTGATGTGAACTTTCCGGTACATTTAGCGTGCAAATCTTCGTAGAAATTGATGGATGAAATAAATGATCCATCTCTGACAATGCGTGTTACTATCACAAAAAAAATGTTCAGCAAAGTCGTATATCAGTTAGTTAGTTTCCTCATATTCTTGTCGCGTTCTATGCGACATGTAAATCAATAACATTGATAATAAACACAATTATCGAGAAATTCTAGACACTTTGAATGATGGATAATTCTTCTGATTAATCGTATACTAAACTGGAAAATTCGAACATCATTTTTTTGTATTATGAATATCTAAACAATAGTTTATGTATATATTTCATCCTTGTCATAAAGATCCATTACTAGTGCGTTCGGCTGGATTGAATATAATGCTAATCGCAAACAATAAGGAAGATGATTCCAAACCGGCCCTATTTAGCAGTGTGTTCTATTCACTTCTGATCGTATAATATGCCATTAAAACAATCTGCCTGCAGACAATATATATAAGTTCAGTAAATACTTTAAGATATTACAATCTGCAGAAATATACCTCTGGATGCTAATGACAAGAGCGAGGCAATAATTGCGCAAAGCTATTAAGAATCATGTTTAATCTGATTAAAATAACATTTCATGCCATTTTTTATCGTGATCGGATATTAATCAACTCTCAGCATCGACTAAATTAAAAGGCTGCAGGAAAAAATGATATTCTGACTTAATTTTATCATTGATTTTTAATTAAAACTTTCTCATATCTATATAATCGGTTTTTCTTGCCAACGCCAATATAGTATAAGTTTTGTTTATTGAAGACATTCAGATCACCATCTATGAAACAAACACTGACAATTCAAAGTTATTTAAAACGATAAGCTTTGTTTTATTGTTTTATAAATTTATGCGCATTCATAATTTTATTGTAAACTTTTGGAGTTGTTGCTCTAATGCCTTCAATTAGCAATTCATGATACATAAGTTGAATGTATTTAATTTTTCTCGAACATAAACAGTAATATTTTTGTATAATTTAAATTCACCTTCGACACTGAGCTTTGGTTTATACGTCTCGACTGCTCTAGAGGGTTGAAGGGTGTAAGCCCGACAGTAGATCGGTTTATCATGATCCTCGTTACTAGGGGTGAAGGAAAACTGCTTGGTACTAGAACTCCTGATTTCTGATCCAACGCACCATTCTATAACTGGGTCTGGTCGACTCTCTCCAGGAATACAGCTCATGGCCACCGTTTTGTTTGATTGCACGTGCAAAATAGATTCGTCTGAAACAGGTTGCCCGTTGATGTATAGTTTTACCTCAGTTACCTGTACTACATAAAATATGTCATCATAAGTATTGAGTGGGGAACCGTAAAGGTCCCAATTTAGTTTGTCTGGTATAGTGGGCAAATAATGACGCCAACATCAACCTAACCAAAGGGTTAAAAGGCCATTCATTATTGCACAATAATTAAGCATACAACACATTTGTTTTCAAAAAGATCGCCAATCAGTCTGTTATATTATCTGTTCATATAGTTACTGAACTGCTTCAGACATGGCAAAAGAGAAATAACGCTAAATAGGTAAACATAATCTCTAAAACAATTACAGAGTATATCACAAAAAAGTCTGAAATATTAACAATACCAGAAGAGTGGGTCAAAAACAATCTGGATGATGCGTATGTGACTTAGATAATTGATTTCAACCCTGGTAATTTGATGAAAAGTATTTATTCTAGAATCAACAATGGATGGCAGGAGGGATGAAATTGCTGGGTTCTCTAAAGTCTAGTATTGTATCCTTTTCTAATTGTGACATGAATAAAACGCCTTCATCCGAATGATATGTTGGACCTTCGCCAAACGTATTCGATTAGTAGAAGCGGTATTTTCGTTTAAATGTTTATTTTGGATATGCAGCCTGTAAACATATATCAATGATACATAGTACAGAACTTTGTTATTCGACGTCAAAGTCCTTAACTAATTTTATAAACCTTTATGCACAGGAATAAATTACCCTTTATTAAATATTATGACCGTAGGAATATAGAGAAGTAGCTTAGACTTACTTTAAAATACAAAAACGAAATCCTACTGTTTCTTCAAAAATCAAAAGTCTTCTTAATAAAATATTTACATTCATCACAACAAGAAGCCCTCTTTTTTTACTCAAGATTTTGTTTTAACAAGAGGCATTTTTCTTTTGTTTGCATAAATGATAACGTATGCCTCTGCATATTTAAGAAAAATAAAGTAATGTTCAACGTTGGAAGTAAACATACAAAGATGACTTGTAAACATTTGTGTATTTCGTTGTTATATTAATGAGCAGTCTTCCAATTAGTCAGAAGCCTAGTAATAAAAAGTAAAACAAACAACAATCATCTTCGTCAAAGCAATTATGTTTGCTCGAATTACTGCCTAGTTGTAAAATATGTACTAATGAGTCCAAATCATCGATATTACTGGTATTGTTAGTGCATAAACTTAATATATCCACTTAAGACAAGACAACAATTAAGAAAATATTTCTTTTATATCTTGACACAAAACACTAATACAATACCTCGAACATACAGCCTACATCTCTTCGAGTACACTGTTATGTTAGGATCAACGTTGTACGCTCGGCAAAATATCTCCTTATCATGATCCATACTTCTAGGGATGAAAGTAAAGGTGTCATTGATTCCTGAGCCCTTATTTTCTACGCCAATGTACCAGACTATTGTGGGGACAGGTCGGCTGATTCCATAAACACATTTCAAGGTCACTGTCTCCCCACTTGTAACATTCAGGCTAGATACGTTTCGCAAAGACTGACTGCTATGTTCTAATTCAACCTTTGAAACTCGAACTAATAAAATAATTAAAGACAAATAGAGAGTGATGCTCATATATATATATATATATATATATATATATATATATAGTACCATATTCATAGTAAGATTTTGAAATATGTCAGCGGCTGAGAATTGTATCACCACAGGAGCTATATCAATTTTGGAAATTCTGTTTTTCCGCTAAGGTAATATATTTTTCCTTCTGTATATCATTCAGACCTGCATTTCCATATCTATGCTTCTTTCTTTTTCTTCGTCTTCAGCTCCTTCTCTCTCTCTCTCTCTTTCCTCCATTCATTTTTTTCTCCCTCCAGTAATGATATACCGTTCGTAAAATATGCCATCTGTAGACCCACTGGTGTACATTTATGCAATCAATGAGGTGCCATCAATAAAAGTGACACTACAATTAAACTCCAAGCAGTAAAAGGACTTCAAGCACTACCTTTATATAATTCGATTTTTACATTAGTCATTAATGTGAACTTACATCACCTGTCTCTATTTGTCATCCATATAATATTGTATACCTGTAATACTTTACGACAAACAGTACACAGAGTTTAGACGATACAAAAGTTGTAGTTAAAAGCAGTATATCAGTTTTGAAGCAGCAACGTTACCTATCATCACAATAATGTTTTACAATACATTGGACAAATTTGTCGTTCGTTGACAATTAGCACTGGTTGCAAAACGAACTTAAATGTCTCTCGAATATTTGATACTGAAATATTTCAATATATATATATATATATATATATATATATATATATATATATATATATATATATATATATATATATATATATATATATATATATATATATATATAAGAATTAATTTCTATTTTGTTTGGAAATTATATAAATTATAACTCCTACGTACTACGTGCAATGAATAAAGTTTAACAAAAAGTTTTTAAAGAGAAATGTAAAAATACTCAACATGCTAGAGACGAATTATTTGTTTAATGCAATAAATATTGTCCTTTAGTTTTCATAAAGTTAGGGTTCTTTTTTAGAAAGCATACCCGTGCTTTAGCGTGGTTATAATAAATATTACCCTACTGTCATGTTGCTCGTTTTCTGTGGGTCATTGTCTACCATGTTTGTAACACCCGTATGAAACGAATGGTGGCAAGGAATATAGGGAAAATATCAGATTAGTATTTATAGATTATTTCTTATAACATGTATTTTAGGTAAGCGATTTGAAATCAGATGTATGACAATAACAATTTTGATTAATTTGTTAGGAAAATGTTTCTATAGCTGACTGTGGTTATCGATCGTTGTTAGAGGTTAATGACATTTAATTGCCTAATTATGATTTGTATCATTGCAAACATTGTTTGACTGCTGTAAACAGTCGTTAGCTGTCCACTGTTCGCATAACACACATGATACCTAAACATATGGTGATTTTCATAGATACGGACGAATTACCAAGCTTATTTGAAGAGTCACCTTGATAATTTAAGACAGATACCTGTTGGTAATACGCATGCGTCGTATGATCGTATATAGTCATGACACTCAAATTTTAATTTGATTTTTTCTTTGGTTATAAAAATTATGCTAATGTCAAGGAAGTGATATCTAAAGTAAGAACAAAACGATTCATAATATAAAAAGAATATCTTGAACAAAATGTATTTTCTTTTGTTGTTATTTCTTCTAAATATGAATATAAAGCGGAGCCTCGTTAATCCCGACTTTCGTTCCCAGTGGAAGTCCGGAATAACGAGTTTTCCAGATAATTGAATCATGCACTTTTTTTGTATTTTACAATATCATCACACCGTATAAGTAAATGTATATACTAGCTTTAAATTTAATGTACTGTAAAAAGTACAACGAATACAAATTGTTATCTCGCAGTTTAATGTGTTATGGTAAACTAAGAGAATGCAGTCATTTTTATAAGTCGTATTTTACAGTTGTTACAATGAAGAGTTTAAAGTTGTCTTTACTGTGTTTATCGTGGTATAAACTGTCAGTTGCCGACTCACAACGCAAATAACGCCCGAAGGACGTTATGTAAGCTGTGTGAGTATGCAACTGACAGTTTGTACCACGATAAACGCAGTAAAAACAACGTTAAACTCTTATAATTGAAATTTCATAGCACTTGGGGTTGTCCTGATTGATCGTAATAAGTTCATCATAATACCAGTCCTTGATTCAATGGAAGCCTATGTATGGAATTTGAACACTGCTACCGTGATTTTGAACTTTTATCTTAATGGGCACGTGTATTCAAAGTGGAGCTCAATATTTAATGTCACGATTCATGGCCAAGAATGATTTTGTATTCGGAAATGAAGCCCTATACTGTCCACACCATAAATCAGTCAACTTTGTTTGTACAGCCATCAATAAACTGTGATTTTGTTACATAAAATTGTCAAACAACAAATATGCTTAATGACACTTTTAATCTATTTTTCATATGTTATGTCAAAAAGCGTGAACGATTCGATCCCAGTGTTTATATAATTATTAACACACCCGTCCCCGACTAGCTAAAACAGACATTGTTTATACAATCGTTGGTTACAATATGGTCATGCTACTTAGTTATTGATAGTGGTCATAGATTCTCAAGGGCTTTACTATTGTGTTTTATGTATTATTCTACTGAATGTATTTTCATGTACGATGTTTCGAATTTTCTTATTTTTGGACAGATTATTTCCGGATTATCGAGACAAGTTTTAATGTAATTTTACACTTTGGTCCCCGATTTTGATTTCCGGATCGGGAACGCGGATTTCTGGATTAACGGAGAAAATTAACGTTTAGGAAGTCCGTTCCCGTTGAATTATGTCCAGATAGCATGGTCCGGATTAACGAGGCTCCACTGTATTAACTTCTACTGTAACAAGTTGGATAATTTCATTCAACGGTTTGACAAATAAACCTTAGAGGCTTGAATTATGTTTATATTAAAAACTGCAAGTGTATTTGAAATATTAAAGTAACGTAATTCCGGCGACATCTTATTAATCACATATTTTCCCCTTGACAGCTGTGCAGTTGTTGTCATTGCATAATGAAAATTGTTTCCGAAGAAATTAAATACATACTTACATTTTGTGCTTAAATAAAACACGAGTTCGAATTGTGCTAAAGGTGATAGGGTACTTTGCGTTATAGTTAAATGTACAGATCGCATATGGTGTATTTTGTATACCCAGTACCATAGAGGTTGTAACGGTCAAACCTACATATTTAAGAGTACAACACATGCTTTCGTAGCGGAATAATACATAAACCTCTTGAAGTTAGACTCTTTAGCTCATGCTGCGACCGCATCACACGAATTCTATATACATAACCTGCAAATAATATTCCCTTCGATGTCGAAGAATTTATGTTTCTCGAAGAATCCAAATATTCTATCCCACAAAAGAATTTGACAGTCGTGTTTCTGTTATTGTGCCACGTGGTGTAAATGGGGAGAATGAGACTGCTTGCAAAGATATTTTCAGGGAATGAACAATTTCCTCCCACTCCTTCCATCTTTGCACTTGTTGCAATGTACAATTGAGCTTCCTTGCCTTGAACAGTCTAGAATAATAAAATATAAAATGCATCTTGTTCCATTTGATTGTGTTTTGAATAGGAATGTAGTTGCCTTGGTTTAAGGAAATACATTACAATTTTGGATACTGTTCTATCTCTTAATGATAAACAGTTGTATGGAAAAATTGCGTGTTTGGAATAACTTTCTGCAACAGTCAGCTAATCAGACCATACGAATCAAAGTCACAGACTATCTACGTGAATCCAAGAACACACGAATACTTCAGTACGATACATCTGAGCCAAGATTATACTATATACATTCTACAGAAATAGGAATGCGCAAAGACGGGCAATTAAACTATAGCATGTATAGTAGATACGTTATGGAACTTACTTATTCTACCAAACGTTATATATATATATATATATATATATATATATATATATATATATATATATATATATATATATATATATATATATATATATATATGAACGAAGTGTTTTTAAGTGTATAAAGAACACACATGGTTTCATTGTTGCAGCTGAAGTGTGGATATTTATGGTGATGTCTAGCACTGTGGCATAATGTCTCAGACATGTAACATCATGTCCTACCCAGTCACATTATTCTAACAAGAGGCCAACTAGTTGTAAAACTAACCGCTTAATGCTGAGCGCCTAACGAGGCAGTTATATGTACCAATTTTATGTCTTTAGCACGCTCTAACCATTAGGCCACAGTGCGGAGAATTTCAAAGACACAAACCACACGCACCAATCAAACTAATGTATCCAGCATAACAAGTACCTTGTAAAAATCATGAAAATGTTTCTAGAACAGAACACAATATTTCTTCCGTATTATAGGGCTGTATGCCATAAAGCTTAACATATCAAACAGAGTATGGCCATAAACAATATAGTAAGATCCACTTGCTTAAGTGTTAATATTGATATTTTTAGCATATTTCATATTTCTTAGTTTAAAAACAAAATAGAGAACTTTTGAAACATTTTTCTAAGGCTTATTTTCTTTGTGGATATTAGAATTGTAAATAAATCATCTGAAGGCTTGCAATATATCTCGTGGGGATCTTTCCCTCTTCATTTTGTATAAGAAATACATATACAAACAATATTAGACTCATCTCATACGCTCTACACATTTTATATTTTCTTTAAGAAACACAATAGTTTACATCCTGTTCGATCTCCTTTATTATTAGTGGATATCGTCATTCAGTTATTAAATCATATTTAGAACGTCAAAAAGATGCATAAATGTTCCTAACTATGAACAGAACATCTAATATTAAATAGTCCGCAAGATTCTAAAAACGACTTGTAATGACCAGACTAAATATATTTTAAGAAATAGTTAGAAAATTGTTTTACATGCGTTGCCATGCATAACCAAACACTTGAGCAAAAGGAATGCTCTTGATTTTACCGGCTGATACATTTTTGCCAGCATCATCAGGCTTTACCATGATATAATATTAGAAGGGGTATCTGATTGTTGGCATATGTATAATTTCATCCAATATTTTTCATAAATGAACACATATTTGTTCTCATAGAGTATCGTCCACATTCACCAAGACTAACATAATTATTCGCAGTTTTTGTCACATTAAGATATTATTTACATAATTGTCGATGAATTCATTTTATTTTGCATGCATATTTAAGTTGCATTTGTGAGTTTGTTCTCCATAATTATATGTTGTGTGTAATTGTATTTTGGACTTGATTTTGTCCAAAATTAGTTTCAATGTGTACCTGACCAGCATCCTTTATTTTTAATAATAATAATAATAATAATAATAATAATAATAATAATAATAATAATAATAATAATAGTAATATTAATACTAATGAGGACTTTGTATTGCGTGTAATCTTTCAAAGCTCAAAGCGCTTTACACCATCAATAATGATATGACTACACTACAGAACAACAAATGACTAAAACAATGAAATAGGAAAACATAAAATCATGCTGAAAATATATAAGATACAAAATACGATTAGGTCGCTAAGTTTGTCCCTGAAGTCGAAACAGGTGAATCTTGAGAGCACTCTTAAAAGGGACCCTGTGTCTTTGTGTCTAATTTCAATGGGCAATTCCTTCCACGTCGCCGGGCCCTGGTATGCAAACGAACGTTGTCCATATGACTTTGTTTTCACCTTGGGAACAATGAGTATACGATTATCAGAAGAAGAGCGCAAGGATCTAGCTGGTGTGTACACATGGGTGAGGCTGGATAGGTATGTTGGGCTGGAGTCTGTCATTGAAATATAGCACAAAGAACAAATTTTGTGTTTGATTCTGTATTGATGTGATAGCCAGTGTAGGGTATTGAGCAGTGGTGAGGTGTGCTCTGATCGAGGTACTCTAAAGATGATCCGTGCAGCTATGTTTTGAACTTTTTGAAGTTTCTGGAGTAAATATTGTGATGAACCAGACATAATTGAGTTACAATAGTCCAGTCTTGAAAGTACTAATGAACACACAAGTGTTTTCGTGGCTTCAACTGAAAGATATTTACGAATGGAACTGATGCGTCTCAATTCAAGCTATGCAGCCTTGTAGATGTTCATGACATGTTGGTGCAATGTGAGAGTACTGTCTAGAGCAACACCTAGATTCCGAACTGACTTTTGAGAATTTAATGTTGGTGTTGCTGATATTTATTGTCTGAGGTAAAGGTTGTGAATGAGAAAGTCTTTGTGTTGTGATCAGAATAGCCTTAGTTTTATCATCATTCATCTGCAACTTGTTTCATGTCATCCATGATTTCACATCCGAAATGCACTTCTCTACTCCATGGATGGTAGCATCAGCTTCAGTTTGGTGACTAGACTTGTATATTTGGGTGTCATCAGCGTACAATTGGTGCGACAATGGGTGACGATTTATGACACCTGAGAGCGGCTGAGTGTACAGAATGAAGAGAACAGGTCCAAGAACAGATCCCTGTGGAACACCACAATATATGTCAACTGGGCTGGAGTGTATTACATTTGCAGATATAATTTGTGTCCTGTTGACTAAGTAGGACTTGAACCACTGTAAGGCTATATTCTGAATGCCAAATACATGCTGGAGACGGTGAAGTAATATATCATGATTTATTGTGTCAAATGCTGCAGATAAATCCAGGAGAGTGAGGACTGTAATCTTTCCACTATCCAAAGCAGAGAGAATGTCACTAAATACTTTCAGAAGAGTAGTTTCCGTACTGTGTCAAGGGCGATATGCAGACTGTACATTACAAAAAAGACTGTTTGAATATGAGATACAAGTTGAGTTAGAACAACCTTTTCTAAGATTTTTGATATGAAAGGGAGATTAGAAACTGGGTGGTAGTTCTTTAAAATGTTATGGTCCAGGGTTGGTTTTTTCAGCAGTGGCTTTACGATGGCAGTTTTAAAAAATGATGGGAATTCCCCTGATGAGAGAGAGATATTAATAACATCAGTTAGTGAAGGCAATATTGGTTCTAAGCACTCAAGCAGCAGTGATGTCGGAATTGGATCAAGTTCACAAGACTTTGGTGCACTTTTCATCACGATTGACCGAACTAAATCTATAGAAACAGGTTCAAATGCTCCTAACGGTTGTCGCTGAAATTCTGCATCATACCTGTACGGTGACGAATCAGTTGAAAATGTGCTGTCAAGCGAATCTTTAATGGTTTTAACTTTGTCATTGAAAAAATTTGCAAATTGGTCTGGTAGGTCGATTGGAGAAGATCGTTGGAAGTGGTGTACATTTGTTCCTTGACATTAGTTTGTTAGTAATCTCAAAGAGCTCTTTGCAGCTGGAACTCTCCGTGATCTTAGTACTGTAGTGGGATGATTTGGCTAAATGGAATATGCTTGTGACGTTCTTCTTAGTGGCTTCGTAGATTTGTTTATGAATAGTAAGTCCGGTGGAAAGCTAAAGCCTCTCTGCTTTTCGGCGATGTCTTTTAGCAGTGCGAAGCTGGTCCCTAACACTGCTATACCAAGGAGAACACTTTTTTTATTGATACTCTGCATTTGGTGGCTGCGGCATGTTTTTCAAGCAATGAACGCAGGCAGTTATCAAGTTGTTCCGCTGTTGGATGTAAGAAAGTTGTTAGGTTTTCTTGGATGTCATGCATGAATTTGGTTCTATTTATCATACGGAGGTTTCTCTTAGTAGCAAATAAAGGTGGAGGGTTAGGGACTGATACGTCGAGATGGCATACAATGCAGAGGTGATCCGATGCAAGTTCGTGGGATACAAGGGTTGATTGCAGAATATTATCATCAGGTCTATAAAGAAACCAGTCTAAAATATGACCAAGTTTATGGGTAGGTTGGTTAACTGACTGTTTAAGATTGAAAACATGAATGGAATCTAGGAGTTTTGACGTGTTTGGTATACCAGGACAGTCATAGTGAAAGTTGAAATCTCCAAGAATAATAAGGTTGCCACCTATCGAATTTCCATACTCTAGAAGATTTGGAAACTGCTCCAAAAAGAGAGATTCAGTCATCTTGTTTTTTCTACTAGGAGGAGGTCGGTAGAGACAGAAAAAAGGACTGTCCTTTGTTCCAGTGAGAGCGTTATCTAATAGTTATCTATGGGTGTAGATTAAATGTTTTGATCATTTATAATAAACGTAAATATGATCAACTGGGTCTGGGTCTGGGACATTGCCATTCCCCTCTGATACATATATTGTTTCTCATGGTCTTTATTATAATTATAGCAATATAACTTATCGTGTTTTGAACTTAAAAGTTCTAGAATATAACTTTTGACCCTTTTCCTGGTTCTAGGTTTGTGTCTTGGCTTTTTATATAATGATATTTACTTGACCAATTAAACATTCTTGCATTTAACATCTGATGAAGAATCAGTCTTACTGTTGTGTTCAGTGTTTCATTTGGGTGGAAATATTTATTTTAATTAATTTCTACTGGAAATATCAATTGCTAATCTATACTATTCTTGGACTGGAGCTTTAATTTGTAATTTTTTATATTAGACAAGACAATTTTTAGATTATATTACTGTTATACATCAGGATATTGTTATTACATCGCTACACTACAGGCCGTTGGCACATTAGCACACCAGGAACTGTATGTACTTCAACACATTCAGTATTTGAATTTATTTGTAATAATAGTGAAATTCAGTTGGAACTTTCTACTTTTCGACATGTGATAAATCTCTTAGGATTATCTAAGATTTAGTTTACATTACTGTAAATTCTTTTCATTAAAATTTCACTTTGTATTCTAAGGAAACAAATTATTGTTGCAATGTACAAATCTTGTTTGTGTTTGTGCTTTGCTATTACTTCTTTTTAGACCAAAAAGTCGTAATATTATATTACTGTTCAAAATGCAAACCTCCAATTTCTGAACCGTAACAAAATATTGGTTTCACCATAGCATCACATATTGTAAACATAGCCTGTAAATGTAATCTTCCCAAAACTAGTTGAAGCCTGAAACTTCTAGATACTGCCTTTAACTCTTGTGATGCCAACATATATTTCTCCTTAGTCTGTATTAAACCCAATGTGGAAAGCAACCCAGCCTATTGTTAAAAAATGATACCGTTTTAAAGGGTTTGCCCTTATACTAGTAACGCTCATAATGCCTTAGAAAACCAACATTTGGAAAGGCTATTATATTGCTATATTAACTTCTATTCGTGTTTCAATACATGGAGAAAATTCATCTGTGGCATTAATTTGTTGTTCCAATAATCAAACAGTTTCAACAAAATTAGTCACATCATATTCACACAATAAGGCAATGCATATTAGCTATGAAGAAAATACCCGCATCACACTTACTTAGTAATTTTTGAACTAAACCAAAAAAAAAAAAACCGTTAAAATTAAATTGGGGTTAGAAAACATTATTATATTATTCCCGCATTGCAGTTCCGATTTATAGCAAGTCCGTTTGGTGTTCGTAAACATATTTGCAAACACGAATACATATTTTTCAAACCTATAAAACATATCCATCAATACCGTTCTTTGTAGAGAAAACAACAATTAATATATAACAGTAAAACCTATTAACACATTTGTGTTATATATATATATATATATATATATATATATATATATATATATATATATATATATATATATATATATATATATATATATTTGAATAACTGCATGCAAACTGAATATATTATCACAAGACCTGCAGTACTGTTGAAAGCTTACCAGAGACTTGTCTATTACATTTTTGCTAGGATATACAACCGTTTGTTCCAGATCAATGTAAATAGTTTGCAGTGCAGAGTGCATTTATTAGAGACATTCTCCTGTAGCAGCTTGTGTCATTTATAATCCAATTCTTAAATAGCAGATGTATCTTACCTTTTTCCCCTACTTTGGAAATTACAGCCACTTCAAAGATTCTGTTGAAGAGCTCATTAAGAAATAAAATAATCCATGATACAGTCGGCTGGAAGCAAACAACGGGAATCTTGCCGGGACACAGATTTATAGTTTTCAAACAATATCTCGATTTGTAATTGGTAAATTCATTTCAAGATTGTGTTACGTATTTACGCTCTTACAAAACGTAATAGAAAAGAGTGAAGACAATTATCTTTGTAAAATTTAACAAATAATTTATTTTCCTAGAAAAACTAAAAAAAATGAGAAAAAGAACTTATGATTTTACGAATCTAATCCAAAACTAATCCAAGAATGAAAAATTAGAAGTCATAGTAATACAAAGTCCTGAATGAAACTGAGTTCGAATCCCGATGAAATTCAAAATGGAAGACGATGACTTCTAATATAACCTGTGACGTGCTGCATTGTCAACAGTCTCTTCTTGAATCACATAATATATTATTCCAGCTTTTTTAATTCTGTATAAATTTCGATAAATGTTCTTGTCCAAGAATTAATTTAGAGCGTACGTATTTCCAGGGAAAACAATCACCTGAATTCCCAAGCATCTGAAGAAAAAATAAATTAACCCCAAACTAGACATAACATAAAACACCCAAACTTCTCAAGTGTTAAGGCACGATTGACTATTCTTTCTCAAAATAGCAATAATAATTTTAACTACAACGTAAAACAAATGCTCGGATGAGGGTCACATGGCCATCTTTTTAGAACAAATTAGAAAATTTTTACATGCCTAACCTCACGTACTCCCAGCATGGCCTTAACTGAAATCAATGGTTGTTACTCTGGGAAAGAATACAAATTAAAAAATTAAAAAAAGTTTCTTTACCAGAACTGCTACTGTTTGTGAATCAAGGCCAGGAACTAGGTCCTCATTAGATAAAATGTCTCTAATATTAACTGTTTACGTCAAAAATATATTTTAAAAACTCCGTCAGAACTGAACTCCATTCTGGACAAAATCAAATCCAGTAAACAAAGTTACATTACAATAGAATGTAATGGAATAAGAAACTTAAAACTAACAAACAACAATTAAATTGAATCAAATATAAGTTAAATCAAATATACATAATAATTGACATTCTCGTTTCTTGCAGTACCCTCCCTGTCATCCATATTTTTTATATCTGTTAGAATCTGTTTGACTGAAAAGGAACGAACATACTCAAAGCAGTAATTGTTTATTACTTTAAATTCACTTACATTTACCATGTTATACTATTTTTGCTTTGCTGCTCGTCAGAAATTGGAGGGGGACGTGTATTTCTTTATTTATATGTTTCTCTCATTGACTTTTCATATAACGACTTTTTCATATGATAATATCTTTTCAGCTAGTTTCTACAGTGAACGTCTAGATCAATAACTTGGTTTGTAAATCTATAGTTTCTTAAAAGGTGAAATTTTCTGGCTTTGCGTTATTGCAGTCGTGATTAACTTTGCGGGAAAACGAGGAACTTTGGTCTCTGCATATGAACACAAATTTCCAAATATAAAAGCCTAAACATTTATACGCAACTATTTAATATAAAAATATTGTACTCTGCTTAAAAAGTTGAATGATGAAAATATTGTCCACAAAGTCTTTTGTGACTACGTGTGTTTTGACGTTTGGAAATATGAATTCTATATTCGTAATGAGGTGTTTTCAAGAGCAATACAAGAAATAAATTTCGTTATTGATGAAAACCTTTAACATGATAAATATTACCAAAACGATAGAAAAGGTACCAACATTTGTTTTTTGGAATCTACAGCATTTTGTGTAGCAAAGTTTTGCACCAAAAACCGAGCCATGATAATCTTTAGGTTACAATGGTCTCTTAGTATCAAACAATGTACTTACAGAGGAATACCATTTCACACTTGGAGCAGGATATGTGCACGTATCCGTTTGACATTGCAGGGTAACACTGGATCTGGCAAGATCGAAATCTGTGTTCCCTCCGTAAGTGAGAGACAGGCTACTTGGGAATGCTTTGAATAAAAGAGATAATGTAAACAAATTGTTTGATTGACAGTAACTGTTGTGTAATATAGTTTAACACAATTCCAATGTTTGGACTCTCAGTCTAACACAACCTTACATTTCTTGAAATGTTGTATGCAGAGATGAAGCAGTGTCTTTGTAATAAAGGATCTATATTTCTTTTGAAACCTTGAGACAAGTAACGTTAATACACACTGATTAAAACTATTGTGTACGTAGTAACCTTGCAGATAAGTGAAGTACAAATTTGTCGCAACCAGAAACTTGGCTTTCCAGATTTCCTAACAGTTAAAAATTTATACAACGACTGGTATATCAAATATACAGGGTACATTCTAAGCATGTATTTTATTTATATCACATACAAATACACTTATTTGCGATCAAAATCGGAATTTATTACAAGCAGTTGTGCTTTGATGGAATGCATAGAATTTATGAACTATGCACAACCCTTTCCAGTGTGTTCGCTATTAAATGTAGTTCTTTACCTCTTGCGAATAATCGCAATCTACTTTGCAAATGATATGTCGATTTTTTAAGTTTTTTGAATTTCTACTTTTATTCATATTGATTTAAACATATAAGACACACGTACGATTTAAACATGAGAGAGAGACAGAGAGAGAGAGAGAGAGAGAGAGAGAGAGAAGAGAGAGAAGAGAGATAGACAAACAGACAGATAGACAGAGATTTCGTGCGAGAGTCAGGGAGATTTACCACGAAGGAATTTCTGCATAGCCCATCATAATGTAATTTTGATTAGCGTGCTGCAATGCAAGCTAAATCAGAGGAAGAAGAAGGCGGGGGTGGGGGTGGGGAAGTGGAACAGCCTTTTGACATTTGAACATTAAATGATACATGTTCAGACCCTTATTAATGGCTTTTTTATTCTAATGGGAGGAAGTAAATACAGACAAAGAAAAAATTAAATAGACTACAGTATGTGTCTTCCTTCAAACCCAAAATGTACCATATGGTCTGGACAGGTTATATCGCAACTTTGTTTCATTGACATAACGAACACTGTGATATAACACTTATTGCTGTTGCTCACAACCCCAACTTGAGTACCCAAACCAGAAAAGAAAAGGAGTCTTAATGGCTTAGAACATTGAAACCAAGCTGTTTAGACCAAGCAGACTAGAAAAAGACAACCATTCACAAATAAAATTATCTTTTGCAGCCAACAATTTTTTTTTAAAAATAATTCTCTAGCTTTGTTTAATAGCCTATGACGACAACAAAAATGAAACATCTGGGATATAATCTACAATTACATAGATTGTTCATAAAATAATAGATGTAGTTATGGATCATCAATTTCTAGGTCAATACAAACATCTTCCAGTATCAGCAATAAGTTGAACAAAATTCGTTTAAACAATTTTGTTAAAAATGTTGAGTTCCTGTAGAAAAGACCATGGACAGTTTCGTAAATATAACCGTTTTTCTTTTGTTCTGAACTTCATGACAAAATATGTACAATGTATTGATGTTGGTAATGCTTGATGAAAATAAACAAATTAATTAAAAGTCATAAAACCTAAACTGAAAGGTCATTAAGCATAAAAACTAGTTTTAACTTACTGGAATAATGAGTTTTTGACGTTTAAGCGATGCAGTCTTATGATATTATTTCTGTTTTGATTGAATCAGTACTATTTCGAGACCTACAACTTCCCATTTCTAAAATATTTGGTTTTCGTTGCACTAAATTAAACGTCCTCCATTTTCTATTAGTTTCAAGTGTGAGAACTGAGACAATGAAGTTTCGATTAAAATGAAGTACAACTAGCTCGGGTGTGAATTTAGATGTAAACTGAACATGCAAATTGCAATCAAAGGTACTTTCTCCAGCTCTGGCCTATTTAATTTTATCTAAACTAGTATGAAAAAGAGAAGGTGACGCACATTTTACAAGTGGAAACACATGGGGCTCTGGTCATTACATGTCGGTATGTTTGTAGCACTAACAACAATTAACATTTATCAGGAACATGGGGGAGGTTAAATATGGCACATTTAGGCCTTGGATTCAGTTTATTTAATTATTGCAATACTGCTGTCCCATAGTTGAATGGGAACTGGTATATTGGTAGAATTTTGTTTCATCATTTTGTTTCAATAGTTCATGACAGTCGCAATACATATTATATATAATGAATGTCGATTATAAATAGTGTAAAACCTTTTCTGTAGGAACCACATTGATAATTGATTACCAATCATATTTGCACTTTCAAACAATAATAAAGTTAGAAATTGTCATTACAAAATGTGTGTACTGACTATGAACCAATATGTCAATGCTATCTGCTTCCCCTGACGAACATTTCCATTTTCCTTGATCTTTGTCTCTATTAAGGGATTTAATGGTTACTTTAGCTTCACGATTGGATACACTGTATACACGGCGACCGCCATCGCTTTGTTGAGGTAAACATATCCCATTGTTACAAACTGTCAAGCTACCTCCATTCAGGAAAATAGAAACTTGTTTATCCAAAGTCGAAGAACACGAAATTGTAGCCATGCAATTCTTCTCGGGTAAAGTTGGACTTTTGGTTAGCGTTACTGTACCTGTAATTCAAATGAAAAGACGTATTGTTGAATGAATAAATATTATTATAGTTGTAAGGAAATATTAAAGTAGAAATTTTTAAAAAAATTCAACACACTGACACATTTTGCCTTCTTGTATGGCTGTCATGGAATGATGTAGTTTTTATTCAGGAAATACATGTACTCGGGTTCGGTTTATCTTGGGCAACGATACCTGAGGGTGATTTGTATATATGGGCAATTGTACGTCGGAATCGTGAGTACAATTCGCTCTTTGCAGCACGTGCAGGGTGTTCTCGATACGGAGAACGAATCCGTATAAATACTATGCTATATGTGAAGGATCTTAACATTACTAAGGGTTTTGTCAACAAGCGGCTGGTTTGAAAGACTGTAGATTTTTGTAGTTGAGAAGTCTAGGTGTTTAGAAGTCATTGGAGTGTATATTACCTGTGCAAAGGATTTGTGGACTATTTGTCTGTGGAGAATTTGGATTATTTCATTCAATATTGACAAAGGGTTTACGGTTTTTCTTATTATTCACTTGTTCAATTAGGTTTTCACTGCACCATTTTAGTTTTATCACTTTTCTTATACATTTTTCTATCCTTTTATGTTAGCAATGTCTCATCAGGAGGCAGAAAGTAATGACATCAATAGAGGGGTCAGATCCCGACTTAATCTGTACTATGAGTGTACGGTGTCGGGAAATGTGTTGTCAGCGCACCACCCCAAAGGATGCCAGTTGTTAATATCTGGATCGGACGAAACACCAAGGCAGCTAGAGATTCTAGCTGCTCTTAAGGCTATGACATGAGAAAAATTGTGTGTCTCCAAAATGCAGGACCCAAAAGGTACATGTTGTACCCAAGGGACCCAGAGACACCTATTCTGGATGTAAAGTTTTTTTATGGTCAGAAACATACGGATGTATGTATATGCAGCCCCGCCGATAGAAAGGGATTTGGGACCCAAAATGGTGGAAATCCACTTCCATGGCCTGCCATTTTATATAGAGACAAGCGAAATTGAAATGAAGATAAAAGAAAAGTTTGGGGTTATCAGTAAAGGATCCAAATTAGCGGACTCCTGGGGTTATAATGGAATAACCTCAGCTGTGCGCATGATAAGGGTAGAGAAGGGGCAGGAGAAAAAAATCCAACCCTTTTTCTATGTTCTGGGTTTCAAAATAAGATCATGGTACAAAGACTGTGAGAAAGACAGGAAGTGCTCGAAATGCGGGGATATAGGACATGGGCCGTGGGATTGTAAGAAGGGAGAAGTAAGGCCTGGACCCTCAATAGAAAATGCAACTGAAACTCCCCAAAACAATAATCCAAATACGTGGGCAAAGGTGGTTAGTGTGTCTAAAGCAAAAACCATTGACATTCCAACTTTCGCTCACACCAATCCATTCGAATTGTTATCACATGAGGGAACTTCTCCTAAAGGGAAAACTCCGAAAGCAAAAAGGATTTCTAGAGTAACATCAACTCCAATCAAATCCCCCCAAAAGAAACAAAAACCCAAACTCAAAAAAAGAAAGGTTGAGACCTCATCTGATGAGGAATTTTTTCCCATTAGTGGGGGGTCTGATAAAGAACCTGTTTCTCCCTCTCCTTCTTGTAAGGAAACACCTCAAACAAAGGAAGCCAATGAAGCTCCAACTCAAATAGAAGATAAGGTAGATTCACAACTGGGAGTTACCTTAGAAAATGAATTGAATGGCAACATGGATACACTGACCACAACTATTGATATTGAAACCGACAATGAACAGTTCCTTGATACTTTATACTCAAGCATAACCAGTGATTTTGAAATACCGATAAGTGAGACAGAAACCCAATCAGGGGATATAGATCCAGGTTTCCCTCAAGTTGGGGAAGATATAAGCATTAAATTATAAAGACTAGACAATAAATTATATCCATGTAAAATCTGCGGCCACCTGGAGATAAACTAAAAATGGAAGAACAAAACTTCCGTTTAAAGTCAATAAATGTTAATGGTTTAAACCAAGAGAAAGTTAAAAAGTTAATACAAATTAAGGACTTTGACTTACTTTTTATTCAGGAGACACATTATGGACTAACTGACGAACTTAAAGAACAACTTGAAAGAAAGCTGGATTGTATTATAATTAAAAATGACCCTGATGGGAGGGATAAATGGGGAGGGGTAGCTGTTTTGGTTAAAAATAAAGTAGGAATTAAATGGGAAAGGATAGAGGAGGGAATTTTTTTCAAGGGGAGATTAATTCATTTAAAAATAGAAAATTGTAATTTTATAAATATATATATGCCAGCTGCTGGAAATATGAAACATGCCTTTGCAACGCGGTTCAAGGAGTACTTAGACAACTATATTGGGGAAAATTTGATAATAGGAGGGGACTTTAACTGGATTGAGGACGAAATAGACCGAACGACAAGAAAATTAATAAAACATGACTTAGAGATAAGGGACATAATGAAACTCATTATGGAACAATTAGATTTGGTTGACATATATAGACGTTTAAATTTATTAAGGGTGGGGTACACTTTTATACGAGAAAACTCAGCAAGTAGATTAGATAAATTTTGGGGTACATGTTTTGGCACAAATAAATATTTAAAATCAAGAATTTTAGATTATCAAGTTTCGGACCATAAATTAATTTATTTAGAAGTAGGGATATCCAAAAGAACTAAATGGGGGCGCGGATCATGGAAGTTAAATACCCAAATATTAAATACAAAAGGATTTATAGAAGAAATTAATAGGGAAATAGAAGTTTTAAAAAATATAGGGAATATAAATATCATAGATGAATGGGATAAATTAAAAGTTAAATTTAAAGAAATAGCCATAAAACATTCAAGATTAAGGATCAGGAATTTTAAATTAGATATAGAAGCTCTTGGAAATTTAATAAAAACAACAAGAACACAGGACACAAAAGAAACTTTAGTATTAAGATTAGAAAATTTAAAGAAAGATTTTTATAAAGGGAGGGAAAAAAAAAGCCGGATTATTTACAGAACTATATGAAAATGCAGACGGTTTATACAAAAGGGAAGAATTAAGAAGGGGGGAGGGAAAACACTAGAGAAATTAAACACGGGAATGGAAATACTAGAAGACAAAACTCAAATATTAGAATACATACATAATTACTATAAGGACCTATATACTTCACAGAGAATAGCGGACGAAGATATAGAAACATACTTACGAGAGACAAATTGTGAGAAAATTACCTCAGAACATAGAAACAAATGTGAGGAATTTATATCACAAGACGAAATATTTGAGTCAAAAGGGAAATTAGGTAAAAAGAAAAAAACAGGGAGAGATGGACTTTCTGCAGAATTCTATAAAAAATTCTGTAAGGAACTGTCGCCAATTTTAGAATGGTTATATAACAATATTGCACTTAGGAATAGCAAAATGTCAAACACTATGAGGGGGGGGGGGTATGATAACAATAATATATAAGGGGAAGGGAAATAGGGACGAAATTAAAAATTGGACACCCATCTCACTCCTTAATGTCGATTATAAAATTATTAGTAAAATTTTAACGGAAAGGGTCAAAAAGTGTCTTGACCCAATTATAAATATAAATCAAACTAGTGGGCCGAAAGGGAGAAACATACAGAATAACATTTTAAACATTAGAACTATAATTGATCACATAAATACAAATGGTACTACTAGTGCTATGGTACTAATTGATCAAGAAAAAGCCTTTGATCGACTTGAACAAAACTATATATATAAGACACTAGAAAAATTTGGTTTTGGAGAAAATTTCCAAAATTGGACCAAAATTCTGTATAATGATATAAACTCGATTGTACAGGTAAATGGAGCAAAAACGGAAAAATTTGAAATTCAAAGATCAGTGAGGCAAGGCTGCCCACTATCTATGCTATTATATGTAATAGCAATAGAAATTCTAAGTACCAAAGTTAGGAATAACCCAAACATTGTAGGGATCAAAGTTCCAAACATTCGAGAAGAAGTTAAGATGTTACAACATGCGGATGATTGCACAAACTTTATCCAAGATGGGAAATCCTATAATGAACTTATAAAGGAATTTGACAGATTTGGGAAAGTCTCAGGTTCTAAGATAAATCCTGAAAAGACTGAAATCTTATTAATAGGAAACTGGAGAGGTAAGACACATGGTCTGCCTGCTCTTCTTATTAAAGATAAAATAAAAACATTAGGAATAAATTTTGGAAAGGATGAACTGAAAAATAATCTGAGAGAAATAAAAGAAAAAAAAATACAAAAAATGTGGCAATCTGGGCACCATTGCCAATATGCTTATTGGAACGAGCACAAGTTGCAAAAAATTATATGTATGTGCACTTAAATTATAGTTCAAAAACAGTAGACTTTAAAAATAATAAACTTAAAAATATAGATAACGAGATTATCAAATATTTATGGGGCTATAGAATACACTACACAACCAAAAACACTTTATATAAGGAAGGGATGAGGGGAGGTTTATCTCTCCCCCACCCAATCCTGCTTAAATACACCAACATTTTGAACAGATTTAAGGAAATTAAAGAGGAGCCTAAAATAGCTTGGCAAGGGCTCTATATATATTACTTTGGTTTCTCTATGAAGCAGAGAAACGATATATGTAGGAATAATAAATTAAAAAAAACCTTAGAAGTGCCAAGGAAATTAAGATACATAAAAGATTTATTATTCAAATATAGGGATGCAAAGGAATTTTGGGACACCGATACAAAATGCACATACAAATGGTTAACACGAGAAACAATAAATAAGGAAAAAAATAGGATAGAACAAAAATACATAAATATTCAATGGGATAGGGCATGGGGGAACTGGACTAAAGTTAAATCAATCAAAATAAAAAGTACCTTGTTCAAATACATGCATGATGCATGGTTGACAGGGGAAATAGCAGTGAGAAGGCATATGATCGCAGTGTCGCCAAAATGTCCACTTTGCAAACATTTTTTATTCACTAAGAAACATTTTATTACGGAATGTGTTAAGAATCAAATTGATAGGAACAAAATTATAACTAATATTAGAGAAAATCAAATATATGACGAAATACAATTATTATATTTAGATGGAAATTTTACCAATGATCTATTACAACAAATAACAAGTTTTATCATTAAGAATATGATAGCATGTGGACCAATAAGGAATTATGGGGAAGATTTTTAGATAAGGAGGGTACAGGGTACTCAGGAGGAGAAAAGTACGAGCAATGAGAGCACGGGGCTATACCACATGGCGCTACGCGAAGTGGACAGGCCGGTGAAAGAGTTTGGAACAAAGCTCACCTAGAGACATATACATTACAACAACTCACGATTTAGATAGGATTTATAGTTAGGATTTGTTTTTATTTTATGGGAAGCATGCTAACATACAAAATCACTGGTTATATATGGTTTACTCTGTGGAGATTTTTAATCTACACAAAAACCCCGTTTTTAAGGGACTATAAACATTTTTGGAATGGAATAAGGATTTAATTATAAATAAATAAAGATCACAAACAGATCGAGAAGGGTGAAGTGCAAATAATAATAAATAAATTGCACGAATCCCATTTCGATCAAGTGATCTAGTATATAAATAAGGAAATTACAAATATGGAACATCATACAAAGCAGCAGAGAGGGTGAATCCTACAACATTTTTTGTTTTTATTTTTGATTATACCCTCCAAATAACACTAGACCCTTCTCGCGAAATAACTAGAAAAAAAATGACAGTGAACATGGGATTCGCATTCGCGTTTTCGTCGATGTCGCAACGTCGTTGTCACTCACCCTCTCTGCTGCTATGGGTTAACCGAATATTTTATCAAGTTCGATACGATATCGTGTCCTAGGGTCTGCTAAATTTATTGTCACAAATCCGTGTGGTTTTGACTGAGCGTGACTAAAGAAATTTCTAAATTGATTATGATTCATATCACCGCTGCACCAGGTCTGATGAATATTTCGTAGCGTATGAGTATCAACGCCGTTAAATACACACAACACATTGCAGTTATCTCTGATCACTTTTGGTATCTGAGTGTATCGTTGAGTGACATAGATCACATCAGTATTTTTATGCCTGCCTCGGGAAAATATTCTAGCATGATTTTTTTGATTATCTAACATGATATCATCGTATACCACTAAATTGTTAATACTTCCATCGATGTCTTCCACGGAAGGGGCTTCCTCTATATCAGTAATAAACTCAATAAAATCTTCATCGATTTGAAATTCTTTTGCTTTCTCGTTAAAATCCTTTAGCACTTCATAGCATCGCTGATCGTCTACACTCGGGGCTATTAAATACAATTTGTTCCATTTCATCCATCTCGTTATCAAATTAAGTAGCAGTTGTGTCTTTCCGCTTCCAGATGGTCCGATTATAATCATTCTAATTGAATTCGGCAACATTTCATGATGTTTAATAGGTTCCCGTCGTCGGGTAGCTGAATAATCAATTATATTCATGCCGTTATATATAAATTATGGATCTATATTGTGTGAAGTGTAAAAAACGTACTGGCACAGATGACTTGACGACGATTACAACTAAAAATAACCGATCAACGCTTTCTGGTAAATGCGTACAATGTAGTACAAAGAAATTTAGATTTGTTTCTAAACCCAAGGAACTCAAGGAACCTTTAAAAAAAAACGAGGAGGTGATATCGCAGCCAAGCTAACTAAACTCCCTGGAACCCCATGGGCAAAATACCCTGGAGAAAAGCACCTTCCAGGATATAGCTACTGTGGACCGGGAACAAGACTTGATATCAGACTCAATGATCAAAATCAGCCCCGACCCGGTGAGGAACCAATAAACGCTATTGATAAGGCCTGTCACCTTCATGATGTCTCTTATAAAAGCAGTAATCTGCAGCACAGGCATCTAGCAGATGTGAAATTAATTCATGCGTTAAATGCTATTTCTGATAAATCTTTCAAAGAAAAATTGGCTTCCTTTTTGATAAAATCGGCTATGAAAAGTAAATTGATGTTAGGTGCTGGTAATTAATAACAACATGGAATCTATTTATTATTCCCCAAGAGGATACTGGAGGGGTAAATCAGCAATCCATAAACTCGCTAGCGCTGCAAAAGTGAAAAAAACCACTGCGGCTCATTGGATATCCAAACAGGCACTATGGCAAATTTATCTACCACCGCCTAAACAAATCAATTTCTCGCATTTTGATGTGACCGGACCCAATGAAGTTCATAAGGCTGATCTATTATTTCTGCCACATGATCGTGGTTACAAATACGCATTAACCGTAGTTGATATTGCAAGTCGATACAAAGAAGCAGAACCGTTAAAAACAAAATCAGCCACTGAAGTAGCTTCTGCATTTGAAAGGATTTATCGAAGGGGTCCTCTGTAGTGGCCAAATCTATTACAAATTGATCCTGGCAAGGAATTTCAGGGTGCAGTGTTATCAATAATGAAAAATCATAAAGTCACTATCAGACGAGGACATACTGCGCTACATCGTGATCAGGCAATTGTAGAACGGTTTAATAAAACCCTTGCTGAACGGTTATTTGGATATCAATACGCAAAAGAATTCATCCAAGAAAAAAGATCCCGTGAATGGGTTAAAAGGTTACCAGCTATGATTACTGCACTGAATAACGAGATTACTAGAACCATCAACATGAAACCTATCAATGCGATTAAAAAGAAGTCAATACCTGAAATGGAAATTCAAAAAGATTTTAGCGTTTCCCAACCAATTCTTGGTAGTAATGTCATTGTGAGGTACTTATACGAACCAGGAGAGCTTGAGGGTGGCACAAAAAGGGCTACTGATCCTATTTGGAGTGTTACTGCACACAAGATATCTAGTATAACACGATCTACGGGTAGACTTCCAATCTATAAACTGGATTCAACTGCCCCTCAACGGAGTTTTACTAGACAACAATTACAAGTGATACCTGAGGATACTCAATTACCATCGCATGGGCTTAACTAGCACCCTTGCGTCTATTGCACTCAAGACAAGTCAACATCACATTATTTCTGACATGACCGAGATTGTTATTTTTTCTGTCAACGGTGAATTGGCGAGGATCCTTATCCGAATACTGCCAACGCATTATACAATTGCAACTTGCGCAGTGATTATTTTGTTGTTGCTTCAAAGTGATTATTAATTCAGCATCAATATCAAATTCTCGTTGTTTTTTTTTTGTCTTGTTGTTTGTAACCGGAGAGTTTTTTATCAATAATATCATTATCATCGCCAATGATTTCACCATCGCCAATGATTTCATCATCGAAGACAATTCTTCGAAGTTGATTTATTTTTCGTACTCTAGACACTGCGAGATAGACTAAATTCGACCATTCTATGCGATTATCTACCATCCAAACAATTGTATCCGATATAGTCAATCCCTGTGAAGAGTGTATTGTTGCTGCATAACCTAGCGTCCATGGGGATTTATTAGCACGCAATGCATCTTCAACGACATTGATATCAACCAGCACAATATCATTTAATACGAGAATCTTCTTTTCACGCCCTGACTCTGTCAGGCCTGGAATATCAACTTCGATGTTCTGTTTTCGTGTATCCGATTGCCTATAACAGAGGGTCACTGGAAGTGTTGCAAATTTTTGTTTATGCAATTCAAATAACTTCATCTGAAGTGTGTCCCTGACTATTTTTCTACTTGCAATGATTAAATCATTTGGTCTCCACGCTTCCCAAAACTCATTCATGGGAGTTTCCGAAATTATTTCACGGGCTATTTCACACTGGATTTTATCCGGTTGTAATCTAATTAGTTTCTTAAATTCTTTTAATTCATTATCAAGTGATCTATGATCGGTATCAATTTCTTCATAATAGTCTACAAAACCCTTTAGCCATTCATGGGGGGATGCACCGACAAATGGTGGTGGTTGCCCGTGATCACCGCACATGACGACTTTTGTATTCTTCAATAACAACCACTCAAGAAATATTTTTAAGACATCTTCGGACACTGTGTCTATTTCATCCCACATGATGAATTCAGGAATAAATTTCTCTCCCATGCGCTCAGGAGTCCATTTATCTCCCTTCCATCGGAAAAAGCTGTGATAAGTGCAGGCATTTACCCCTCTCTGTATCATTTCTCTTGCAAGTCTATGATTTGGTGTTAGTACAATCAGGTTTGGATTGGAAACACGAAATAACTCAATTACCCGGGTTGTTTTTCCTGACCCGCCACAACCGTTTAAATAAACTGTTTTATACAGGCATATTGGATCAGAAATCGGTGGTGCACTAGAAAATTCTGAACACTGATTGCTTTTTTAAGTAATTATTTTCAATGGTAACATCTGCTGATGGAATATAATCATGAAGCATTTCTTTCTTAATTCTCCATGACCCCCAATTCTCGTTGCCAGTAGCCTTAAAATCAGCCATTTTGCTATTTATGTAAAATGAGTCAGTAGCAACTCTAACTGCGGTGGTAGGAAATCTATTGATCATTGAAAATAAATTAATAGAAGCATAACCAAGCATAGAAGCTCTCAAATGTGTGTACTGCGGATTGTATCCATCAGTGTAAGTAACAATTGTACCCAATTTGGTTCCATCGGACATAAATGCGTCCTTACGATTGACATATAGGCCCCTATTCGTTAAATCCGTGATTACAAAATCGTATTCAGCATTGTCTATAATCAATCGTGAAGAATATCTCGTATTATCATCTTTGCCACCTTGGGTAAATTTACCGATTATTCTTCGTCCAAGGTCTTTTGCTTCATTGTTTCTGATTTCAAATAACTGTTGGGACCAATCCATGATTTGTTGTTCACTGAAATTTGGAAACAGTTCTCGCTCTTCGCTAATTATTTTTTCTAGATCAGGTTGTGGTAACCAGACTGATTTCTGTGCTCGATAGGATATAATTGCTTCACTGACAATTAATGATTTTAACATCTTACAATCAAGCATATACCGTAATAACACTATTGGCATCCAGTGTTTTTCAGACATGTGTTTACCAATCCAAAGATAACTACACGGATGAAGTCCTTCAGCCATTTCAAATGATACTACACAAGCGAATCCGGTTAAATCGAAATGTGGCAGTGGTCCATTAATAGCAACACGGGTCATTTCGTGTGTAGGGTGTCCAAATCGTTTAAAATATTTCTCACACTCTCCATACCCAAGAAAACTTCCTGGATAACACGCAATCATATCAACTGAAATAACGGTATCAGCGGTGTATTTTGTGTTCCATAATCCTCCATGGCTGTATTCAAGACAGGACAATTTGACATCTGATAAGAACTCACTTCGGGTTGGTTTCCACGCGTTTTTCTTTCTAGCAAAATGTGCTGCAATGGATGGTACTGTAAAACAGTTTGCTAATAATTGATCGTTGTCTTCCTCCAGAGAAAACTCACTAGCTAGTTGTTTCATTTGATTATGCAGCTCTTCAGTACGGTATAATTCTCCGTTGGGCCTTACAAACTGATCAAATCTACATTCTTCGTCTGAAGTACTATGAAATAGCCACACTGACACAGGATCGTTTTTACTCAAATGGTAAATAGCATCAAATAATTTCTGCTCTGAAAAAAACTCTTCGGTTTGGGATAGATATTTTACGGTTCTATCCCGTGGGAATATTGTTACTGCAGATGACCACGCGTGTTCGTTATGATCAATAATCTGTATTGGGGTTCCATTTTTATTATATTTCGATTCGTATAATACTTTACCGGTGATTGTCCTTACCGATATTGGAAATCTCAATGATGTTTCTAATTTGGCTATATCTTGAATTGTTGCCCCATGCTGTTTCACTGTCAGTTCCCATTCGGTTATTTTTTTTCGTCTTAGATCAGTTAGTTTATTTCCCCGGGAAGCATTTGTGAAGTGTTCCATTATTCGTGCTGCTACACAATTGAGCCCTGTCGAATGTTTCATGGGTGCTAGTTTTGCAATATCAGGTTTGTCATTGAGTGGATATATCCCGTAAACAGCTGCTGTGACAGGATAAGATCTTTCGTAGTAGGGTTTATCAATTCCAGTCAAAATTCCCGGTTTTGAATCCTGAGTCACAGTGACAGTTTTTTTGCCCTTAAGAATAGGCTCGTATTTGTCCCTAATGATCCATTTTCCATTATCACGGATAAGGAATTTTATTCGAAAAAAATTTCTTTCTTCCCCAAGACGTGAGATTATCACTGCTGCTTTTTCATCATTCATGGTAGCGTCAACAACACCATCAATTCGAAATGTTGACCAACAATGAGCTGCCCCATCACGCTTGAATTCGTTAAAACAGTCTCTGATTTTACTAATCAAGGTTCTATCAAGAATTTTATTCTTTGGTGTATCAGAAACTCTATCAAGATTGAATTGAACACTTTTCCAGGGCTTAATTTTCGATAATCTCTCGAACTCCTCCATACTATAATTAAAACAAGTATTTAAATGAAAGATTTAAGTATAATGAATCATTGCAAATGGTTTATGATTGGATCAGTGACACCGTGTAACAAACCATGCAGAAATGAATTCTGTTGGTATCATATGCAAAGCTTTCGTCGTGGAAGCCTTGGTCCGTTACCCTGTATTCGATGTGGGGTTGGGGTTAGGCGAAGGTCGCAATTATGTCTTAGGTGTGGCGGCAAACGATACAAGGAACTAAAACGCTATTATGACAAACGAATAAAAAATGGACAATCAATCAGAAATTATGAACCTGACACTGACAAAGTCAGCGACAAAATCATAAAATCCCCTCAAGACTACATTGAAAGATTCTCCAGTGATGTTATTAATGAATTAGACAAACAATAGTTAGTATACAAATGAACCAAGGGAGTTATCTCCCTCAGCGGCTGGGTATTGTTTTATAAGAAAAGAAATATTTTCTTTTTTTTTAGTGTTTAAGTCAAATATTCTGTCTCATTTAAATACCGTGAAACACCATTAATAAGTAATTTAAGAAAATAAAATAACACCCTGTGGATTGCTGTATTAAATTACCTTGTGTATACTTTCTCCCTTAGATTGTGTTAACTTGTTTTATGGGTTATTGCGATTCAGCGGCTGGGCATTGTTTTGTAAGAAAAGAAATGTTTTCAAACAATTATATTCTTTGTTTTAGTGTTTAAGTCAAATATGCTGTCTCATTTAAATACTGTGAAACAGCATTAATAAATAATTTAAGAAAATAAAATAGCATACCTTGCGGATTGCTGTATTAAGTCCCTTTATATACTATATGAATATGTACAACATATATATGTTAAAAAACGTTATTCTTTATGGACGTGAACAGTGGTCTAACGGTATCGTGTTTGGCTTGTAAACCCAGACAATTATTCTTCACATGTTCGCGCCCCATAGCAGACAAATTGTCTGATGGTGAAACTGTGGATGTTTTTTTTTTCTATTTAATTGAGGGGAGGGAGGGCAACCCCTCTGTGTGCATTCACATAACATGCAAACCCATGCTATCAAATTCATGGTAGCGGTGGGTTGTCGGTTTTTGACAACTTACGCAACCATGAATTTGATTTCATGGGTTGCATGTTGAATGTAAACACATAAATGCCCTAAAATAAATAACATCCATGGATGTAATTAGCTCTCCATCATATTTGGGTAGCCCCGTATGGTGTTCAAAATGAATTACCGGCCAAAAAAAGGTTCGTGGATGCACATTGGGTAACCCCAGAATGAATTATCGGCTAAAAGAAACGGTCATAGGGTCATATCTCAAAGAGCAAAAACATTCTGATATAAAACAGAAACAGAAAAATGCTCTAACAAAGGAACCCTATGAAAGACACAAAGGCCTAATAAGGGACCCAATGAATGCAAATAGAACCACAGCGGCCTATATCAAGGGGGTCAAATGACTGATAACCGCTCATCATGGTTGATATTTATTTTTGTCTGCATTTATATTTATATATACAGAATTAATTTTTAAAAATATATTTATATATACAGAATTAATTTTTAAAAATATATTTATATATACAGAATTAATTTTTAAAAATATATTTATATATACAGAATTAATTTTTAAAAATATATTTATATATACAGAATTAATTTTTAAAAATATATTTATATATACAGAATTAATTTTAAAAAAGATATTTATATATACAGACTGAATTTTAAAAAAGATATTTATATATACAGACTGAATTTTAAAAAAGATATTTATATATACAGACTGAATTTTAAAAAAGATATTTATATATACAGACTGAATTTTAAAAAAGATATTTATATATACAGACTGAATTTTAAAAAAGATATTTATATATACAGAATTAATTTTTAAAAAAGATATTTATATATACAGACTGAATTTTAAAAAAGATATTTATATATACAGAATTAATTTTAAAAAGATATTTATATATACAGACTGAATTTTATAAAGATATTTATATATACAGACTGAATTTTATAAAGATATTTATATATACAGACTGAATTTTGAAAATATTAACAGCTCTTTTATTTTTGAAAAATGAATTAGAAATATGTATTATCATATATGAATTCTGAAATTATGAATAGCATCATAGTTGAAATTGCAAAATTGAAAAATCAGAATATTAAGTTGTCAGATGGGTTAAATCCTGATCAAATCAAGTCGGATTTTCAGGATATAGAATACGGAGTTAGCACTAACAAGTATATGTTACCAAAGAAATATGCACTCATCAAAAAAATTCAAAATTCTATTCGAGACTCTCTTGCATTTTCCAGTGAAGTAGGTGTGTTTGTTCCGTTATATACTATCGTGGAAGGAATACGAAAAGAATTGGGTAACGAATATGAATTGAAAAAGGAAGTTAATTCTAAAATTAGAAACTTACGAGCGTTAATTCAAGAAAATGAACTATTTTGATTGACCGACCCTCAAAAGATTTTGTCAGACAGTAAAATCTCCTTGAGATTTTCATTTTTTTGTCATTTTTTGATTGAATCAGTGAAAATATTTCACACTGCGAAAATAAAATAGAATCCTAACAGCTTTGAAAGTTCTTTTAAGAACTTTTCTCTATGGAAAATCCAATGCAAAATCGACTACTTGACCCTACGAGGTTTTTTGATGAAAATCGATGAAAAATGACCAAACATCACTGAAAACAGGCAAAAATTGATGAAAAATGGCTAAAAATCATCAAAAATGAGTTTTAACAGCTTTTCCTTCTGGAAAATCCCATGTAAAATCGACTACTTGACTGTAAAATCTCTTTGAGATTTTCAACTGAAAACCACCAAAATGGCACCAAAACAGGCAAAATCAATGGATAAAAAATAAAAATATTTCACAGCAATTAAAAATTGGACCGTTAAGGATGGAATCATCGATGGGAAAAATTGTTTTACAATTGAAAAATGGTTTCTGATTTCAAATAATGGTCAATGAAGCATTAACAACCCGATTGGCTCGTGAACGACTGGATGCAATTAAGAAATTTATACCAATTCGTGACTCTGTAAGAAATAAACTGCAACAACGACAGAGTTTACAAACTGATTTTGCTCTGGGGTCTGGGGTCTGAAGAATTGTTTAAACCAGTAACCACAGCAACGAAGGGGGTAGAGCGTGCTTTACTGGGAGATGGTCCCGAGACGGGAAAATCTGTTATTGGTGAACTTGAAAAAGTAGCAGCGAAAACTGAACAAACTGAAAAAACTTATCCGAAAAAAACGACTGTTTCTCTGTTGAATAAATTTACTGATCATGCTAAAATATTAATAAAAAAACCTATTTTATTGAAATCAAAGGATTATCAAGCCTTTGGTAATTTTGCTGCTCAAAGCTATAATTCAAAAAAAGATTTTTTAAAGGACGAGTATAAAAATGATAGAATATCAAGTAATGATTGGTTCGATTATTTGTATAAACTAAATAAAGGGATTGGTCGTTTGAATAAGGATGAGATAGGATACAAGGAATTTAAAAAGGGAATTAGTAATTATAAAAGAGAACAAATAGAAGAGCGACAACGAGAAATAGAAGAACGGCAAGAACTAAAACGTCAAACACCAACACGTAGACAAACAAGAAGACAAAAAAAAACAATAACTACCACCTGATGATGATGATGATTTAGAAGAACGACGTCAAACACCAACACGGAGACAAAAAAAACAAGAAGACCCTAATGATGATTATTTACAAGAAACGAATTTAGAAAAACTAGATGAAGCAGCTGGTTATAGCGGAAGTGGACTGCAAAATCCAAGAATTGGAAACACTTGTCCTGATAGTGTTATCAATGATATATCACGATTAGATGTTCTTGTAGGAGGATTCCGAGCTGGAAATAACTCTCCAGAAATAATTAATGAAGCAGCTGATATCTGTAGACGGTTATTTGCCGGCGGTATCATGGATATCAAAACATATCGAGATTTCATTGACGAGTTAGCAAATGGGTATCATAGTGATTAAATAGCAATTGAAAACACTATTGTTTTTATAATAATGATCATCCATTACAATCATGATAAACCAACCCTCGTCTATGTAGTTAATTCACGGTTTCCAGTTTATAAAGCATACTATGGAGATGGCCTCGGCAATACCATTTTAGGATTCTTTTCAAGAATGGCCCCAAAAGTGATGCCGTTAGCTAAACAATTATCAATGAAAGCCATTGATGTTATTCGTGATAAGGGTATTGGTGCTGTTGGAGATCTTGCCGGGAAAGCGTTTTCAACTGCGAAGGATAAAATAACATCATTAGTGAGGCGAAAAAAGAAACCGTTACCGTCTACAGCAGAAATGCCTACAAGTGTTAGTAAAATAATAAATAACGCAGTAGATGAAAAACTAGCGTCGATGGTAAATCAAGGGGACCAAAGCAATATTGCAAACATGATAGCGGGAAGTGGCTTTAAAAAACTACGTCGATGAAATCCTATGGATTTTCACGCTAGCGTTTTTCACGATGAAAATCACGATTTAGACTCTGATAAATAGAATAAAATGTTCAAAAGGTCATCTGATCCAGCATTTGATATGGATGCCCCAGTGCGTAAAGATGATTCTGTACGCGATTTTCAATTTTATTCTTATCACACAGTACAACCCGATCTCCGATCACGAATTGAACTTCAAGTTCATGATACCAGTAAATACTTTTTGCCTTGTGAAGCGTTTATTGAAGTAGAAGGAGAACTTGTAACAAATGATGCTGCACATAATGATCCACCATATGACATTAACTCAAATGTCCGAGTTGGTTTTGTTAATAACGGCATCATGGCGTTATTTGAAAGCGCTAGATATCTCATTGATGGAAAAGAAATTGAATCCATTGACCGTGAAGTTGATGTGGCCACAACAATCATAGGGTTAGCGAGATATTCTGATGATTATTCAAGATCAGCGGGTCCATCTATGATGTTTGCAAAGGATACCTCTGATAACGCTGATCACCTTCAATTCATTAAAGTGTTAACACCGCAAGTCACTTCAGTTGCTAATCAAGGGGAAGCAGCTAATCCAGAACGTCGAACTAGACCCGGAGCTGAGTTTGATATTCTCGGAGACGTTAATGATAATCTCAATTTAGGATTTGCAACACGCGTAGCAACGTTGCATGGGCAGCGTCGACGATTTTCATGTGCGATTCCACTGCATCATATTTTCGGATTCTGTAGAAACGTCCGAAAAGTTATTTATGGAGCGAAGCATACAGTAGCACTTGTACGAAGGGGTACTGATGATGATGCAATCTGGCGTAATGCTGGGGTTGCTGACGGTAAAGTTATTTTAACAAAACTATCATTATGGATGCCAGTGTTAACTCCATCAATCACAGACGAACAACGACTACTATCATTTATGGATCAGGGGGGAAAATCATTGTTGAGTTGGTTATCAGTGACTACGGATATTAAACTGGGTAATGTTGATGGTACATTCACATGGCACCTGGCATCAAAACAATGGGTTTCAGCTCTACGTCATATATTTATTGCGTTACAGAATGCTGCGCGAGTTGGTAATCAAGAACGAAGTCATATGATATTTGATCAGTTAGGTGTTAATGAAGTCTCGCTGAGAATAAACGGACAGCAGGAACCATCCGAGGATATACAACTTGATTACGTTCAGAATCATATTGCACGTGTCTATCATAACCTGTTGTCATTTATGGCACGTGATCAAAATGTGGATACCGGTTTGCAAATATCACAATTGGATTTTAAAAGCCTCTATCCGATTTATTACTTTTCATTGGAACATCTTGATTTGATGAGACAATCTGTCGTTGATATACACTTTAGAGCCCGTGTAAGCCGTCCGACTGGTCCAGCAGTTGCTGGGGTACATCCTATCCTTATCCCGAATTATAGAGCGGTTGCTGTCATTCTCAGTGATAAATCAATGCTACTTGAAGGTGTTGGTGGACGAATGAGAGTGGTAGATGCCCCAGTAGAAAACATGTAATTGAAAATCCGAAGGATATTTCCATTGAATCGTTTTACGATTTAGAATCAATCTATTATGTATAATGTCATATAGTGTTATTAGTGTTGCGTTAACTCCTGGTCAAATCAAAAAATTGCAATCAGAATCGGCTAAAAAATGTGGAACCACAATCACGTTGAAACCTAATCAAATGACTGGTGGTGCAAATAAATTATCGCTGACAACTCGTCAGGTGAAACATTTCAATGATGCTTTCAAGGATAAAAAAGGTGTTCAGATTACTCTTTCTGCGGCTGCTATCAAAAATATGATTAAAACAGGCGGTATATTTCCATTGTTAGCTGCAATACCAGCATTGATTGCAGCAGCAGCCCCAGCGGTGGCTAAAGCAGCGGCGTTAGGAGCCGTTGGTACTGCAGCAGGAATAACGTTGAAAAAGGCAGCTGGACAAGGATATAAAAAAAAGAGACGATCCGTTCACGGATTGGGTCTAAGACTACCAGGAACCCCGTATTCATGGTACAGCGGAAAAGGTCTAAGACTACCAGGAACCCCGTATTCATGGTACAGCGGGAGATCCGTTCACGGATCAGGCCTGAGACTACCAGGAACGGTTTATTAATTCAGAAATCTTCGATGGTTCCCATGTCCAATTTTGATTTAATGGATGCTGCTAAAAAACTAGTGATTAAAAATTTCAGAGGTGTTTTTATGAAAGATCAATTACCACATCAACCAAACAAAACTATTTTGATTCATATGGATTAGCCCCACCAAAAGAGTTTATGCGTTACATAAAACAATTTCCAATGAAGACTTGGTATTCTACGCTACCAACACAACAAATCAATGACCCACCAATATGCGGCAGTGAAGTATTAAATGTCCTTGATGCTATTTCTAACTCCTTGGGTAACCCAAGGGGGAAACCACCTCATATTGTCGTAAATGACTACACCAGCAATCGCTTTTTAGAGAGAGAAAGAGTTTTACAATAACATGATTGATATTTGGGGGAGACCTCTGAAACCCAAACCCGATGGCACTGCAACCCCTGATTCTATCAAGGATATAACAAAAAAAATTAAAGATGAAATAGCTGAGACGTTGAATTTAGAAAGTGTTGAACCCAATGAAATAGTTGTATTTCAAGATCGCCAGGGTAAATTGAAATCTAGTAATATTTCTCTGGATGATATTTTAGTTAAACAACAAAACGCAATCGAGAACACCGTTGCGTTATTTTCCGATCAGGGTAAATTGAAAACCAGTAATATTTCTCGGGATGATATTTTAGTTAAACAACAAAACGCAATCGAGAACACCGTTGCGTTATTTTCCGATCAGGGTAAACTCAAACCGGGTGTACTCGTTTCGACGATTACAGATCGATTAAAAATTCTCAACGATGAGTTAAACAATTCTGTGGTTGTACTAACAACACTTGAATCTAGAATTGAAGAACACATAAAACAGTTTACCGCATTTCGTAGAAATATCATTGATAAATTTATTGGAACTACATTCGATAAAATTGAACTAAAACTCCCTGATATTAAAAAATCCATCGATGAGACGAAAAACTTCATCGAAGCCGTCAAAGGTGATTTTTCGAGGATGATAACAGTCATTGAAAAAACAAAAATTCCTCATGAGAGAACTAACAACATAGTATATACAATCCAACACGGATCATTTGAGTGGTCACCTACAAACAACAAATTAGATATCACTGCAACTGTTAAAGGTATTTATCGATTAACACTAGTAACACCATTGTCTCAATTTAATATTTAATCGTCCAGTTCATCTGGGGTCAATAATACGATTTCAACGATCATCGACAAGAATACAACTGAAAAGTTTACAATTACATCTACTGATAAAGATTTGGTTAGGGTCTCAATAACGTGGTATGTGGAATTCGTAGCGGATTTAAGTAAATCGTAATTGAAAACGCTAGCGTTGTTAAAATAAAAAATGATTTCATCATCGCAATATCGCTATGATCAAGTCAGAGAGTATCAAACTAGACTCAAAACCCTGTCTGAGGAGTATGCAATGAAAATTAAAAAATATCGCAGGAGAATTACCGCAATTGATGTTACTGTGTATTCAGTGAGTGGTGTAATCACCGGAGCCGGTATTATACTGTCTTCAGTGACAATGATGGCCCCGATAGCTGTTCCAATTTGCATTTCTGCGGCAACAACAATCGCTGGAATTATTTCAATAATCACAAAAAAAATATCCTCATGCAGCCAACGGAAACTACAAGACTAAATAATTCAATTTCATGTTGTGTCCACTGCATACTCGCAATTATCCTCATTGATATCGTCATCGCTCGATGATACAATTATATCAGAGAGTGAGTTTTCAGCGATGGTAGATATATATGATTCTGCGATGTCAAAATTAGAAGTACAAAAACATGAGTATAATAACAATGACAACACAGATGGAATTACTTCAACAAATAGTGGAGAACACAAACCCAGTACAAACAAGCATGATCTCAATAACCTCAACGAATCCAGAATTCAGTGTGAATTTCCCCTCTCCGGTCCCAGTGAAGGAGATAGCGCTAGCAAAATTACGAGTATACCACAGTTGGCCAAATATTAGGTCAAAATCATTTGGTGGTCAACAACCCAATAATTCCCTGGTATTTGCAAATAAGAATAAACCCGACGGTACCCCAGACTGGAATGTTGTTTCCATACCAACCGGATCATATCAAATTGAACAAATCAATGATGAATTCGCGCGTAGAATAAAATCGATTACTGGAGTAGAGTCAAAAATAGCTATAACAGTTCATGTGCCGACACTATCATCTGCCATTGAAATAAGCACAGAAGGATACGTCGTAGATATCTATCTGAGTTCTATTAGAACCGTACTAGGATGGCCTGAATTACCACCCGGGGGAAAAACCGTTGATTTACCAGAACCCAAAAAAGCCGATTATATCACAGACAGGATAAAATCTGATAATCCAGTAAAAAGCTATAAAAGATACAACGAATTGATAGTTTTCACTGCAGTGAAAAAATTCAACAACCCAATATATCACACAACTCGACAAGAGAAAATCACTGAAAACTTCACAGCAATGAATAATGATTTTTCATTGTTGTTAATATCTCTTAAATCCGGTTCTCTCACCCGAGATGAATTTATCAGCGTCGTAGAAACAGGCAACAAAATCATCAATGACATGGAAACATTTCATTTGCAAATCATTCAAGTGGTATTAGGTGACAGTAATCCTATAACGAGAACAGAATTTGCAACGAAGTATAATATACGCGTAGAAGATATTCATGCGTTCAAACTACCACGGTATAATATCTTAGAACTACAAAAATCTCTCAGTGATGCCATCGATGAAGGTTTTAAAATAATTCATGATACGTGGAAAAAAACAACATCACAGGAAATAAAAATCCTCAAACATAATAATGACCCAGAAGGTGGTGGCAGGCATATTGCTCCGTTCAATGTGAATATTTCAACGGTGATTGCGCTCAATTTAGTGTGTGATGTGATCGAAGGAAGCTATCAAATTAATCTAGAACGATCAAATCAAGCTCAGCAAGGATATATTCTTTATTCATTTGCACCAACAGCTCCTCCAGGGTTTTTAATAATTGAGTCCCCGGTGAATCCAGTCTATATGCGATGTCATAATAATTCATTAACCAGAATTAATTTCAAACTCACTGACCAGTCCAATAATCTGATTGATTTACAAGAGGAGGTTTTACAAATTAGTCTGTTTGTGAAATCCTAAGGGGATTTTCGTCGTAGTAAGGACTTGATAAAATATTCGGTTAAAATCACCGTAAACCTTAGCAGCAGAGAGGGTGAGTGACAACGACGTTGCGACATCAACGAAAACGCGAATGCGAATCCCATGTTCACTGTCATTTTTTTTCTAGTTATTTCGCGAGAAGGGTCTAGTGTTATTTGGAGGGTATAATCAAAAATAAAAACAAAAAATGTTGTAGGATTCACCCTCTCTGCTGCTTACAACAAACAGTAAAACAATAGTTATTCCTTTTATTTAAGACACCTGGTTTTGTACAAAATTCAAAATTATTTAACATATATGAATTAAATGAAACTAAATATATATATACTGAAATAAATACCGGTTTGAGAGGTATTTATATGGTTAGAAAACTGGGACATTTGACAAGAATGGCTATCCTAACAAAAATATACAGTATTCATATGGATACATATAGCAACATACATATAGCACAACACAAATAGCATACACAGGATGTAGGAAACCCCTAGCCAGGGTTAACTTTATGGAAATAGGACAGACACCCATGATGGACCTTTGAGTTCGGGTGAAAATGTCATAGAATAACACTAAGGACAAAATATCCTCCTATTATCATATAATCCCGATGGGAAAAATTAAGGTTAGGTTAAAAGAAATTTTGTTAAAAAAAACACCCAACTACATATCGGGGGGAACACACACATACATGAAACCTTTTTACTAGGTATTTCAATGGGGGGAGGTGACATCTGTCTGGTGTCCCCCAAAAAAAAAGAAATAAAAAAAAAAAAAAAAAAAAAAAAAAAAAAAAAAAAGAAGAAAGACTGTAGATTTTTGTAGTTGAGAAGTCTAGGTGTTGAGAAGTCATTGGAGTGTATATTACCTGTGCAAAGGATTTGTGGACTATTTGTCTGTGGAGAATTTGGATTATTTCATTCAATATTGACAAAGGGTTTACGGTTTTTCTTATTATTCACTTGTTCAATTAGGTTTCCACTGCACCATTTTAGTTTTATCACTTTTCTTATACATTTTTCTATCCTTTTATGTTAGCAATGTCTCATCAGGAGGCAGAAAGTAATGACATCAATAGAGGGGTCAGATCCCGACTTAATCTGTACTATGAGTGTACGGTGTCGGGAAATGTGTTGTCAGCGCACCACCCCAAAGGATGCCAGTTGTTAATATCTGGATCGGACGAAACACCAAGGCAGCTAGAGATTCTAGCTGCTCTTAAGGCTATGACATGAGAAAAATTGTGTGTCTCCAAAATGCAGGACCCTAAAGGTACATGCTGTACCCAAGGGACCCAGAGACACCTATTCTGGATGTAGAGTTTTTTATGGTCAGAAACATACGGATGTATGTATATGCAGCCCGCCGATAGAAAGGGATTTGGGACCCAAAATGGTGGAAATCCACTTCCATGGCCTGCCATTTTATATAGAGACAAGCGAAATTAAAATGAAGATAAAAGAAAAGTTTGGGGTTATCAGTAAAGGTTCAAAATTAGCGGACTCCTGGGGTTATAATGGAATAACCTCAGCTGTGCGCATGATAAGGGTAGAGAAGGGGCAGAAGAAAAAATCCAACCCTTTTTCTATGTTCTGGGTTTCAAAATAAGATCATGGTACAAAGACTGTGTGAAAGACAGGAAGTGCTCGAAATGCGGGGATATAGGACATGGGCCGTGGGATTGTAAGAAGGGAGAAGTAAGGCCTGGACCCTCAATGGAAAATGCAACTGAAACTCCCCAAAACAATAATCCAAATACGTGGGCAAAGGTGGTTAGTGTGTCTAAAGCAAACACCATTGACATTCCAACTTTTGCTCACACCAATCCATTCGAATTGTTATCACAAGAGGGAACTTCTCCTAAAAGGAAAACTCCGAAAGCAAAAAGGATTTCTAGAGTAACATCAACTCCAATCAAATACCCCCAAAAGAAACAAAAAACCAGACTCAAAAAGAGAAAGGCTGAGACCTCATCTGATGAGGAATTTTTTCCCATTAGTGGGGGGTCTGATAAAGAACCTGTTTCTCCCTCTCCTTCTTTTAAGGAAACACCTCAAACAAAGGAAGCCAATGAAGCTCCAACTCAAATAGAAGATAAGGTAGATTCACAACTGGGAGTTACCTTAGAAAATGAATTGAATGGCAACATGGATACACTGACCACAACTATTGATATTGAAACCGACAATGAACAGTTCCTTGATACTTTATACTCAAACATAACCAGTGATTTTGAAATACCGATAAGTGAGACAGAAACCCAATCAGGGGATATGGATCCAGGTTCCCCTCAAGTTGGGGAAGATATAAGCATTAAAGTATAAAGACTAGACAATAAATTATATCCATGTAAAATCTGCGGCCACCTGGAGATAAACTAAAAATGGAAGAACAAAACTTCCGTTTAAAGTCAATAAATGTTAATGGTTTAAACCAAGAGAAAGTTAAAAAGTTAATACAAATTAAGGACTTTGACTTACTTTTTATTCAGGAGACACATTATGGACTAACTGACGAACTTAAAGAACAACTTGAAAGAAAGCTGGATTGTATTATAATTAAAAATGACCCTGATGGGAGGGATAAATGGGGAGGGGTAGCTGTTTTGGTTAAAAATAAAGTAGGAATTAAATGGGAAAGGATAGAGGAGGGAATTTTTTTCAAGGGGAGATTAATTCATTTAAAAATAGAAAATTGTAATTTTATAAATATATATATGCCAGCTGCTGGAAATATGAAACATGCCTTTGCAACGCGGTTAAAGGAGTACTTAGACAACTATATTGGGGAGAATTTGATAATAGGAGGGGACTTTAACTGGATTGAGGACGAAATAGACCGAACGACAAGAAAATTAATAAAACATGACTTAGAGATAAGGGACATAATGAAACTCATTATGGAACAATTAGATTTGGTTGACATATATAGACGTTTAAATTTATTAAGGGTGGGGTACACTTTTATACGAGAAAACTCAGCAAGTAGATTAGATAAATTTTGGGGTACATGTTTTGGCACAAATAAATATATAAAATCAAGAATTTTAGATTATCAAGTTTCGGACCATAAATTAATTTATTTAGAAGTAGGGATATCCAAAAGAACTAAATGGGGGCGCGGATCATGGAAGTTAAATACCCAAATATTAAATACAAAAGGATTTATAGAAGAAATTAATAGGGAAAAAGAAGTTTTTAAAAATATAGGGAATATAAATATCATAGATGAATGGGATAAATTAAAAGTTAAATTTAAAGAAATAGCCATAAAACATTCAAGATTAAGGATTAGGAATTTTAAATTAGATATAGAAGCTCTTGAAAATTTAATAAAAACAACAACAACACAGGACACAAAAGAAACTTTAGTATTAAGATTAGAAAATTTAAAGAAAGATTTTTATAAAGGGAGGGAAAAAAAAGCCGGATTATTTACAGAACTATATGAAAATGCAGACGGTTTATACAAAAGGGAAGAATTAAGAGGGGGGGGGGGGGGGGAAACACTAGAGAAATTAAACACGGGAATGGAAATACTAGAAGACAAAACTCAAATATTAGAATACATACGTAATTACTATAAGGACCTATATACTTCACAGAGAATAGCGGACGAAGATATAGAAACATACTTACGAGAGACAAATTGTGAGAAAATTACCTCAGAACATAGAAACAAATGTGAGGAATTTATATCACAAGACGAAATATTTGAGTCAAAAGGGAAATTAGGTAAAAAGAAAAAAACAGGGAGAGATGGACTTTCTGCGGAATTCTATAAAAAATTCTGTAAGGAACTGTCGCCAATTTTAGAATGGTTATATAACAATATTGCACTTAGGAATAGAAAAATGTCAAACACTATGAGGGAGGGTATGATAACAATAATATATAAGGGGAAGGGAAACAGGGACGAAATTAAAAATTGGACACCCATCTCACTCCTTAATGCCGATTATAAAATTATTAGTAAAATTTTAACGGAAAGGGTCAAAAAGTGTCTTGACCCAATTATAAATATAAATCAAACTAGTGGGCCGAAAGGGAGAAACATACAGAATAACATTTTAAACATTAGAACTATAATTGATCACATAAATACAAATGGTACTACTAGTGCTATGGTACTAATTGATCAAGAAAAAGGATTTGATCGACTTGAACAAAACTATATATATAAGACACTAGAAAAATTTGGTTTTGGAGAAAATTTCCAAAATTGGACCAAAATTCTGTATAATGATATAAACTCGATTGTACAGGTAAATGGAACAAAAACGGAAAAAATTGAAATTCAAAGATCAGTGAGGCAAGGCTGCCCACTATCTATGCTATTATATGTAATAGCAATAGAAATTCTAAGTACCAAAGTTAGGAATAACCCAAACATTGTAGGGATCAAAGTTCCAAACATTCGAGAAGAAGTTAAGATGTTACAACATGCGGATGATTGCACAAACTTTATCCAAGATGGGAAATCCTATAATGAACTTATAAAGGAATTTAACAGATTTGGGAAAGTCTCAGGTTCTAAGATAAATCCTGAAAAGACTGAAATCTTATTAATAGGAAACTTGAGAGGTAAGACACATGGTCTGCCTGCTCTTCTTATTAAAGATAAAATAAAAACATTAGGAATAAATTTTGGAAAGGATGAACTGAAAAATAATCTGAGAGAAATAAAAGAAAAAATTACAAAAAATGTGGCAATCTGGGCACCATTGCCAATATGCTTATTGGAACGAGCACAAGTTGCAAAAAATTATATGTATGTGCACTTAAATTATAGTTCAAAAACAGTAGACTTTAAAAATAATAAACTTAAAAATATAGATAACGAGATTATCAAATATTTATGGGGCTATAGAATACACTACACAACCAAAAACACTTTATATAAGGAAGGGATGAGGGGAGGTTTAGGTCTCCCCCACCCAATCCTGCTTAAATACACCAACATTTTGAACAGATTTAAGGAAATTAAAGAGGAGCCTAAAATAGCTTGGCAAGGGCTCTATATATATTACTTTGGTTTCTCTATGAAGCAGAGAAACGATATATGTAGGAATAATAAATTAAAAAAAACCTTAGAAGTGCCAAGGAAATTAAGATACATAAAAGATTTATTATTCAAATATAGGGATGCAAAGGAATTTTTGGACACCGATACAAAATGCACATACAAATGGTTAACACGAGAAACAATAAATAAGGAAAAAAATAGGATAGAACAAAAATACATAAATATTCAATGGGATAGGGCATGGGGGAACTGGACTAAAGTTAAATCAATCAAAATAAAAAGTACCTTGTTCAAATACATGCATGATGCATGGTTGACAGGGGAAATAGCAGTGAGAAGGCATATGATCGCAGTGTCGCCAAAATGTCCACTTTGCAAACATTTTTTATTCACTAAGAAACATTTTATTACGGAATGTGTTAAGAATCAAATTGATAGAAACAAAATTATAACTAATATTAGAGAAAATCAAATATATGACGAAATACAATTATTATATTTAGATGGAAATTTTACCAATGATCTATTACAACAAATAACAAGTTTTATCATTAAGAATATGATAGCATGTGGACCAATAAGGAATTATGGGGAAGATTTTTAGATAAGGAGGGTACAGGGTACTCAGGAGGAGAAAAGTACGAGCAATGAGAGCACGGGGCTATACCACATGGCGCTACGCGAAGTGGACAGGCCCGTGAAAGAGTTTGGAACAAAGCTCACCTAGAGACATGTACATTACAACAACTCACATTTTAGATAGGATTTATAGTTAGGGTTTGTTTTTATTTTATGGGAAGCATGCTAACATACAAAATCACTGGTTATATATGGTTTACTCTGTGGAGATTTTTAATCTACACAGAAAGCCCGTTTTTAAGGGACTATAAACATTTTCGGAATGGAATAAGGATTTAATTATAAATAAATAAAGATCACAAACAGATCGAGAAGGGTGAAGTGCAAATAATAATAAATAAATTGCACGAATCCCATTTTGATCAAGTGATCTAGTATATAAATAAGGAAATTACAAATATGGAACATCATACAACAAACAGTAAAACATTAGTTATTCCTTTTATTTAAGACACCAGGTTTTGTACAAAATTCAAAATTATTTAACATATATGAATTAAATGAAACTAAATATATATATACTGAAATAAATACCGGTTTTAGAGGTATTTATATGGTTAGAAAACTGGGACATTTGACAAGAATGGCTATCCTAACAAAAATATACAGTATTCATATGGATACATATAGCAACATACATATAGCACAACACAAATAGCATACACAGGATGTAGGAAACCCCTAGCCAGGGTTAACTTTATGGAAATAGGACAGACACCCATGATGGACCTTTGAGTTCGGGTGAAAATGTCATAGAATAACACTAAGGACAAAATATCCTCCTATTATCATATAATCCCGATGGGAAAAATTAAGGTTAGGTTAAATGAAATTTTGTTAAAAAAAAACACCCAACTACATATCGGGGGGAACACACACATACATGAAACCTTTTTACTAGGTTTTTCAATAGGGGGGAGGTGACATCTGTCTGGTGTCCCCAAAAAAAGAAAGAAAAAAAAAAAAAGAAAAAAAAAAAAAAAAAAAAAAAAAGAAGAAAGACTGTAGATTTTTGTAGTTGAGAAGTCTAGGTGTTGAGAAGTCATTGGAGTGTATATTACCTGTGCAAAGGATTTGTGGACTATTTGTCTGTGGAGAATTTGGATTATTTCATTCAATATTGACAAAGGGTTTACGGTTTTTCTTATTATTCACTTGTTCAATTAGGTTTCCACTGCACCATTTTAGTTTTATCACTTTTCTTATACATTTTTCTATCCTTTTATGTTAGCAATGTCTCATCAGGAGGCAGAAAGTAATGACATCAATAGAGGGGTCAGATCCCGACTTAATCTGTACTATGAGTGTACGGTGTCGGGAAATGTGTTGTCAGCGCACCACCCCAAAGGATGCCAGTTGTTAATATCTGGATCGGACGAAACACCAAGGCAGCTAGAGATTCTAGCTGCTCTTAAGGCTATGTCCATTGACATGAGAAAAAATGTGTGTCTCCAAAATGCAGGACCCAAAAGGTACATGCTGTACCCAAGGGACCCAGAGACACCTATTCTGGATGTAGAGTTTTTTATGGTCAGAAACATACGGATGTATGTATATGCAGCCCCGCCGATAGAAAGGGATTTGGGACCCAAAATGGTGGAAATCCACTTCCATGGCCTGCCATTTTATATAGAGACAAGCGAAATTGAAATGAAGATAAAAGAAAAGTTTGGGGTTATCAGTAAAGGATCCAAATTAGCGGACTCCTGGGGTTATAATAGAATAACCTCAGCTGTGCGCATGATAAGGGTAGAGAAGGGGCAGGAGAAAAAAATCCAACCCTTTTTCTATGTTCTGGGTTTCAAAATAAGATCATGGTACAAAGACTGTGTGAAAGACAGGAAGTTCTCGAAATGCGGGGATAGGACATGGGCCGTGGGATTGTAAGAAGGGAGAAGTAAGGCCTGGACCCTCAATGGAAAATGTAACTTAAACTTCCCAAAACAATAATCCAAATACGTGGGCAAAGGTGGTTAGTGTGTCTAAAGCAAAGACCATTGACATTCCAACTTTCGCTCACACCAATCCATTCGAATTGTTATCACAAGAGGGAACTTCTCCTAAAGGGAAAACTCCGAAAGCAAAAAGAATTTCTAGAGTAACATCAACTCCAATCAAATCCCCCCAAAAGAAACAAAAACCCAGACTCAAAAAAAGAAAGGCTGAGACCTCATCTGATGAGGAATTTTTTCCCATTAGTGGGGGGTCTGATAAAGAACCTGTTTCTCCCTCTCCTTCTTGTAAGGAAACACCTCAAACAAAGGAAGCCAATGAAGCTCCAACTCAAATAGAAGATAAGGTAGATTCACAACTGGGAGTTACCTTAGAAAATGAATTGAATGGCAACATGGATACACTGACCACAACTATTGATATTGAAACCGACAATGAACAGTTCCTTGATAATTTATACTCAAACATAACCAGTGATTTTGAAATACCGATAAGTGAGACAGAAACCCAATCAGGGGATATAGATCCAGGTTCCCCTCAAGTTGGGGAAGATATAAGCATTAAATTATAAACACTAGACAATAAATGATATCCATGTAAAATTTGCGGCCACCTGGAGATAAACTAAAAATGGAAGAACAAAACTTCCGTTTAAAGTCAATAAATGTTAATGGTTTAAACCAAGAGAAAGTTAAAAAGTTAATACAAATTAAGGACTTTGACTTACTTTTTATTCAGGAGACACATTATGGACTAACTGACGAACTTAAAAAACAACTTGAAAGAAAGCTGGATTGTATTATAATTAAAAATGACCCTGATGGGAGGGATAAATGGGGAGGGGTAGCTGTTTTGGTTAAAAATAAAGTAGGAATTAAATGGGAAAGGATAGAGGAGGGAATTTTTTTCAAGGGGAGATTAATTCATTTAAAAATAGAAAATTGTAATTTTATAAATATATATATGCCAGCTGCTGAAAATGTTGCCTTTGCAACGCGGTTAAAGGAGTACTTAGACAACTATATTGGGGAAAATTTGATAATAGGAGGGGACTTTAACTGGATTGAGGACGAAATAGACCGAACGGCAAGAAAATTAATAAAACATGACTTAGAGATAAGGGACATAATGAAACTCATTATGGAACAATTAGATTTGGTTGACATATATAGACGTTTAAATTTATTAAGGGTGGGGTACACTTTTATACGAGAAAACTCAGCAAGTAGATTAGATAAATTTTGGGGTACATGTTTTGGCACAAATAAATATATAAAATCAGGAATTTTAGATTATCAAGTTTCGGACCATAAATTAATTTATTTAGAAGTAGGGATATCCAAAAGAACTAAATGGGGGCGCGGATCATGGAAGTTAAATACCCAAAAAATAAATACAAAAGGATTTATAGAAGAATGTAATTTGGGAAATATAAGTTTTTAAAAATATCGAAATATAAATATCATAGATGAATGGGATAAATTAAAAGTTAAATTTAAAGAAACAGCCATAAAACATTCAAAATTAAGGATTAGGAATTTTAAATTAGATATAGAAGCTCTTGAAAATTTAATAAAAACAACAACAACACAGGACACAAAAGAAACTTTAGTATTAAGATTAGAAAATTTAAAGAAAGATTTGTATAAAGGGAGGGAAATAAAAGCCGGATTATTTCCAGAACTATATGAAAATGCAGACGGTTTATACAAAAGGGAAGAATTAAGAAGGGGGGAGGGAAAACACTAGAGAAATTAAACACGGGAATGGAAATACTAGAAGACAAAACTCAAATATTAGAATACATACGTAATTACTATAAGGACCTATATACTTCACAGAGAATAGCGGACGAAGATATAGAAACATACTTACGAGAGACAAATTGTGAGAAAATTACCTCAGAACATAGAAACAAATGTGAGGAATTTATATCACAAGACGAAATAGTTGAGACAATAGGGAAATTAGGTAAAAACAAATCACCAGGGAGAGATGGACTTTCTGCGGAATTCTATAAAAAATTATGTAAGGAACTGTCGCCAATTTTAGAATGGTTATATAACAATATTGCACTTAGGAATAGCAAAATGTCAAAAACTATGAGGGAGGGTATGATAACAATAATATATGAGGGGAAGGGAAATAGGGACGAAATTAAAAATTGGAGACCCATCTCTCTCCTTAATGTCGATTATAAAATTATTAGTAAAATTTTAACGGAAAGGGTCAAAAAGTGTCTTGACCCAATTGTAAATATAAATCAAACTAGTGGGCCGAAAGGGAGAAACATACAGAATAACATTTTAAACATTAGAACTATAATTGATCACATAAATACAAATGGTACTACTAGTGCTATGGAACTAATTGATCAAGAAAAAGGATTTGATCGACTTGAACAAAACTATATATATATAAGACACTAGAAAAATTTGGTTTTGGAGAAAATTTCCAAAATTGGACCAAAATTCTGTATAATGATATAAACTCGATTGTACAGGTTAATGGAGCAAAAACGGAAAAAATTGAAATTCAAAGATCAGTGAGGCAAGGCTGCCCACTATCTATGCTATTATATGTAATAGCAATAGAAATTCTAAGTACCAAAGTTAGGAATAACCCAAACATTGTAGGGATCAAAGTTCCAAACATTCGAGAAGAAGTTAAGATGTTACAACATGCGGATGATTGCACAAACTTTATCCAAGATGGGAAATCCTATAATGAACTTATAAAGGAATTTGACAGATTTGGGAAAGTCTCAGGTTCTAAGATAAATCCTGAAAAGACTGAAATCTTATTAATAGGAAATTGGAGAGGTAAGACACATGGTCTGCCTGCTCTTCTTATTAAAGATAAAATAAAAACATTAGGAATAAATTTTGGAAAGGATGAACTGAAAAATAATTTGAGAGAAATAAAAGAAAAAATTACAAAAAATGTGGCAATCTGGGCACCATTGCAAATATGCTTATTGGAACGAGCACAAGTTGCAAAAAATTATATGTATGTGCACTTAAATTATAGTTCAAAAACAGTAGACTTTAAAAATAATAAACTTAAAAATATAGATAACGAGATTATCAAATATTTATGGGGCTATATAATACACTACACAACCAAAAACACTTTATATAAGGAAGGGATGAGGGGAGGTTTAGGTCTCCCCCACCCAATCCTGCTTAAATACACCAACATTTTGAACAGATTTAAGGAAATTAAAGAGAAGCCTAAAATAGCTTGGCAAGGGCTCTATATATATTACTTTGGTTTCTCTATGAAGCAGAGGAACGATATATGTAGGAATAATAAATTAATAAAAACCTTAGAAGTGCCAAGGAAATTAAGATACATAAAAGATTTATTATTCAAATATAGGGATGCAAAGGAATTTTGGGACACCGATACAAAATGCACATACAAATGGTTAACACGAGAAACAATAAATAAGGAAAAAAATAGGATAGAACAAAAATACATAAATATTCAATGGGATAGGGCATGGGGGAACTGGACTAAAGTTAAATCAATCAAAATAAAAAGTACCTTGTTCAAATACATGCATGATGCATGGTTGACAGGGGAAATAGCAGTGAGAAGGCATATGATCGCAGTGTCGCCAAAATGTCCACTTTGCAAACATTTTTTATTCACTAAGAAACATTTTATTACGGAATGTGTTAAGAATCAAATTGATAGGAACAAAATTATAACTAATATTAGAGAAAATCAAATATATGACGAAATACAATTATTATATTTAGATGGAAATTTTACCAATGATCTATTACAACAAATAACAAGTTTTATCATTAAGAATATGATAGCATGTGGACCAATAAGGAATTATGGGGAAGATTTTTAGATAAGGAGGGTACAGGGTACTCAGGAGGAGAAAAGTACGAGCAATGAGAGCACGGGGCTATACCACGTGGCGCTACGCGAAGTGGACAGGCCCGTGAAAGAGTTTGGAACAAAGCTCACCTAGAGACATGTACATTACAACAACTCACGTTTTAGATAGGATTTATAGTTAGGGTTTGTTTTTATTTTATGGGAAGCATGCTAACATACAAAATCACTGGTTATATATGGTTTACTCTGTGGAGATTTTTAATCTACACAGAAAGCCCGTTTTTAAGGGACTATAAACATTTTTGGAATGGAATAAGGATTTAATCATAAATAAATAAAGATCACAAACAGATCGAGAAGGGTGAAGTGCAAATAATAATAAATAAATTGCACGAATCCCATTTCGATCAAGTGATCTAGTATATAAATAAGGAAATTACAAATATGGAACATCATACAACAAACAGTAAAACAATAGTTATTCCTTTTATTTAAGACACCATGTTTTGTACTAAATTCAAAATTATATATATATATATATATATATATATATATGAATTAAATGGAAAATATATAAAATTAACATAAATACCGTTTTAGAGGTATTTATATGGTTAGAAAACTGGGACTTTTGACAAGAATGGCTATCCTAACAAAAATATACAGTATTCATATGGATACATATAGCAACATACATATAGCACAAACACAAATAGCATACACAGGATGTAGGAAACCCCTAGCCAGGGTTAACTTTATGGAAATAGGACAGACACCCATGATGGACCTTTGAGTTCGGGTGAAAATGTCATAGAATAACACTAAGGACAAAATATCCTCCTATTATCATATAATTCCGATGGGAAAATTAAGGTTAGTGTAAATGAAAATTTATAAAAAAAAACCACCCAACTACATATCGGGCGGGGGGAACACACACATACATGAAACCTTTTACTAGTTTTTTCAATAGGGGGAGGATACATCTGACTGGTGTCCCCAAAAGAGAAGATTAAAGGACTGTAGGCTGTGCAAAAGGATTATTGTGGATTATTTGGATTATTTTCTATTCACTATCTACAAAAGGGTTACGTTTTTTCATTATTTCACATTTGTTAATTTAGTTTTTCACTGCACTTTTTTCAAATTAAATCACTTTTTTCATTATACAATTTTTTCTATCTTGGTAATACTTTTACCAAATGTCTCATCAGGAAGAAGGAAGCTCAGGCATGCCTAGAGGTGTTAGATCGCGACGAAATCTGTACTACACGTGTACAGTGTCGGATAATGTGCTTACAGCACACCACCCTAAGGGCTGCCAGCTTTTGGTTTCGAGTAATGATGAAACACCGAAGCAATTAGAGATCTTAGCTGCTCTGAAAGCCATGTCCATAGACATGAGAAAAATAGTGTGCTTACAAAATGCGGGACCCAAGCGACATATGCTATATCCTAGAGACAAGGAGACACCCATTCTTAACATAGAGTCATTTTTGGTGAAGGGGATAAGGATGTATGTTCATGAAGCCCCGCCAATAGAAAGGGAGTTAGGGCCGAAAATGACGGAGATTCATTTTCACGGCTTACCCTTTTATATTGACACAGCAGAGATAGAACTGAAACTAAAGGAAAGGTTTGGGGTTCTAAGTAAAGGGACAAAGCTAGCAGAATCCTCGGGTTACAACGGGATAACTTCGGCAGTCAGGATGATAAGGGTGGAAAATGGTCAGGAAGCTAAGATACCACCTTTTCATCTATTAGGGTTTAGAATTAGATCATGGTATCGGGATTGCGAGAAAGATCGTAAATGTTCTAAATGTGGAGAAAAAGGCCATGGGCCATGGGATTGTCGGAAGGATGGGGTAAGACAAGGACCCTTACTCGAAAATGCAACACCTATTGAAGCTCCAACCAAAATACATGGGCTAAAGTGGTCAATGGGAAAGATTCTAGTGCCAACCCTATTAACTTCCCAACGTTTGCACATACAAATCCCTTTGAAGTGTTACCACAGGAAGGAATTGTAGTTTCCTCTCCTAAGGGGAAAGGACCAAGGGCAAAACGAACCTCCATTTTAACATCCACACCAATCAAATCCCAAAAAAAACCAACAACAACAACAAAAAAAGAAAGGCAGAGAATCTGTCCTCCTCTGATGAGGAATTTCTTCCCTCTAGTGGGGAGGTTGATAAAGAACCTCCTTCTACTTCTCATGAGGAAGCAGAAAAATCCCCTCAAAAAAATGAAACAAATGAAGCTCAAACACAAATAGAGGTTAAGGGGGACTCTCAGTTAGATGCCACCTTGGAAAACGACTTAAATGGCAATATGGACACCCTCAATACAATTAACGACAATGAAACTGACATTGAGAAATTTCATGATACCCCATATTCTTCAAATTTAACCAGTGATTTTGAAGTTCCTGTTAGCGATACAGACACCCAATCAGAAAACATTGATCCAGGTTCCCCTCAAAGTGGGGAAGATTTAAGCACTAATTTATAAACACTAGACAATAATTATAATCATTTAAAAATTTGCGGCCACCTGGAGATATCCCAAAAATGGAAGAAAAAAACTTCCGTTTAATGTCTTTAAATATTAATGGATTTAACCAAGAAAAAGTAAATAAGCTACTACAAATAGGGGATTTTGATTTACTTTTCATTCAGGAGACACAGAACGGACTAACAGACGTATTTAAAGAACAACTTGAAAGAAAGCTGGACTGTATTATCATTAAAAATGACTCTGGATGGAGGGATAAATGGGGAGGGGTAGCTATTATGGTTAAAAATAGAGTAGGAATTAAGTGGGAAAGAATAGAGGAAGGGTTTTTTTTTAAAGGGAGATTAATTCATTTAAAAATAGAGAATTGTAATTTTTTAAATATATATATGCCAGCCTCTGATAATATGAAACATGCTTTTGCAACAAGATTAAAGGAGTACTTAGACAACTATATTGGGAAAAATTTGATAATAGGTGGGGATTTTAATTGGGTTGAAGACGAAATTGACAGAACGACAAGAAAATTAATACGTTACGATTTACAGATTAGGGACATTATGAAACTGATCATAGACTCATTAGATTTGATTGACATATATGGACGTTTAAACTTACTAAGGGTGGAACATACTTACATACGAGGGGATTCGCAAAGTAGAATAGATAAATTTTGGGGAACATGTTTTGGTACAAATAAATATATAAAATCAGGGATATTAGATTTTCAAGTTTCGGACCATAAATTAATTTATTTAGAAATAGGGATATCTAAAAGAACTAAATGGGGTCGCTGTTCATGGAAATTAAATACCAAAATATTAAATATAAGGGAATTTGTAGAGGAAATAAAAAGGGAAATAGAAGAGTTCAAAAATATAGGGAATACAGATATTATAGAAGAATGGGACAAATTAAAAGTTAAATTTAAAAAAATAGCAATACACCACTCAAAATTAAGGGTTAGGAATTTTAAATTAGAAATAGAAGCTATTGAAAATTTAATAAAAACAACAACAATACAGAACACAAAAGAAACATTAGTATTAAGATTAGAAAATTTAAAGAAAGATTATTATAAAGGGAGGGAAATAAAAGCTGGAATATTTACAAGCCTATATGAAAATGCAGAGGCTTTATATAAAAGAGAAGAATTAAGAAGGGGGGGGGGGTGGGGAGGGAAAACACTAGAGAAATTAAATACGGGATTGGAAATACTAGAAGACAAAACTCGAATATTAGAATACATACAAAATTATTACAAGGACCTATATACTTCACAGAGAATAGCGGACGAAGATATAAAAACATAATTACGAGAGACAAATTGTGAGAAAATTACCTCAGAACATAGAAACAAATGTGAGGAATTTATATCACAAGACGAAATAGTAGAGACAATAGGGAAATTAGGTAAAAATAAATCACCAGGGCGAGATGGACTTTCTGCTGAATTCTATCAAAAATTCTGTAGGGAGTTGTCGCCAATTTTAGAATGGTTATATAACAATATTGCACTCAGGAATAGCAAAATGTCAAACACAATGAGGGAGGGTATGATAACTATAATATATAAGGGGAAGGGAAGTAGGGATGAAATTAAAAACTGGAGACCCATCTCACTCCTTAATGTTGATTATAAAATTATTAGTAAAATCTTAACGGAAAGGAACAAAAAGTGTCTTGACCCAATTATAAATATAAACCAAACAAGTGGACCAAAAGGAAGGGATATACAAAATAACATTTTAAACATTAAAACTATAATTGATCATATAAATATAAATGGTACTAATAAGGCTATGGTACTAATTGATCAAGAAAAAGCCTTTGATCGAATTGAACAAAACTATATATATAAGACACTAGAAAAGTTTGGATTTGGAGAAAATTTCCAAAATTGGACTAAAATCCTGTACAATGACATAAACTCGATTGTACAGGTCAATGGAGCAAAAACGGAAAAATTTGAAATTCAAAGATCAGTGAGGCAAGGTTGCCCACTATCTATGCTATTATATGTAATAGCAATAGAAATTCTAAGTACCAAAGTTAGGAATAACCCAAATATTGTAGGGATCAAAGTTCCAAACATCAAAGAAGAAATTAAGATGCTACAACATGCTGATGATTGTACAAACTTTATCCAAGATAGAAAATCCTATGATGAACTAATAAAGGAATTTAATAAATTTGGGAAAGTTTCAGGATCCAAGATAAATCCTGAGAAAACTGAAATCTTATTAATAGGAAACTGGAGAGGTAAGAAACATGATCTGCCTACTCTTCTGATTAAAGATAATATAAAAACATTAGGAATAAATTTTGGAAAGGATGAAATGAAAAACAACGTGAAAGAAATAAAAGAAAATATTAAGAAAAATGTGGCAATCTGGGCACTATTACCAATATGCTTAATGGAACGAGCACAAGTTGCTAAAAATTACATGTATGTGCACTTAAATTACAAATTAAAAACAGTAGACATAAAAAATGATATACTAAAGAATATAGATAACGAGATTATTAAATATTTATGGGGCTTTAAAATACACTACACAAACAAAAATACTCTGGATAGGGAGGGGATAAGGGGAGGTTTAGGTCTCCCCCACCCCAACCTAATTAAATGCACCAACATTTTAAATAGATTTAAGCAGATTAAAGAAAAGCCAAAAATAGCTTGGCAAGGGCTCTATATATATTATTTTGGATTCTCTATGAAGCAGAGAAAGGACATATATAGGAACAATAAATTAATAAAAACTTTAGAAGTGCCAAGGAAATTAAGATCAATAAAGGATTTATTATTCCAATATAGAGATGTAAAAGAATTGTGGGACACTGATACAAAATACACATACAAATGGCTAGTACAAAACACAATAAATAAGGAAAAAAACAAGGTAGAACAAAAACACATAAATATTCAATGGGATAGGGCATGGGGGAACTGGGTTAAAATTAGATCCCTTAAAATCAAAAGTACCTTGTTCAAATACATGCATGATGCATGGTTGACAGGGGAAATAGCAGTGAGACGGCATATGATCGCAGTGTCGCCAAACTGTCCACTTTGCAAACAATATTTGTTCACCAAAAACCATGTAATTACAGAATGTTCTAAAAATCAATTTGATAGAAACAAAATTATTACCAATATTAGGAATAAACAATTATATGAAAATATACAACTTTTATATTTAGATGGAAAATTTACAGAATTATTATTACAAGAAATAACATCTTTTATTATTAAGAATATGATAGCATGCTGGCCAATAAAATATTATGGGGAAGATATTAGATAGGAAGGAACAGGGAACTCAGGAAGAGAAAAGTACGAGCAATGAGAGCTTGGGGCTATGTCACATGGCGCTACGCGAAGTGGAAAGGCCCGTGAAAGAGTTTGGAACAAAGCTCACCTAGAGACATTTACATTACAACAATTCACGGATTAGATAGGTTATATAGTTACGATTTGTTTTTTCTAAGGGAAGCATGCTATCATATAAAATCACTGGTTAAAAAATGTTTGTACTCTGTGGAGATTTATAAATCTACACAGAAAGCCCGTTTTAAAGGGGACTATAAACAAGTTTTGGAATGGAATAAGGAATTAACTATAAATAAATAAAGATTACAAAAAAGATCGAGAAGGGTGAAGTACAAATAATAATAAAAAAATTGTACGAATCCCATTTCGATCCAAGTGATCTAGTATATAAATAAGGAAATTACAAAACATGGAACATAATAGAACAAACAGTAAAACAATAGTTATTCCTTTTATTTAAGACACCATGTTTTGTACTAAATTCAAAATTTATATTAATTAAATGGAATAAAAGTATATATCCTAAATAAATATCGTTTAGAGGTATTTATATGATTAGAAAACTAGGGAATTTGACAAAAATGGCTATCCTTACAAAAATACACAGTATTCATATGAATACATATAGCAACACACATATAGCACAACACAAATAGCATACACAGGATGCAGGAAACCCCTAGCCAGGGTTAACTTTAAAATAAAGACAGACACCCATGATGGACCTCTGGGTTCGGGGGAAAATGTCATAGAATAACACTAAGGACAAAAATATCCTCCTATTATTATATAATCCCGATGGGAAAAATTAAGGTTAGTTTTAAATGAAATTTCATAAAAAAACACCCAACTACATATCGGGGGGAACACACACATACATGAAACCTTTTTTTGTTTTTTCAATAGGGGAGGGGGCATATGTCTGGCGCCCTCTCACCCCCCCCCCATAAAAAGGAATGTAGCTGTAGGGCTATTGATCCGAGGGAAGGAGGAGTGGCACAACTTTAGCTGTAGGGGTAAGTACATTTTTGATACTGAGGGGTAGCTTTTGTATTGCAATATTTACCTTTGCATGTTTGTTATATAGTTTTTGCACAGCATAATGCATGCATTTTCTACTCTTGTTTGCATGGCATTTAGATTGGTAATGTAAAGCTATATTTTGTTAAAATAGAATTGTTTACTATTAGCATTATCGAACAGGGAAGGTTTACTATAGAACCTGTCATTTGAAATTATAATAATAATATAGTTTTTATAATTTACCGTATATAACGTCATTACGTTATGTCTGTATCATGGTTAGTACACGGTGTCTGGTATATTTTCAGCTATTGACCCGAGGGTGTTAAACGTCCGGGGTGTCCGGAGCTGTCAAACGTCGGGAGCTGTGTTTAAATGCACTGGTGTGTCCAGAGCTATTAAATGTGCCGGAGTGTCTCATGTCTAGCGTCCGGATTGTCTAATGTCATGAGTAACAAGGGTGACCCAGCTGTAGAGCTGTCTAAATGACCAGAGTGTCCGGAGGGTCTAATATTTAGAGTGTCTGTAGGGTCTAATGTTTCGTAGTATTCCGAGTGTCCGGAGTCTGTAGAAATTGTGAAGATTAATTGTACCAGCTGTGGAGCTGTATACTAATAGTCGATTATTTCTATTTATTTGTAATGTGTTAGCCGTAGGATAACATGGGTTTGCGGAACACAGTATATCTTTTGGGACTGGAAAGATAAGTCGTTATCTGTCCCTTTATTATTTTCAAATATAGTTTCGCTACTTAAGCGTATACATTTTTACTAGACGAGTAATCCTGCATTGTTTACTACGTGAGTGAACTGTATTCATCTTTTTTTGTATATTTAGCTGGGGTTTTTGTATCATTGTAGCATTGTCTTGTATCATTGTATCATTGATTTGTATCATTGTATAATTTGTTAGCATCTTCGAGTCTGTGTGTAATTATGTTTAATTAAATCCAATATTTGGATTACATTACGCACGCATGTCATTGTTTTGCTTATATTTATATCGCCACATTAAACCATAATTTTTATATCTGTATCATAAAACGTGTTCTGTTATCAATCCGAAATATCCTTCCCGGTTATCTTGTTACAATGGCACATATCATAATGCAAATCATGGCTTACACGATGGGTGATAAGATGTATATGATTAAACTCGATTTTAATTGTTGTGGACTATTGAGCTAAATGTACTATTTATTTTGCTCGATGTTGTGTAATGCTTAAATATATAGTTGGATTGTTTCTGAGCAGGCCATAGCGTCTAAAGAAAGAAATAGGATCTTAATGTAATCATAGACATTTCTTTTAATAATATTAGAAATGACTTGCATTCATTGGGTTAGCTAATGATTACGAATAACGATAGGATATGACAGAAGGAACTCCTGTATAACAATAACGCATACGCTAATCATGCCGTTCAAAAGTGACACCCATATCATCCTTTGCTGATGATAAAAATTGATTACATTGCATGAGAAAAGCTATATTTATGTGCATAATATACTTTAACGAAATAAAGTTGGTGAAATAGTCATATATGTAAGGACCCCAAAAGAAACGTGTATCAAAATGATTACATTTTCCCCTGTTGCCCATCAACGGATATATTTACCATAAACCAGATACCTCAGCTAGGTAAAGTCCATAATATCAGTTGCTTCAGTTTTATATTGGTAGTAGACCGGGTTAGTGTGATTACCCATGTTAATGATCATTACATGAAACATTTTGGGTTGGTATGGTCCTCTATGGGATTTAAGATTACAGCAAATGTGTGCATTAATGTGGCCACCTCTCGCACTTAACAATTAGGTACAACACGTGGACTAGATTGTTCTTCTTCAAGAATTAACATAAGGGTAATTGTATGTGATATGGCCACACAAGGAATGTAAAATTGCGGCTTAATAATTGGAAGTAATAACGTTAGAAGCAAATTTATAGTTAATGAAAATTACGGGTTAGTATGGTCAGATTTGCGAACTAACATTACTGTAGCAATTTGGGTCAGGATCACCTGCAACAGTAAATGATATTAAACTAAACATTTGGGTGAATATTTCCAACTATGGGAATTCATTATTACGGCAAGCAGTAGGCCATGTGGCCACATAATAAAATTTAGCTTAATGGTGGCAATGAATTTCTCCTCTGTGACTTAACATTACTTTGTCGATATTATCCTTTTGGAAGTTTAACATTACGAATGGCACAGTGACTCCAATTTTGACATTTTACGTTTAGGACCCCTTGGACCTAGTAAAACTTCAACAATAGTAGTTCTTAATCTCTAATGGGAATTCGAACATTAATTTATGACATTATGGACCTATGGTGATTATGTGTTGGCGTTCTTTATTCTTTACTTCAAATAATTATGGAGCTTATGAAACTTCTAGAATATGTATGGCAAATTATGTAGCAATACTGTTATCAAAATTGGCCTATGTGGATATTGTAACAGCATAGAGAGATACAGAATATATACGACAAATGACCGAACAACTACACTAAAAGTCGCTAAAATTGCATTGTTACTTGTTTAGGATCGAATAAACAGTAACACAAGACAGAGTGAAAGCAATCAGCTTTTTAAAATATAAAAAATGATAAATTTCCATGTAAAATTACTGTAAACATGAAGAAGAAAAATATATGCGAATTTATGGTTTCCAGAATCAAATCCAAAACTACTACAAGATTAATCTACGAATAAAATCTTTGAAGTCATAATATTGAAATGTTCTAATGATTTCAGGTTAGATTCCATATGAAGAATCCACAATGGAGAGCAATGACATATGCTGTAGCTGTACTGTGTTGACGTATATTGATCCTTATAGAAACATAATAATTAATCCAAATAAAATTTCAAGAATAGACCTTGTTCAAGAGTTCTGTATGAATAAGTAATGTTTCCAGAAAACTAATTAATCTTTCTGAGTCCAAAACACAACCTGAAGAAAAAATAATATATAACTCAAAACCTCAAAAAATACTTGGATACTGTTCACAACAGAAGCAAACAACTTGACCTCAATCGCTTAAAAGCACGGCCTCTGAAACCACTCTCTCCCTCTCTCTCTACGCATCAATAGTAATACTATGCCTAAATGCAAAGGCGAGGATGACGTGATCATATTTATATGTAACAGTCACATAGCTCCTGTATGTCTCTAAGAACCAATCATTGTACTCCTTAAAAAGTTGTTTACTTGACCCTCAATCAAGGCCAGGAACTAAGTCAAAAATATAAATAAATTTTTATATTATTATGTACCTAAGGAAACCGCAGGTCAAACTGAATTGTTTGGAAAATTTCAAATTCCTAGTGAACAAAATTACATAACATTGACATGTAAAGAGAATACAAATACTCCACATAAGGTAATAATACGGCCCTCTATAATGTTACATTCCCACTGCCATACTGACCCAAACTTTTCACTTAATGTTAATTCTCATTGATGACCATACTAACACATTTTTTCCCAGTAGCGTTAAGGTCACAAAGGTTGCCAAACCAATTTATATTTACATATTTCACCGTAATTTTAATTCCCATTACTGGTCATAGTTCGATGTGTCTGGAAGGTGGGAGGGTAGTGTATGGACACGATGCCTCAAACAAATAGTCTAAATATTCCGAGATGTTTTCTCCGGTTGGGGTGACCGTTACAAGAGATAATAGTCTCGCCGGGTTTTCCTATTTTCTGTATTTTGGCTAGCAGAGATAATCTCCCTGCTCTCGGCTTTTCAAGGGTACGATATTCAATGATATCTGATGAGGGAATACATGTGACTGGAAAGTGTGCTTAATTCCTTGAACTTTGGCATTTCGGAGACCTCAAAATTCGGCATACATGAAGGAAACAAGTACATTATCTGCATAGTTATATGCGAGAAGCTTAATATTTATAACCATGTTATAACAAGCATGACATCAAATTGTATCTACCTCACCACATGCAAGGTATGCAGCACTCAATGTCTAACTGGGCATTTGTCAATGCATTGGTAACAAGGAATTTACAGGTTGCCAAATCACGCTTTTATGCCATTTATTCGCTTTCTCAAACCCATAATCTTGATATCATTATTATGCAAAGATGTCAGTTAAAGATAAAAAAAACATTTATAATTGTATTAAAAGAGTTTATTAAGCTATTTAATATTACCAACTCAATGACGTAATACAGGTTTAGAACATAATGTCGTGCAAATTTTAAGTCAACATCCATATTCAAAAGTGATTAGATCCTGGATGAAATATTTGCGCAAACATCACATCACTGACGTAATGATACCATCGACTGGGGTCAATTGTTCTAGTCATTCCAGCTTTGCTAGCACTAAAAAGTATTGACACTCAAATTCGTTCAACCATAATTAATGTTTAACACATCATTATATGGACTTTGTATAGTATTCAGACTTTTTGGTGTTTTGTTATGATTTTGCTAGTCGATAAACACAAATGAGCGGGCGACAAATGTAACCAATAATAATGTTTGAATCAACGCAGTGTCCAAAGGTGTTTCTAAACACAAATTTGCTCTACGTGGAAGAGGTAGCGGTAATGAGAGAATGTACAACGGAAGAATGGCTGGATCAAGCGATAACGTGCGGTTTAAATCAATTTACACAGGGAACAATCCAGCTTATGTTGGACTTCAAGCACAGGAGTTCGCCATGTCAACAATAACAAAATATAGGTGGTTCACGCCGAAGGTGAAAATCCTGGTCTGATTGATTCCAAATTTACACACTTGATGATCAGATATAGATATTATTTTGGAGACTAAATTGTGGCTACCTTTTTGGGAAATGCGGGAATCATTTTATGAACAGGTTCAAACTGATGAAATTGTATCTGTACCATATCCATTTGTGGAAGACAATAAAATTCCTGATCTTGCTGAGCTCGCATCTGACGTTTGATAAATTCTCCCAGATCAAGAAAACTTTAGAAAAGAATGACACCTACTCCAGTACAATCCTACGAGCACAAGAAAATAACGAATAAACATGACCTTTTTTTGGATGACTATGCAACTTTTTAAATGATTAAGCAAACGTCGATTTTGATGAAGACATATACATTCATTCAAGTAGCTTACTTAGATCATCCAAACTTTGTAGACTACATTGGAAAATAGGCAAGTGCCTACGTTATTTTCGAAAAGTACTTCACAGACGCAGCACCAGTGTATTATGTCAGAGAAGCTATCTATTTCATTGATGGTCTCGAGACATGCCTATTATGGTAGAAATACCTCAGATAGCAGATTGTATGCCAACTACAAATGGTTTGGCAACGGCTGGACGGCCGATTCGTCCATTATTGTTGATATCGTCTTCCGTTGGTGTTGTAGTCGACATGATTGAGATAAATATGAATCCAGAAAATAATCGTGTAAGATAGCGGTTAATTGTTATAGCAGCCTGCTAAATGAGATGAGATCGTACTTGAGATACACACTAGATGACTTAATCAAAGAGTTCAGGACAACAGAAAATGTATTGAACGAGATACATTCACACCGAATAACATCATATGAGAAGTTATATGAAAAGAAACGTGACAAGAAGTTTATCTAACCTTAAATATAATAGATGTGTTAGATGAAATATTCAATAAAGTTATTGAGATAAGTGTGAAAGAACGTGGACGAGAAAATATGCAGTACATTGGAAAACGTTTTGTTGTTTACATTAGTAATGAAATAACTTAACAATATTTCAGTATGTCTCAAGTAAAATAAAACTGAATCTGGTCAATGTTAATGAGGGTGGCCTTTTCTTTCCTCTGTTTAATACATTTGAAAGTTGTAAGCTGATGGGATAAGTGCATTTGAATTATCCAATATCCCAAAACAAATACACAAAACTGATGTTGGGTTTGAACAAAGTGAAGGTTTATAAGGAATATAACGATTTGATAACAAATTATGAAGTGCTGGAAGCATTTAACAAGAGCATAAATATTAACGCTGAAGTTAACCCCTCATTTTATAAATTTAATGGAGAATATTACTTAATAGCGAGACCAACTAAGATCTGGATTGTTGATTCAGGTGACAATTTTATCCAACCATTAAAATAATGAGTAAGGTAGAAAATCACTTGATTAAGTTTGCAAAGAAAGCTGAAAGGGTGATTGAAATAATTGATGAAGTTGAAAAGACACGTGATAGCCCAGCGATGTTAGAGAAGATCGTCACTAATATTTTTGAGCAAGTACAAAAGTGATCAAGACGACAGGTGAAATCAATGAAGCAACAGACGACAATCTTGATTATGTCATCAGCTTCAATGAAAACATTAACAACCTGATGAGACAATTTATTAACCTATTTTGTTGAGAAAGAAAACGAACCTGTTGTTATTGATAAACGAAATGAACCTGTGTTTGACAACAACGAATAGTTGCTATAACCATAAAAAAACATTGCTACAAAATCAATCAACCAAAAGATGACATAGTAGCGAATACAAAAGGATGTATTCCTAACTTCTCAGACACATTTAGAATCGATCAGATTTTCAATTTTAACGGCGATTTGATTAACAACGTTAGTTTTAGTTTAGCGAACAAAACTGGCAAAACTCAACCAGTTTTTTTGTTTTCAGTTGTGACAAATACAAAAAATATTTTTTAGTTATTTTCATTCCTATAAATTCGCAGAATACTATTGAATCATAGACTGAATCAAAATTACTGAAAAGTTCTAAAATTATACTTGATCTTAGTGGTTGGGTCCTTAAACCCCCTTTGAACAACACCTAATATGACCTTATTCGTATAGTGATGATGGAAATATTGAAAGCCTGTTATTTGCTGTGTGATTGGCAACTTCTATCTATCTATCTATCTATCTATCTGTCTGTCTGTCTGTCTGTCTGTCTGTCTATCTATCTGTCTATCTATCTGTCTATCTGTCTATCTATCTGTCTGAAAGAGCAGCAACATCTTTTCTCTTGCATTACATTTGGTATCAATGTTTGATATCAAAATGTTCGAGTTCAAACTTCCTGGTCTTTCTTATTATTTTGGATATTAGAGTCGTAAAGTAAATAAAGTGCTCCTCATGATGCAATATCCAAACAGTTTTCAATTCCAAACGTTCGGACCATGCAAAAAATTATACCAATACCTGAATTGCCAGATAAAGTCTCGTGCAAGGTCAGTCTTGCATAATACGCGATTTAACATACGTGCAACTTCTTACTATGCAAGGTGTAAAAGTAGGCTTCTTATGGTATATTACCATATTTAACGCTTGTGTGCCCTGAAATGGAATATTTAATTCGGACTACCATAAGTTTCTGTTTTACATGTTGCCCTTGTATTCTAGGGAAATAAATTAGTTGTTGATTTTCATCAAGCTTGTTGCTTATCTCTCTTTTCTGTTACTCATTTTAAGAGTAATGCCTCGTAACATGTTTGACTGTTTTTCTTCTTCTTGTCCATATTATAAAATGAATATTGATATTGTTGTAATAAAAAATATTACAATGAAATCGGTGTCCCACGCATATGGAAAATTGTTTTGAAACAAAAATAATTGAATAGTATAATGAGGCACCAAGTGATTTAAAGGAACGGCCCGCTTCTCAAGGACAACCATTTAATACTGGAATGTTCTGTTTTCTTTGGCATTATAGATCTGTCCTTGCTTGGCGAAGAATATATATTTTATTACATTTGATTATAGCTCTTTTGGTTTTCTGTCCTTTGCAATAGAATAAGGTGACATCGTAGACAATAACTTTAATCAAACCGTGCTTTACAAATTCAGCACGTAATAAGTAAATATGAAATATAGGTCACTAAATGTAATAAGAGGGCCACAGCCCTTACACGCACTCCCGACATAACAGGCAAATACTCATCAGGCTGTGAGCAAACTTTAGCTTTGCGCATATGCGCTGACTACAGATTAGAATACATACCCAAACGTGAACAATTTTTAAATATATTTTGTAATAAAAATGTCAAAGATAGCAACTGTTTACAACTACGAAGTTATATAAAAGTTATTGTTTACCCGATGAAACTTGCATTGCTGTAAAAAGTAAAGCAGTGTCCAACCATGAGGAAACTATAAAATGTCTTCTAGGTCTCCTGAAAGAAAAAAGAATACATAGTCGTAGGCTTTGATAACTAATTATACTAATGAAAGAGAGTAAGGTTATTTGTTGCAGCTAAAACGGACAAAGTTTTCTGTGAGCATTACGTTCAACAAAATATCAGTTGGGGATGTTTACAGAAACATCACAGTCATTTCGAAAGGTAAATTAAATGGTTTGATGATGAAACGGTAGGATAAAATAAGGAAACATGTGAACATTAAAAACTTTAAAGCTTTAAGAAGTCGATGAAATTATGAGTATAATAATTAGTGTGCATGTGTGTGATTTGGATTTGTAACGTAGTTTTAACAATTTTTCAGTCATGTCGCTATAATTAATGTCTGCAGTGTGGCAGTTTATAGTGATGTCTAGCACTATGGCTTCATGCCACATACATGTAGCATAATGTTCGACCCAGCTACATTATCCTGACACCAGGCCGACCAGTCCTAACAATAACCTCTTAGTACTGAACGCCAAGCGAGGCAGGTGATGGAACCATTTTTATAAGTTTTTGATATGACTCAGCCTGGGATATAACCGACGACCTCCCGCATCCGAGGATGACGCTCTAACCACTAGGCTACCGGAGCGATGTTATAATTAGTGAACAATGTAGATAAATGTCAGCATTAAAACGATTAGGAAAGCTAGATTGAGTGAACAAATGAAATGAAACAGCGTGAAAACATTGTTTGACATATAACAGCACGAATATAAAGAGCTCGTTCAAAGTAAATATTTCTTTTTATTCTTCTTTGCATAAAGAAAGCACCGATGATAAACTTTCGATTCAATACAGATTAGTGGACATTGGTTATTGGAAATGTCCCGCAATTGTTAATTAGTTTAACGTAGCTGTCTTTAGAGTCGTTCAACCATTTGTTCGTAAAATGGTTACGCTTATAGTAAAAATGGCATTTATTTGTGTAATTATATCTCTATCATTTATACATCCAACATTTGTCGTACTTAATTTGAATCGGAAACGTTTGTACCTGCTTGTTTGTACACATGTATCCGTGCAACAGGGATCAAAGACATAATTGCAAAAGAGCAAATCGAGCTTGTTCCCAGTGATATCAAGAAATTTATAAAACAGGGTTTGTTTCATTTTTTATTTTGTTTTTGTTTTGTCGTTTTTGAAGTTTAACTGTTTGATTGTTCATTCGTTTTTTTATACTTGAGACAATATATCGTCGTTAGAATTTTTGTAAGACATGACAATTTGATATTGAGAAAGTACAGAGGGAGTATTGAGTATCATGTAGTGTCAACATGATAACGACGCGGTGTCTACCATAGAATTATCATCTGAACCCTCCATACTTATCAGTGTAACTTCAAATGATAATGCTAGTTCTCTACAACGCTTGTTTAGCTTCTGTACTCAAAAAGACATCAAAATAACGATTTGACATAAATGATGAGTGTGTATAGATGGTATGTACGCTGCCTTGAGAACTTTAGAAACGTTAGAGAACCAAGAATCATTGACTTCAATACATTTTCATCCCATTCAGTTAGATGAGAATTTCAGCCGACGTGAGATGTGCGCGACAAAACTGATCAAAGATAATTATTTGATTCAGAGACAAATCCAATCCCCTTTTATCCACACAATTCTTGAAAGCGTAAACATCAACGTGTTTAACTGGACATTCAAATTTCATCCGATGACAAATAATTTTATTAATAAAAAGCAAATCAAAGAAGCTGATAAAACGTTCGTGCGCGGTGAGGTAACTACTTGTCTCAGTTATTATGTCTTCTTTTTAGTGTTTGTAATTATAGACCAGAAACACTGTTTAAAAATAATATGCCTCTAAAAGTTTACAGTGACCCTAAAATCATAACTGTTTACCTTATTTTACAAACTTTATCGCTGATTTTTCATTTCACAAGAAACAAATCACTTATAGCAATTTCATCCAATTTCTAACCTAAAATATGTGAAACGTAACTATAAATGATCATTGCAAAGTTAAATGATGTAAACAGCCTTGAAAAAGATCGCAAGAATGCCAAAGAGCCAACAGCAGCAAATATTTACAATATGATGTGTTTTGCTGCTTAGGAATATTGGTACTGATATTGGTAGTTGTTATAGCACTGGTCAAGAGTGCTTAGGACATCAGGAATATTCTTGAATGTGGCTTCTTCTTATGTCTTGGATGGAAGTTAGAACATACAGTACCCGATTACTGGTGTAGTGTTTGCTTTGGGAGTAAGTACCTTACAATTTTTAAATACACAGAAACGAATCAGTGGTAGGAACTATTGAGCTATATTCCAAGGATTCAAATAAAGTATATCCATTCCCAGGATTCTTTTAATTTAGTTAAAATTGGATTGTAAGTACTATTTATTAACTACTAAGCATTTTAGTTTTCGATTGATTAAAGAAAAAACAAACTTTATACATCATTGCATAGACTGTTTAGAGCAGCTTATAATTGCAATGATTGAAATAATCGAAAAGACTATATCCTACAACATGTATATAACAGATAACCACGAAACCAAAACTTTATAACATTGATTGTTCATGTTATCTGGAAATGTACGTTAAAATGTCAAAACAGTTTAAATTAGTGTGATATTTGTAAACACGTCCATTGATTGGATAAAGCTGATTTGGTTTAGCATAAAAAATGTTTCATTCGATTAAACACGGAATGCGAATAATATAATGACCATACTCTATTCTTTAAATAGACGTACCATTTAAAGACGCATTATACGGTGGTTGTATCACGAATAATATTACCTGTCGATATAGCAAAGTAGATATACATTCAATATACAAAAGATAAAAAAATTGAAGATGTATCTTTAATATATCTCAGGAGAATTGATTCGTTTGGCATAGCTCACCAATAAGTTCCTGATCCATATTAAGTAAAGGATCGCAATATATTCAACACAATATGGAAATCTTAGTTTTCAATTCATAAAGCAAGTTTAAAAAGACAATCATTAGTCCAAAAATGAAGCAATGGCTTAAACTTTAATCAAATGTTAACCGCACACTTAGCAGATATAATTGAGAAATATGATGTGCCTCATAAGGTATTGTGGTAAAACATGTTTGGCGCTCATATACGTTAGAGACCAGACAAAATTAATTTCATAGATAGAATAACGTCTAGAGAACATTTTAATAGCAAATGAACAGCAACGTATTAGAATATTGCAACAGTAATAGATTCACATAACTGCAGAAATAAATAGGTCATTACAAGGCCTGTATTTCAGACACTCAAGATGTGTTTACCAGGAAAGTAAATACGCTATCGACTAAAATCAAAATGTAAAAGGTTATGAACTTTCGGGATGGCAATGATGTGGTATCACCAATTAGTATTGATAAAATAGATGAATAGTAAAATAAAACAAGTAAACTTGTATGGAAGATGAAGTACCAGTTTCACTAAAAATAGAAGACTTACTAGACTGCGAAGGGTCTATATAAACGTGCTAATTAATAAAATCAAAGAGTAATATATTCATGTAATTCACTATTCTGTGAACCACTTGCTTACAGAAAAGGCAAAACAATTGCGTGTGTTGTCTGTTTTTTTTTGTCCGTAAAGAATTTTAGGTAGGAGTAATGATTGCATTACTCGTTGCAGCCCTATTGCGTATTTGGATGAATGATATGTTCAGTATCACAAAAAACATCAAATAGTGTCTATCAGAATTACAGTTTTTGTTTTAAATATTTCCTTGCATAATCAGTTGTGCACTTGTACTATTAATTCAGAACAAAATACTAATTCAATCACATCTTACAAAACTTTGTATAGCGTAAATGGTTCTTTCCAGGACTAAAAGACACTCGTGTCTGTTTCTTTATATTCTGTTATTCTAATTTACCATATACATTTAGCAGGCATGTCAATCTGAAAGCTTCATAACAGATTACTCGACCATCACAATGTTACCCTATCCAACAAGTTGTAGGTGTAACATAGTGCTCTTCACCTCCTTATTCTACGGCTATGTGACCGGCACTGTATGCCGCATATATATCAAGCAGCTGGAAATATTATCTTTGCGGGCTGTTGCTCAATCATTGGGATCTGACGGCACAATAAGGTTACCAACCTCAAATCATAGCCAAAGCCAGTGCCAAGTTCGATTATCAAGCCATGTGATCAGAATGTATGGCAGTCACTTGCTGAAACAGATCTTCTTTGCCGAACAGGTGCGTGACCTGAAGAAACCACGGCCGACTATACAATCACTGCAAAAACTCTCTGAAAATCAGCATATAGTGGTGTGGTCTCAAACCATCTGAGATAACAAGAGTAAAATGGGACTAAATTTGCTGGCGTGCCATTATACGCAAAGCGTTTACTGACCTTGACAATAACAGCTGAAGCCAGAAGGAAGTAGCGCAGGAACGCTACCACAGGTGAGCCTCTGTCCCTCTAATTATAATTAACTTCCAATGTCCCATCTGTCATTGAATATGCAAGTTAATCCTGGGACTGCGAAGCCATCTCCGTGCCTACAGGTAATTGCATAGAATCCGTTCGGATTCGGCGGACGACCAACATACTGATTCATATACATTGATATATTAAATTGGTTTTCATAATCTACTTAATCTTTCAAAGTCATTGAACATTTATCAATCGATTCTTTATATTCGTTTTGGATATATTTTGCGGTATTTAAGAATGATAATTAGATGGTTCAAAAATAATTTTTATTGCATGTCGGGCTTTATTCTTATAGTAACACAGGCCTTTTCATTTTTAGTAAATCGATGTATGACTACCTTGCTACAGGCCTAGACCTCTCAGCATGTACTAATATTTGATCATATTAGCAAGTCAAGGAATATCGACCTTTTCAGTTTCATTCATAATCGTTTTCCTTCTGTTTGAGGCATGAGTTGAGGTGTCTTCCGTCAGATTTCGTAGTTTTGTATGAAGTAATGCATATATCATTTACAAAGTACTATTTGATAAAACATTCTTTGGTGATTGAGTATTCGTCATTATTAAATTTGTTCGTAATTCACGTTACGTGAAAGAACATTGAGCATCTTTTATAGATTTTGCAAAATCACTGTTTTTTGTGTTGTTGTTAGGTATACCATCATTTGTTTAACTCTTCCAATACAATATGAACCTTCCTTACATCACGTGTACTAATATTTCGACGGTGCATCTTAGCCAGAGGCTTAACTTGACAAACACATAACAGACAATTGGTAGCATTTATATTTGAAGTTATAGACGTAATTATATATCTATATTTGTATATTCTATACAAATTGTTTCCCTGTAAGTATAACAATATTATGAACTGTACTTTAAGACTGTTGGGAGTGCTCCTTGCTCTTATTATGTCAATGAGCCATTTACTTCCTTTCAATTTTACAATACACATCATTTGCCATTCGTATTTTATTTTCTTCACATTTTAAAATTTCTCATTCTTAAATACACGATCTTGCTTGTATTATAAAGACAGCATCTCCACGTAAAATAGTTTTAGCATGCCTTTTGAAGTCTTCTAATTTATATTCAATAATGTGTCAGAAAAGTATTTATATATATATATATATATATATATATATATATATATATATATATATAACTATTTTACCGTTTCATATCGTGAAAAACAAAATTTCTCATTCTACCCTAAAGAGTTCGATTATATTTCTTTTTTGAGTTTGTGATTGATTTTGGGAAAATAATCATCATTTTCTTGTACAACATGTCCTTAACCTTTATACCATGAAATTCCTTTCCTTCAATGAACGGTTATTTTTCGTGGTTTAACTCTGGAAATTGGAAATCAGCCTATTAGTGTCAGACTATATATATATATATATATATATATATATATATATATATATATAAATATAAAATAAACAACGCCAACACGTATTAATGTTGTGACCGGTTTCGCTTTAATGCTTTATCAAACTGAATTTGTTATGATTGCTTACGTCATTAAATATATCATGTTTCTGAGTAAACAATATGACACAAACAATATGACGTCATAGCTTACGTTTGTACATTTGTAATCTACTTTTCTTATTCTTTAATAAATAACATGGTCATGGAAATATGTATATATATATATACATATATATACATATATATACATATACACACATACATACATATACATATATATACACATATATATACACATATACATACATATATATACACATATACACACACACATACATACATACATACATACATATACACATATACATATATACACACACATACACACATACACACACATATATATATATATATATACACGCATACATACATACATACATACATACATACATACATACATACATACATACATACATACATACATACATACATACATACATACATACATACATTCATACATACACACATATATATACTTCACATATTATTAATATTTAATACATAGAAATATATAAAACTGGATCTTCAAGATACTTGTATCTCTATTGGTAAATATGTGTAAAATTTATGAATAAATAGAGATAAACAGTTTTATTTTTATATATATATTACATTAATGAAGGTCGTAAAGTGCTTTGGAATTTAGACCTTTTGGATATACTGTATTAAGACGGTGAATCCAGTATGTTTCTTTTAGCAAACGTTCCATTTCTGATTCAGCTATAACAATAGGTTGAAAGGAAAAATCTTGCACAGTATGAGAACTATTGTTAAAGTGTACGGCAACATGAGATGAAAAAGATTTATGGATATAATTTTTTATGTCAGATCTATGTTGGTTCATACGTTTAGATATTTGTTGACTAGTTTGTCCAATATATTGGACGTCACATTTTTTGCATGTGATCAAATAAATAACGTTTGATGTTGTACAATTAGTATCACAATGCATATTAAACGTTTCTTTTGTATTACTACTACTGAAAGAAGTACTTTCATTAATAAGAGAACAGTGCGAACATCTAGGTCTATTACATTTAGTTGCTGATCCTTTTTTGTACGATGTTTTTTCTAATTTAGAATTAATTAGGTAATCTTTAAGATTTTTTGTCCTTTTATAAGCAAGCATGGGCTTGCTTTCGTGTAGCAATTTAACATTTTCTTTACCTGATAATTTTAATAAATCCCAATATTTATTGATAATCTTACCTATATTAGGTAAACTTGGGTTATATTCAATAATAAAGGGAATGATATCCTTATTTGTATTTTTGATTTTACATTGTAATGATTCAAGTTGTGTAAGAGAAGATACTTTTTGGAAAGCAGCATTAATGATATCAATAGGGTAATTTCTATTTAGAAAATGCTGACCTAACTCTATCAAAGATGATTTAAAAACAGTGTCATCCGAAATAATTCTTCTATATCTTTTCGCTTGACTATATGGTATCCCGCTTTTACATGATTTAGGATGGCATGATGAATATTCAATATATTGATGCATATTTGTGTTTTTAACATGAACCATGGTAGTGATGTCATTATTTTCATTTTTTATGACGTCTACGTCCAAAAATGATATTTTAGTTTTAGACACATTGAATGTAAACTTTATTGTTGGATGTAATTTGTTTAAACTGTCTATAAAATAATAAAGGTCTTCTAATGGATAACTCCAAATCATAAAGATATCGTCTAAAAACCTTAACCAAATATCTGGTTTTAAGAAACATTTATTTAGAAAATCATTTTCCAATTTTCCCATAAATAAAGATGCATAAGAAGGTGCCATAGGACTACCCATTGCTGTTCCCATTTTTTGGAGATAGTTTGTATTACCAAATTGAAAAAAGTTATTTTCGAGCACAAGTTTTATCAAATTACAAACATGTTCTTTTGATAGTTTACATGTATATTCGTTTTCTCCAAGATAATATTTACATGCTTCGATACCATCATTGTGTGGTATATTCGTGTAGAGTGAAACCACATCAAGTGTAACTAGTAATGAATTTTCAGTTAGTTTTGGTAAAGATTTCAATTTGGTAATGAAATCAAAAGTATCTTTGACATATGAAGGTAGTGATTTCATTAGTGGTTGTAAAACATGATCAATATATTTGGATATATTATTTGTAACTGAGTTACAAGTAGAAATAATAGGTCTACCTGGATATCCTAAAGGTAGTGACTTATTAATCGTTTTATGTATTTTTGGTAAAATATAAAATTGAGGTGTGCGTATTTTATTCGGGAAGATATCTAGTTCATCATGCATTGAGCAATTGTGTATAGCGATTTGATTAATACATTTGCTTATGTTTTCTTTAAATTCTTCAGAAGGATTATAGGAAAGTTTTGTATAATATTCGTCATCATTTAATTGTCTTTCTACTTCTTCAATATAATCTTCTTTATTCATTATTACTATGGTGCTAGACTTATCTGCCTTTTTAATAGTAATACTTTCGTCCTGTGATAAGGTACGCAAGGAAATTAATTCTTCTTTAGATATGTTAGTAAAATGTTTTCTTTTAGAACTGCTTTTTAAAATTTCTTGTTTAGTTGCTTCAATATAAAAATCGAGATAAATATCTCGACCACTAGAAGGTGTAAATGATGATTCTTTTTTATTGAAAAAGGGCTTATTTTTTAGATGATAACTACTTTTGACTTGTGAGTTAGTATATGATTGTGAGAAAAATTCTTTTAATTTTAACGATCTAGTGTATTTGAAAAATGCTTCTGCTAAATTGATATTATCATGCACTTTGTTTCTTGGACAAAAAGATAAACCCTTACCTAGAAGAATGTAATCACTATCAGTTAGAGTTCGTTTAGAAAGGTTTAACACAGTTTCTTTTCCTCTTTTGATTTCCTTTTTTCTTTTCTTGTCTTTCCTCCATTTGTTCTTGTTTTGATTCCATAAGTTTTTGTAATGTTTCTATTACGGTTATGTTGGACTCCTGTGCAATTTTCTTCGCCCCATTCTTTACTGCATCTGCATAGGTTGTTCTTTGTGTGCCTGGGGCTCTTAAGTTTTTTGCTTGATCATTTGTTGAGTTGTTTTGAATGGCTCTGTTATTTTTTACTTCTTTTAGATTTGGTTGAGATGTAATTTTTGCTGTTGGTAATGATGCATGTTCCATTTCATTTTTATTTCTTGGTTGTTGTTGATTCCTTGTTTGATTGTTAGTTACTGCACGTTTGAAGTTAATTTCCTCTGTTGTTCTACTTGGTTGTTGATTGTTTCTTTTTGATTTCTCTCTAACAATTTCCAATGCTGATGGTTTTCGTTGTTCTGGAAAGTTGTTTTTTTCTTTTTCTAAATAAATGTTTCTTAAAACCAGATATTTGGTTAAGGTTTTTAGACGATATCTTTATGATTTGGAGTTATCCATTAGAAGACCTTTATTATTTTATAGACAGTTTAAACAAATTACATCCAACAATAAAGTTTACATTCAATGTGTCTAAAACTAAAATATCATTTTTGGACGTAGACGTCATAAAAAATGAAAATAATGACATCACTACCATGGTTCATGTTAAAAACACAAATATGCATCAATATATTGAATATTCATCATGCCATCCTAAATCATGTAAAAGCGGGATACCATATAGTCAAGCGAAAAGATATAGAAGAATTATTTCGGATGACACTGTTTTTAAATCATCTTTGATAGAGTTAGGTCAGCATTTTCTAAATAGAAATTACCCTATTGATATCATTAATGCTGCTTTCCAAAAAGTATCTTCTCTTACACAACTTGAATCATTACAATGTAAAATCAAAAATACAAATAAGGATATCATTCCCTTTATTATTGAATATAACCCAAGTTTACCTAATATAGGTAAGATTATCAATAAATATTGGGATTTATTAAAATTATCAGGTAAAGAAAATGTTAAATTGCTACACGAAAGCAAGCCCATGCTTGCTTATAAAAGGACAAAAAATCTTAAAGATTACCTAATTAATTCTAAATTAGAAAAAACATCGTACAAAAAAGGATCAGCAACTAAATGTAATAGACCTAGATGTTCGCACTGTTCTCTTATTAATGAAAGTACTTCTTTCAGTAGTAGTAATACAAAAGAAACGTTTAATATGCATTGTGATACTAATTGTACAACATCAAACGTTATTTATTTGATCACATGCAAAAAATGTGACGTCCAATATATTGGACAAACTAGTCAACAAATATCTAAACGTATGAACCAACATAGATCTGACATAAAAAATTATATCCATAAATCTTTTTCATCTCATGTTGCCGAACACTTTAACAATAGTTCTCATACTGTGCAAGATTTTTCCTTTCAACCTATTGTTATAGCTGAATCAGAAATGGAACGTTTGCTAAAAGAAACATACTGGATTCACCGTCTTAATACAGTATATCCAAAAGGTCTAAATTCCAAAGCACTTTACGACCTTCATTAATGTAATATATATATAAAAATAAAACTGTTTATCTCTATTTATTCATAAATTTTATATATATATATATATATATATATATATATATATATATATATATATATATATATATATATATGTGTGTGTGTGTGTGTGTGTGTGTGTGTGTGTGTCGAGTGTCGATTATTTAAGATATAGAATAGCTTTTCAATCAATCAACTATATTCACATGAAACTATACATCCGAGTGAATACTATAAACCCTTTCGAGCCTAAAGGTTCCTCGGCTAAACCAATGATTTGAACTCAGATCTATTACATTCGTCAACAGCATTATATTTACATCATTCAGTATCAAAATGGCACAAAACCATGTTTACTGAGACGAAATGTCCTCATCTCAAAGTACACACCCACAACGAACAAAATAGAAAACAGTATGCTCATAATGTTTTCTCCTAATTCCCCCACCCCCTTTACAATCTATAACCATAAAATTAATAAACAAAATGAGTTGTCTATGAAACTAGAGGATGTTAACATTTATAAAGAACATATACACCTACCTATAATGAACAAACAGAAACACAGTCATGTTATTATTCGTGTTGCAAATGCTATTTACCAGCACTTCGAGTCTCAAAGATGGCGATTTACATCGTGCACGATTTGTAGTAGTTGTATTTTTAATAGTAGTAGTATTCATAGTAGTGGTACTTATATTCAAGCAGGATGTCCTTTGAATAAATGATTTTCACCTGTAAATGCTATGATATTTATGATTTTCTGTTGTTATAATCTGTAAGTGTATAAAGTTAGGAGGTTATCATTTAATGAAAAAAGAAGGTATGCCATTGCTATAAATATGCAGTATCTAGATAAATAACTTTAACAAACTTGTTTGGGTTTATTTTTATTTTTGCTGGTTAACGGGTAGAAATGATACCATTTTCCTTTTAAATTAACAAACTATAAATCAATTCAGTTACTTTAGATCCCATCCCGACCTAGGGACATGTTTCCCACTGGAAACAAAATGTGTAATTTCTTATTTTTGTAATTGCTAGATAAACATCATTGATTTAGTAGGCGATTATGAAATTATGTCAGTCCCAAACCAGTTTTTGATGCTTTGGAGAAATTATGAAAGAAATGAGATAAAACATGACGTCTTAATTTTTTTTAGCATAAACAAACAAGTATACAAATATAAAACTATATAACGATGGAATAATAATCGCTTGACAACACTTGACAACACTGGTTTCACCACAATAACTTTCTGATGCAAAGATATTTGGTCATTCTACTCTAGTTACCTTGAATACCATACCCATAATAATGTTCCACTTAAGGAACATAAAAAATAATTGAGGCTCATATAATTGCTGGTGTTGTGTCGAAGAAGAAATGTAAATAATATTTTCAAATAAAAAATCATAAATCAGTTTCTTGACTTCAATCGCTACTGTGTACATGGTTCCCACTGTTTGAAAATGATTTCTTATTGCAGCAATTGTTAGCAACACCATTAATGTAGTAAGGAAGTTTATAATTTTTATGTCAGTCTAAAACCAATTATTCTTCATGTGGAAGAGTGCACAGGAAAATATTAAAACTTCAGGATGAAAAACTGAATATGACAGTTATTCTATCTAATTATAAAAGAATAACCACTTCACAACAATGATTCAAATACCATTATTATCTTATGACGCAGCCATAATTAACTACCCTTGTATATTTCCATTTTAGATGGATAGCATATTGATGAAAATGTTACCTTGCATGACATAAAAATGAAATGATTTTAAAATTGTGCGATGCTTGTTTCGTTTTAAAAACAACTAATTTGATTTCAAACTCGTGAATTACAACTGTTGCTATTATGGATATTAATTCTTAAAATTAAAAAAGAAGGGAACACGGAAGCTTTGGGGAATTCCAACTTGGTGCGACAATAATTCTATACCAGTTGAGGTACTGAAGAGTGCGTTGTTCAACCTCTATGTCATGCAAATGACACAGTTGTTCAAATCAGATTTATATAACTGCAGACAATCCTTTGTTGTTTGCCCAGTTAATGCTTTAGTTTTAAAGAATTAATATTGTCACTATATAAAAAAGACACCGTTAACAAAATTTAATGAAAAATACGCTGGTTCTAAGTGTTATTTTCATAGGGAAATTGACAGATTTATTCAAAGATTACATTTACGACGTTACACTGTAATAGTGAGTGAATTAAAGGTAGCAAATTGTTTCCTGATGGAAATGAAGAAAACTTCCTGTTATTTATGTATAAAAAAAAACTATATACATGTACTTATCCTTTTATTTAAAGCATGCTTTTTCAAAGAAATTTCCGTTTAATGTATACTCCACGTAGCCTTCGTTTTCGTATAGTTCCACATGCCCCAAATAAATAGATAACATTGTTTTTAAAATATCTGAATAGTTATTATTCCCGGAATTGTGTTAATCTAATAATGATGGAAATACTATAACACACTCTAGAAATGCTTGTCTAATTGCTAACGCGTAGAGATATACATAGACAGCAACCATGCAACAGGGAAAACAAGACACATAAACAGCAAAATTCAAGAATTTTTTAGTGATTAGCACAAACGTAATCACATGTTAACATGAGGTCCCAAAACGTTTCGAATAAATTAATCAATCGGTGTAAATACCTTGTTTGAGCAAGCCTGTGCTTAGATCTTATTTCTAGTTGAAAGCAGCTCAAATGTAGTATATTTTCTTAAATTCCCCATGCGAAAAAATGTTCAAAGGTGTTTAGGTATGAAAAAAAATTATATTCTTGTTTAATGCAGAATAGTGTCATTTATACATCGAATAATGATATGAGAAACAGAGTTATGATATTTACAAGAATTTGTTTTTCCCATATAAACGAGGGCAGAAAACAGTCCTTCACATTTACTTGGGTACATGAAATTTGAATTTCCTATGGTACAATGATTTTGTTAATCTTTCCGTAATCCTTATTCAACGTGTTGTAGAATCCGATCATAAGTTGTCTTAGAACCACTCCTGTGACCTAGTGGTTAGAGCGTCCGCCTCAGAAGTGGTAAATCGTGGGTTCGATCCCCGGCCGAGTCATACCAAAGACTTACAAAAACGGTACTAACAGCTGTCCTGCATTAACAGATTAGTGTTAGGACTGGTCGCCCTGGTGTCAGGATAATGTAACTGGGTGGGACATCATGCTACATGTCTGCGGTATGATGCCCCAGTACTGGACATCACTATATACTGTTGCACTGCAGATATCGTAGTGATACGACTAAAACTTTCTTAAATCTACGTTATAAATACAGATACAGATGCAGTATCTTCAGAATGAAATAAGGCAGGTAATATGAGTGAATAACATACCTGAAATCCTCTTTAACCATTTTCAACTTTCTATTACAGCAGAACTCTCAAAATGATCCCCTCGAAATTCCTTGAAAAAAAAAAGAAAGGTAGTCGATCAGATACATAACATCACTGTCGATTAAATTTATTTTAGTTAAACATTGTATATGCTAATTTATCTAAAACGGGTCGGCAAGAATTTGTCTCAGCATACCATCATATTGGTACACAATAATTTAAAGGCAGGAACAATATACAAAAGAACAAAAGAACAATAACAAATAAGAAATAATGATATTAAATGTATAACTGTTCAGAAAATAATACGTATGTATATATACGTATGCCTTATATATATATATTTATATATATATATATATATATATATATATATATATATATATATATATATATATATATATATATATATATATAAGGCACATAGAGAATTAAAAAGCATTTAGTATGTAATGCATCAACTATTAACTGGTTATTGCACCCTCTGGGGGAAAAATCATTTTATATTTGGAATGTAAAGAAGAAACGTTACTTAAATAGTCTCGTTCAGTCAAAACAGCAATAGAAACGTGTTTGTAGAAATGAGGACCAACATTCCTCAAGGCTAAATATTAGATTTCGCATTTGAATTATGTCTTGAGGACACATAAAAATAATAAGCTATTTACATTCTGCTTACACGATTGAGTTGCATCAATGATTATCAATCAGGTGTCGTCCAGATATTTGTAAGGTCGTTACATAGGTTTCTGATCCTAGACAGACTAATAGAGAATATGACTATTCTCCAACAGATAATACGAAGGAACGCGGTTTCTTTGTAAGGAAATATATTTTAAACGATCGCTTTCCTTTTTTGAGATTTCTTGTAGATTTAAGGTAAAAATATATTTTGCTACTTCATGACTGGCATTTAATTTAGTTGTTGTTTTATGGCTTTACGCCAGTTTTCAGGACATGGTCGCCATCATAACTGGTAGAGAGAGGATTTAGAAATCCTTCGAATGAAACCACCGACCCACGAGCATCTACTTGCAAGCTTTCATGAGCACGAGTCTCTGACTCACTAGCGCCATAGATCACTCTACGACTAGGTGGCTCCTCATTTAATCAATATAAGTTTTGTGGATTAAATAAATATATCTTGACGTTTTTTCCTATCAAAAAGAGGAAGAAGTAGATTATGTGGGAACTTTGAAAGAAGTCATGTTCGAAAAAACGTCACCCATGTCCTTTAAGCTTAGTTATCCTAATGTCCTTAGCCACCCATGGTCAATAGGGATCATAATGAGGTATGTCCTAGTCGGTATCAATTTAAACTACATGACAGCTTGCACTGCTACCGTCTAACAAAATGACAGTCTGTGCTTTCCAGTCACATAATGTTTTTGACACTGTTTACATGTATGCAGTATTTTCTCAGTTTCCTTAAGTTAAAGCTACCGTACGTTCCAAGGTAAGTAAGATTTTTTATATCTTCGCTTTCATTTCAATGTACTGTCCGAGCATGAGTCTGGTTTTGAAAAAAATATTAATAATTCAATTCAATTCCATTACGTATTCTCATCAGTTTATATATGCTCATATAGTACATACGGCAAATACTGAAAATTTATCAAATAGTATACATACAACTTTAAACACAAACTGAAAAGAGGTAATCTAATTCCTGCCCAATAATATTATTGTTATGGTTTTTTAACGTATTTGTACGTAACGTAGTTGACCTCTGCAATAGTAATGAAATCCATCTTGTTTATTTAAGAAAAAAGTGTTTTGTTGAGCACGTGTAAAACAAACCTAACATTCACTTTTGTCAGACCCCATGACAATATAAAATTGTAAAATTGTTCAAACTAAGAACCTTCCAATCTGTAAATGTGCATCGTAACTAAACGTTACTGTCTTTAAGCTGTAAATATGTTTTTTATGGCTTTGCAATACAAACAATGTCAAAAATCTAACATCAACAACAAAACACATTTTCTTAAGAGGAATTGATACTCGACGAATATCATTACTTGTAAAATAATTGCCCAAATGGCCAGTATTAATTAAGAGTTATTTAGTACTAGAATTGTCTGGGTAGAAGGTTAGCAGTAACGAGTGCTTCAGAAAAAAAAGTACACAGCTATTAATTGCAATGATGCTAGTGGCACAGCAGAATAAAAAAATATCACTTGAATATATATATATATATATATATATATATATATATATATATATATATATATATAGTGTATATATTAGTCATTATTTTACAGGGGGACATGGTTAAATTAATTGCTCTATGTTGACATTCCTCTCATCTATTGCAAATAAATATTCACCTGAAGGAGAAACCAGGTGTGTGCTTACTATTACTAAGTTTAAGTCTGTAAAAGGTAATAACGTTAAAAAAGTAACTAAGTGATAACTATATGTTAGCTGAAAAGACGACTTCTGCTAGAACATGTACATAACATGTACGCATATTTAGCATCAAAGTGCTAATATTAATTACCTCATGAAATACGATGTGGCTTGTCACAGGGTCATATACGTATTCATACTACTTGCATCCATCGAATTCCTTTGATCATTAAAACATTTTTCCCATCGACTTGGGAATGAATTCCAACATGAATAATTTCAAATAAATTCCAATGTAAGTTAGCACTTTCGTTCGAAAACCGTACAATGCCTTCCAAAAACCACACAAGAGTACACTCGTTTTATTAACGAACGGCAAGTGTATGAGGCAGCTGAAGGAAACGCGATATTAGGTCTTAATCGAATGACTAATCTACACTGTTTAGTTAACGAGATTAAATAGTGTACTAAGTCATGTCATGAAACAATATTTCGGAAACGATATTCACCAAACTGTGTCATAGGCACATTCCCATCTCCGGTCACACCTAATTTGTAATGAGCCCAGTGACAATCCAGTAGCGTAAAAAAGAGTGGGAGGTAGGACGGGGCGGTCGATTCGGGCGCCAGGAACTTTTGGCGCCATAATCCCGAGCGCCAGAGGTCATGGGGCAACAAAACCCCTTTGGAACAAAATCTCCCACGGGCGACATTATTTTAGTACTCCACTGTGACAATCTACTAATGTGATAATAAGGTTGAAAATGTCCGCCACAAATGATTTTTCATTTTAATTGACTTATAATAATACCTTTATTGTTAAGGATTTCATCTTTATTTACCACGCAACTAAATAGCAATAGCTGGTAGCAATAGAAGAAACAAAAATATGTGGGCTTTTTCGCAGTTTAGCAATTGCTTCTATAACATCAACATTGCTTTCACTATTGAATAAAGTAAAAATATTAAGAACAAAGTAAACAATCTAATTAGGAATTGATGTGTTAGGAGACGCTTAAAAATATTGCAGTAAAACAAACATACACACAATTAATCCACAAAGAAGAACAATAATAACTGAATACATAAATAAATAACTTACCAAGCTGTTTTCGTCTCTTTGTACTAAAATGAGTGACTGTGTGCCATGAAAGATTTTATTTTTCTTTGCATCACGCTCAATCAATCAGCTGCCGTATTGGAAATAATGGTCTATCCCATATTATATTAAGTTCCGATGGTTTAGATGACCCCTGAAATGTATCTTTTTTAAACTGAAATGTACAAAGGAGACCAAAGTCTGAAGTTGTATCTAACCACTGTTACAGACTCAAATTCTACACGTGTTGATGTCTGTGATATCCAAGATTTGTATTTATAATCACGATCATTCTCAATTTTTCTGAAGTTTAACTCAGTTGATAGCAATTAATGTGACTGTACGGAGAGCCAGGCTGCATTTAAAGTTTATCTAGTTTTGCGCAAACTGTTTCTCTGATATGGTTTTCGTGATTGCTAATATTTTTTGTCAAGCCAGTTGACGTATTGGAAGTAGTGTAGGAGGACATTATAGCTACAATGGAAATTATCATTACAACACCCCATATCCACTATAGCGAAAAAATTGATAGCAACAAGGGTAATTAGCATTGAAAGTCCCCCATATCCACTATAGCTACGAGACTATTAAGGACTCCCTGGGTCACTATAGCGTCAAGGGAAATTGAATATTGGGCTATTGGGGTTTCTATAACGACAAGGGAAAGGGGGTTTTTGTATAGCATCAGTGCTGAGCAAATGAGTGGGACTTAGATTGATATAATACAGACAACAGACAAACACTTCTCTCACCCATGCCACAACAAATCTAACCTTACTTTTCCTGTCTCTGTCTAGTCATCTCAGTCCTTGTCCAAGCGCTCAGAACTTCACTTTAAAAATAGGAACCCTTGTTGTATTCTGCCGTGCCTGACGTAGTTGTAATAAAATCAAGCAACAACAACAACAGCAACAATAAATATATGACAAAAACATAGTAAATTAAGTTAAATCCAAGTCTGAGAACACACCATACAAAAACATTTCAAGAGAGACAAAAACAAACGTATATGATGTCGAGGTTTTTGGTATTATGCTTGTTCACTCCACATAGAATAGTCAAGTTGATCCTATATTGAGTCGTAGCTTATTAAAATTTTAAATTGGCGTCATTAAATGTAGCTAAAGCAACCTAATTAGTTTTAAATACTTCGTGTGAAACGAAGTATATATTGTTAGCTACATTTAATGACGCTGACCTGAAAATGTCTGTGCTATAGATACGATAAAATTTTCAATGCTGTGTGAAATGAACAATATAATAGAAAACACTGCTCCATGCATATATATTATAAACTTATACAATTTATAGCCTCCCAACTCTCTTAACAATTACGGAAAACTTAGCAACAGCCAGAAAAGTGTTATATAAAACATGCTTTTTTCTCATTTTCTGTAGCATCTCCATTGTGCCCCGGTTGAATAAAAAATATACCTTCAATATTTACTGACAATTAAGACACTTAATAGCCACAAAGAATCATTTATCTTTCAGCACATTATTCCATCAGCAAATTTCACTGTAGCACTTGCCATATTTCCAGGACAGAAAAGTAAATCTTCAAAGCGTCCACGAACTTTAGAGTTTAGCTCATGGTTATCCGAGTTCGTTTTTGGAGGGTCTATTTTACATAACGGCAATTTTACAATCAATATTAAGGACACCACAAGTATGTCAAACACAGTTTCATCTCCTCCAAAGAAAAGAATAGTTATATACGATAGTGACATAGATCTCTAATTACCCATGAATAATCTAAAGAAAGATATTAATATTCGTTAACGCTTATTTTAAATAAATCTACAGTATAGCTTAGAAGCCATGATCGTTTTATTCATCATCATCATCATCAGTCTTTTGACCTAGTGTGGTCGTTGAGGCACGGTGCTGCTGAACATCTGACCAGTTCCTTCCACTTGACTCGATCATGTTCCAATGCCTGTGTCTGTGCAAAACTTTTCCATTCTGTGATATTGTCACTCCACTTTTTTCTCTGTCTACCTCTCCTTCTACCACCTTGGACACTACCCTGCAGTACTGTTGTGGATAGACTGTTGGCTCAAGTGACATGGCTATACCATTTCAGCTTTCTCTTTTTGACAATGGTGAGGAGGTCTTCATAATGGCCTACTTTGTGCCTGACTGTGTTGCTCACCTCTTCATTTCTGATGTGGTCCATGTAAGAGATGCCAAGGATGGTTCTGTAGCATCTCATTTCAAGTACCTAAATTCTTCGTTGTAATTCTGCTGTCAGGGTCCAGGCCTCACATGAATACAGAAATATTGAGATGACTAGTGCTCTCAATAGTCTGATTTTAGTTTTCAGACAGATGTTCTTGTCTCTCCAGATGGGTATTAGCTTTGACATAGGTGCCATTGTTTGTGCTGCTCTTGACAAACTTTCTGCTCTTGATCCCTCTTCAGTGATTATGGAACCAAGATATTTGAATTGGCCCACTGTTTCCAGTTCCTGTCATCTGACGTTAATCTTGGTTGAGATTTGTTTGCCACTGTTTGTCATCAGCTTTGTCTTCTCAGCACATGTCTCCATGTCAAATCTAGAAGATGTTTCATCGAGGTTCTTCACTAAGGTGGCAAGCTCATCTTCACTGCCTGCCAGCAAATCAATGTCGTCTGCAATGCGGAGGTTGGTGATGTTACGCCCTACAATGCTGATAGTCCCACAGTGGTTTTCCAGGGCTTCGCTCATGATGCGCTCTAAGTAGATGTTGAAAAGCGTGGGTGACATGAGACAGCCTTGCCGTACTCCGACTGTAGTCTTGAACCAGTCCCTCACAAAACCTTGAGCAATTACTGTACTGGTAGCCTTGCGGTACAGCTGCTTGATGGTGATGGTCATCTTTTGACCAATGTTGCACTTCTTCATTGTGGCACACATTGCCTGATGCCACACTGTATCAAAGGCCTTTTTGAAATCTATGAACACATGATAGATGTCTTGTTGATGTTGTGAGTAGTTTTCGCACAGAACCCTAAGATTGAAAATTTGTTCGGTTGTGCTTCTTCCACTACGGAACCCTGCCTGTTCTTCAGCGATTAATTCTTCTGCTTGTGGGTTCAGTCTGTTCAAGATGATCTTTAGCATTACCTTACTAGATTGGCTGATCAAGCTGATAGTTCTGTAACTTTGGCACAGCTGGAGATTGCCTTTTTTGGGAAGTGTTATAATTAGTGACTGGGTCCACTGTGTTGGCCGTTCGCCTGTCTGTCAGATCTTGTTGCAGATTTTTGTAAGTAGTTCTATCACTGATTCCCCACCATTCTTGATAAGTTCAGCTGGGATGTTGTCTGCTCCAGCTGCCTTTCCATTCTTCAGTGCTCTTATTGCTGACTCCACCTCTTCTTTGAGAATGGGGAAATCATCATTATTTGTGGAGTTTGGAACTTCAAGCACATCTGGGTCTCCTGCGGACGGATGGTTGTAGAGTTCTTTACAATACTCAGTCCATCTTTCTGCAATGTCACTTGCTTCTGTGACGCATTTTCCATTTTCATCTTGAATGGTACTGGCTCTTGGCTGCTTCTTTCTGGTGAGGTCTTTCACAATTTGGAATGCCTTTTTGCTGTTATTCTTTATCAGACTGTTCTCTATTTCTGTACAATGTAGTCCAACCCAATCTTCTTGTGCTTTCTTCAATTTGTTCCTGACATTCTTGTTTATTTCTCGATATTCTACTGCCACTGTTGTGTGTATGGTGTTATTATGTCTCTTCGGGCATCACACAGATTCAGAATAACTTCTGTAACCAAGGGGTAGTTTTTGAGCGATGGAGGGCAAGCCTCGTGGGGAGACACATAATATTAAATTTTGTCTGGGATTTCCTTGTCTCGGACTAAACCACCATATATTCTTTATATACAACACACAAAAACATTTTAGGCAAGAAAGAAATTCTTTTCGAGGTATATGAATGACCCTAAAAGGGCCTTTAGGTTCTTTTCTATTTTCTCCACTTCTTCCACTAACTCATAACTTTTTGCAATATTCCTTTCTTCTGATTCCTCCCTTCATTCTCCGGGATCGAGTCAGGATGAACAATCACTCTGAATTTCTTCTGGACTTTCATCCAATTCTTATTCAGCTTCGTAAATTCCTCCTTTTACTTTATGTTGTCTCTTTTTTTCTCTCTTTAGGCCAGGTTTTTTTTACATTCTTCAATTCTTCTCTTAACACATTTCACATCAGTTCTTCTGCTTTATTAATCTGGTCCATCAACCATTTTACAAAAGACCACTCTGTCCATTCCATTATATCTTCTAAGAAACACCTGACTCTCATGACAATATCTAGGAGTTCTTTCAAGTTACCAATTTTCACATACTGAAGGTTAATAAAGCCTCTTAATCTATTCACCTCTCCTTGTATCATATCTTTCACAAGATCCATGACTACTGTGAGGCTTGTTACTTACATTGTGACAATACCTCCATTCCTTCTCAAGCCTTTCCACTACATAATAACCAGTAACTATCCAAAAACATCTATCTTTCAAGTTGAATAAAACCGAGACTGTTGTCATCTGCGTTTTGGTTATTCCGTAGAATGGCGTAAACGACGACTGCTTTGACTTTATATTTGTCAAGAACGGACGTGAAGGAATACATCCCCATCTGCTCTCTTTAGATATTATATGCTTTCCACACAGAGGTGAGGAGACAAAAGATATCACCAAAACATACTATCCACACAAGCGCAGAAGCAAAAACAAAACCCTAATATTCTATCCACATACGCGAAGAAGAAAAAACAAACATTTACTATCCACACACGCGAAGAAAAACATAACCAAAAATATAGTATCCACATACGAGGAGAAGCAAAAACTGACCCAAAATATACTATCTACACACATAAAGTTGCCATAAGTAACCAAACATTTACAAACCACACATGCGAAGAAGAATTGACTAATAACAAATATACTATCTACACAAACGTACGTGAGCTCATACAAACACACACACACAAATACACGATATCATTAGTAAACGAGGGCTGCTTTTTTAGAAACTCCAGATGTACCTGGCTAATGGCGACATCTTCCCGGCCTAGTACCACAGACACATCTACTCAAATAACCTTCCCAATTCTCCTTTGTGGCTGGGAGCGCAAAGGTGGCTTCATTGGCTTTACTATCCCACCATTTGGAAAATAGAGAAAACTTGTTGTTCCCTATGCTTCCTTCGCCCCATTCGAGCATGAACTGGCCTCCTTGTTTCCTGTGGGCGCTGTACTTGTAGCGATAATTGTACTGGCTCTGCAGGTGGCAATGACTTACCTCGTACACAGGTCTTATCATTAGGTTAGGCAGGATCGTTTGTTTTCTTTTCTTCTCTTTCTATTTCTATATCTCTTCTTTCTCTTCTATCCAGGCTTCTTCTGCAATAGTCTCCATGGCTAGCTCGTCCAGGAAGTGCCTGCCATAATTTATGTGCATTTGGAATTCGATTAATTTTGCAATTTTGCTACTCATTTTTCATTGGTGACAGGTCACCGATGGGTAGCCAGACGTACAAGCGTTTCACTTTATAAATATGAAGCGCTGACGTGAAGGAAAACATCCCCTGTTACCAAAACTTACATGACCCAAATCATTATCTTAACTAATACGGGCTCAATTTGATCTACGATATGGTGGAGTAAAACGTGGTGTGACACACCTCCGTACCGTTACTGCGTGTCATTCCTTTCCCTGTAAAAATCAATATTATAGTTGAACTTGTGACCACTATTCTGTGCTTCCATCGGTGGATATTCAACCAAAATTTCAAGCAAACTACCATTAAACCTGAGCAACAAGGTGTCAGTATCATAAATGTTGATCATGAGGTGACGATTCACTTTATGATCTTCAATCTTAACACTTCTTTTGGCTCTGTTTAGGGCTTAGCTCAAGGATAAGTCGAACGTGTCCGCAAGGGTGTCCACCAAATGTTCAGCACTAAAATAATAATTTGAAAGAATTTTCAACTTGTAAATACTGAATACTGGATTGATAGCTGACTTAATATCACTTAAAACCCAATTTTATTTATTTCTTTTTGTATAGTGCATTCTGGATTTCGACTTGGAAAGTGTTTGCTTTATAGTGATGAATAGCCTGATGCATTTTGTCCTTGTACCATCATAAAGCATTGTTGGGAAACACCTCCATGGAACTGTCACTGGGTAAGGTTAAGTAAAATTGATTAGTGTTGTTGATATGTCCAAAGTTATGTGGCTGTCCGAGGGTCACTGGCAGTGAGAGTCGTGTGTCCGCGTAAAATGGGGTTGTTGTTGTTGGAGTGGTGACTGACACTGGACGCAATATTCCCGTTGCTCCCGTTCGATGAGTATTTCAGGAAAGGATTGGGAAGAAGGTAACCGATGCATCTGCTCAGTAAAATGTTCCACAATTGTTTCTCTCCTGGCTGCAAACTCAAATTGGCAGTGGCCGCACCGATGACACAATACACCACAAAGATCTAGCAGAAAAAGACTATTTGAGTTTTAAGCACACGTTCTCTACACCACACCCAATATGCTGCTTTTGTACATCTTGCAGAGAAGAACTGGGTGAATAAGTGGTCGCTGCAGTGATTGTGAAAGCTGAGGCTGTGTGGAAGGGAATGATGGTCACTTCTTTTTATAGTCGATGACTTGCGAAACGTCCATCCAAGAATCACAAATGGGGGGATATCATTTCCAACGAGCTTTGACTTCTTTGACACATCGTTTTCCGTCTTTACGGGTTCTTCGTTCGAGAATGCTTTCGGTGCCCTACACGTCTTCTTTTTTTGGAGACACGTTGTAACTCGGGCAAGTCAAACGCTCCCTTTAACACATCCCTGTTCATGTCTTCCAATTTATAGACGGTAGGATGACGTCCATGCACTAGTCCAGAGACACGAAACAATTCGGTGGTCCAGTTGGGTAAGTAACCTTTGTCACAAAGGCGTTTGGTTTTGCCAATGCGCACCCAATCTCCTACAGCCAACACTATACTTTTCTTGGGGACAGTCACCGTCTGGACCCTACCAAATAGGCGCCCAGAAACGTTCACTTCGTTATCGAGAATCACTTCTTGAGGGACACGTCCTGTGCTTCGACGGCAAGATTGGTTGTACGCTTGGGCCAATTTCGGTAAAATGTCAATGTACTTGAGAGTGTGGCGATGCGTAAAACATGTCCACGTGCGTTCTTTCAAAGTGCGTTGAAAACGTTATACGATGATGGCTTTGGTTTCGGGGTTATCGGGGGTGAAAAAGTGTATGTCATGTTTTCTTAATTCTTTATGGAAAGCTTAGTTTAGAAATACGGTGCCTTTGTCAGTTTTTAATCAAAGAGGGTGCCGATTGCTTTGTTTTAACATTAGTTGGACGGCTCGCATTAAATCAATGGAACCACCCAGGCAAATTTGCCAAAGACGTCGATGACACAAAGAAATATTTGTAGCCACGATTGTTGGTAATTTCAACATAAATGAGCAATAAATTAAAATACGATATTAAATAACATATTTCTCTGCTTTATAGCGTTGATAGTAATTTTGGTATCAAGACTAGTGAGCTCGTTTCATCCACCATTAATGTTTCGATTAATTGTAAATAAATCAGGCCCTATTTTAATTAGGAATCGATCTGATGAAGATAAATTCTTGAAATAGTCGTGTAACTGTTTTATCTTTCCAGACATTATTTTTTACTTACAAAACCTTGATATTGTGTTTGCGTGCCATCTAAAACTGTTATCATGCACTATTTTGCATTGCATAAAAATGTTAAATTTGTTGTATGCATAATTAATGACCTTAATGTCGATCTGGCTTCTCGTATTTCCGTCATAATTTGCTTGTCTTTAGTAGAATTAGTTGGCCATGGCTTTTCGATAAATAACGTTGACTCTATAACAATAATGATTTGTTTAATTATAGTTTTGAGTGTCAGGTAGACTTCTTTTTCCAATTTCAAATTAAATCATTGAGAACATAGCATAATCCGTGAACAACTCTACTTCGGAATTAATTACTTTCAAACATGTGACTTGGCTTAATCCACGTGCACTTAAACAATGCGGTTGGTGAAGTTAAATGAAATTGGTGCAGACATTTCTATCTTATTTAAAAATAAAGCAAACATGTCACAGTGTTTTCTTTTCTTAGGAATTGTAATGATAATAAGGACAATTTAATTTGGAATTTTTCATAACATCTTTAACGTTCTGGCAATCCACGTTTCTCTATACCTTTGGATTTGCGATATATAATTTAGGGCTAGTTGAGATTTACTTCACCATGCTGTATGTTCCTTTTAAAACTCAGTTTGTAAATTATTTTATTGCTTCCTTCTGTCACTTAGTATAAGACAACAGAGTTATGCCAATAATTTACATTTAGATGCTGAGCGAATACACTGAAAATAGAGACATGTAGGCACTGCAGGGTTGAGAAAAATTATAGGTAATTGTGAATTATGCTGGAACAATAATGTTTATTTGGGAGAAGATGAATTATATATTGTTTGTGTTTGTCCATCAAATGGCTATTAAGCAAAAAATTACTGTAATAAATTTATTATCTCGATCCGCCTGTAGAAAAATATGTATCCTTCACGAGTCATATTAATATATTAATTATAATAAATCTTTCTCACTTAATCAATTCGGCATTTTGTCTTAGTCTTTAATAACTTGTGATTTGTATACTTAGAAGTATTAACTTCATTTATAATATCATATACTGATTATATGACATTATGTATGTATATTCGTTAAAATATGGCACATGCCATATTTACTTGTATTTCTTAATGTGGGCCTTTGGTCTAAATTACTGAATAAAGTGTATTCTATATATATATATATATATATATATATATATATATATATATATATATATATATATATATATATATATATATATATATATATATACAGATATATATATATATATATATATATATATATATATATATATATATATATATATACACACACAGATAGATATATTACAAAAGTCCATTACTGCTATGTCAATTTGGCTTTTTACTTTAGACAATCTTTGATAACTCAAACGAATTGTGATTAATATACTTAGAAGAACTTCTTTACAATAACATGTACTGATTATAGGAAAATTATGGATGTATATTAATGAAGAACATTATTTTTAACTTCTTTACATTATGACACACTTAATATTAACTTGTGTTTCGTATTGTGTTTTTTGCCTTAATTAATGAATAAAGTATATATATATATATATATATATATATATATATATATATATATATATATATATATATATATATATATATATATATATATATATATATAATACAAAAGCCCATTAATGTAATGTTTATGACCCACTCAGCCTACTGCTACAGACCTTAAAATTATAAAGAAAACGTTTCTCATCGTAAAGATTGCGTAAAGCTGGTTCACTCGTCTCGGCTTCATTTTCAACGGAAGCATCCAATCATTGACACCAACTATTCTAACTTCAACAATTGTACTGTCCTTAACACAATTAGGGTTTCGCACAATGCTGTGGTATTGTGAAAAGAATCAAGTTTAGCATTCGCTTACGTATTTATTATTGTATTTAAGCAAACACAATAATCCTGTTTCCCTTTGCACTCTCGCTATCTACTTCAAACTTCCGTTCATGAGATCAATGAGTGAAATTTCAAAGTAGAACTAAATGTGTTGTAACTTTGATTCAGATTGCTGATAGCTGCAATGCTGAGTAAATATAGTGTGACATCCTTCGGCTTCCCGGTTAGCCGAAAATACCGTACACAATAAAGACTAATGACTGATGATGACCCCGCTCCACACACACCCACACCCACATACACACACACGCACACACGCACAAGTAACATGTACACATGTTGTTATTGCTATGAGGTATTACCTGCTTAAGTAATATTCTTAGAAAAGCGCTGAGGTTTTCTCTTTAAATACCTTAGCACACTTATTTATATTACGTGAGTACATTGCATTTTGATATCAAAATTGCAGTGGACCTTGCAGAAATGGCCGAATCATGTAGCTCATTGAATGTGGCAGCCCTGTACGGGAAAAAAACTATGTGTGTGTGTGTGTGTGTGTGTGTTGTAACAGCATGTCGGAACAGTAGTGGCTTTACCGTACCCATTAAAAGTAATGTTCCAAAACTGTATATATGAAGCTTTTCACTCAAAAGATTGTGACTACACATTATTTCCAACTAAATATATTTATCTGTAAAGTATTACAAGATGAAACGAAGTTACAAGTGTCAAGATACATAATAAAAGAAATATTATAGCCAAGAGCCACATAAATCGGCAACTAATGCACTTTTCCCACCAAAGATACAAAAACTACCAAAGAGCAGACCACAGAACTATGCATGCGCATGCATGGAGAAAGAGTTAGAGAATTCACATTCTCTTCTTTACAACCACCCACCCATTGCTGTACTCATGCAATGTTAGGACTTACAATATATGCATATTATTAGAATGACGCACAAGTTTCTTTTTTTTAATAAGTCGTATTATTCATACCGTATTCTCTACAAATATAAATATATTATAATGTTTTACAGTGTGGTAGTAGTAATGTGTCACTATGACCCCCAAACACACTGTATAACCTCAGTGAGAATCAGCAATACTTGGCTATATAGACTAGAGAAAATGTTTCACAATAGCCTCAGATATGACTTTATGGTAGCCTCAAATATATATAAATATATTATAATTCTTTGCAGAGTGGTAGCTGTAATGTGTCACTATGACCCCAAACACACTGTATAACCTCAGTGAGAATCAGCAATACTTGGCTATAAAGACAAGAGAAAATGTTGTTTCACAATAGCCTCAGATATGATTTTATGGCATCCTCAAAGGAAGTTAATATGATGAGATGATAGTGTCATTGTTTCACCAGGCCAACACCAACGCATACCGATTCATACTCTACAGGCTAAATCACAAATCTACTGACAGGAACACATACATTTTGACCAACACATACACTAATACACACAAAGGGCAGGATATAAAATGAGAGGGTGAACTATAAATATCTTCTAAATGAAAACTAAATAGCATATCATTTCTATTCCATGTTACGTGAGGAGTGAATCTGGATGATACAGGGACTATGGGACTTACCATTACCATTAAAATACCCCCCCCCCCCATGACGATATAGGGACAATGGGAATTTAACATGGGAAATGTTAACATGAGTGGGACTATAGAGGGACACTAAAGTATTGGGACCGTCTAGATACAATATGAATAGTGCAGGTAAGGTGACGTAACGGTACTGACGATTAGCAACAATGTAGCCTTGGCTGATCTCAAGCAAACTAAAGAGCGGGGGAAAAGACCTAGGCTGCTTGGCGGGAACGTGGCTGACGGAACAGAGACAGAGATAACAGAGACAATATGCATTGTACAAACAACTATACACCTAAAAAAAGTTTAGGTACAAAAGCAAATCTTTTTTAGACGTATCTGCAGCAAACAACATACAAACAACTATACGACTAAAAATATTTATGCAAGAAAACAAATGTTTTAGAGGCATATCTACAGCTATACAATCGACTAAAAACACTTTTAGGTAAGAAAGCTAATCTCTCGATACAGATATATAAGTGGCCCTGAAAATGTCCTTTGGTTTCTTCCATTTAGTCCAATATTTCCACCATTTCCTCATTTTGTCAATCATTCCTTTCTTCTTCATTTTCTCTTTCTCTGGTATCCAGTCACGATATCATATCGATCTAAATGTATCCCGCACCTTCATCCAGTTTTCAGTTAATCTGCTAAACTCCTCTTTTTCTTTCATGTTTTCATTGTCATTTCTATATTTAGACTACCTGTCTTTTGTCTTCTTCAGTACTTCCTCCAGCACTTTTTCATTAGTTTTTCTGCTTTCTTTAGTTGTTCAAGCCCCCACGTAAAAATACCCCTCCGTCCAATGAAATATTTCTTCCAAAAAACATCTTATTCTCATTATCAAGGGAATCCTTCAAGCTGCCCACACTTACATATGAAAGTTGAATGAAGCCTCGTAACTTTTCGACTTCCTTTTCTACCATTCCCTGGACCCGATACCTTTCTTATTTTAGGCTGGTCTACTTTCACTTGTCACAAAGTCTTTGGTAGCTGGATACTTCCATTCGTGTTGAAGTCTTTACATCACATAAATGCCATCCATCATCCAGTGTCAAACTGTCCTTTAACTTGTTAAACAACTCTATGATTATCTTCTTTTATTCTGTTTAGAATGGCGCGAACGACGAACGCTTTGACTTTATATTTGGCAAGAGAGGACATGAAGGAAAACATCTCTTGCACTCACTTCACATATTATCTACTATCCACACAGAAGAAAGAGAAAACACAATCCCATATTATATTATCAATAACCCCATTATGTACTATTCACACAGGGGAAGAAAAAGAAAACCTTTAATATGCAATAAAAAACCAGAATATACTATCCACACATGAAAAAAAAATCACAATTATACTATTAACACAGAAAGGAGGATCAAAAACAAACCAAAATATACTATCCACACACGAGGAGAAAAAAAATAAACCTTTAATATACTACCAACGCAGATGTGAGGAGCAATATACGATCCACACACCGGAAGGTAAAATAAGCACACTCTACTATCCACACAAACGTACGTGAGCTCACACACACACACACACACACACACACACACACACACACACACACACACACACACACACACACACATACACACACACAAACAAACAAACTCCAGTCATTGTTCAAGTCGACTGTAGCTGCTGGGAGTGCGGAAGGAGCTTGTTTTGCCTCATCATCCCAAGCTCCCGTTTGCGGCACCTTGAAGACTTTCATCTGTCTTCGCGTGTGCCAGACCTGTGGATGCTATGGTTCTCGTGCTTGCTTTCGCAATTCCTCCCAGATTTCTGTCTGTGTGATCACGGTACTTGGTACTGGTATGAGAGGTAGTGGCTGTGGTTGACGTGGATGTGGTACTAGTTCTGCCATTGGAGGTTTGCTCAGCATTGGCTTCGTTTACGGATTTATTATTGTATTTAAGCAAACACAATTATAAACATACATACAGATTGTGAGTCCTGTTGATCATGCGTATTGACCCCATGTGGCCTGATCACTAACACACTGATTAATTGCAGGTAAATTGATATTATTCCAACTGAAATAATTTGCTGTGCTGTCAGAGATCCAGTAACTAATTGCTACAGTGGGAGATTGTGTACAGAAACTGAGTGCAACGGTACACTTTCCAATAAAATGGTTTACATAACAGATCCAAGACTTCATTTTAAGTTTATTATGACCTGTTATACATATAATGTGCATTTCTTTCTGTAGGTATTTCAAATGCCTCCATCGCAGCCTTTGAAAATCTTTATGACAGATACATATTTTCTTTGAAAGATGATTTGACATACATTTCAAATATTTAAGAAATCTATATGACAGATACATCTTTTCTTTGAAAGATGATTTGTCATACATTTCAAATATTTAAAACTTAAAAAATTGTATTTAAAAAGAACATCTATACAAAGAATACATATTAACATTTTGTGGCTAAGTGGCACACAACTGATCATTCAACATGTTTATCATGCATTCTTCTTAAAAGCCGTACATAAATGCAGATGAAGAATCAAATAGGCTTGACAAGATGGTATCCTATACAGCCTAAGTTACTTGCATGGTAATTACTCAATCTACCATAGCAGCTGCATTGCATTGTACAAACCTTAGCATCTTGTCCTCCTTGTAATGTACAAGAAAATCTAGATCACGGATTGAAAACTTTATGTCACTAAGTAATTTTGCCATTGCTCATAACTTTCTCACATTTGGATTGCATATGTTTCTTTTTCTTCGCATATCCTTTTAAAATATCTACATTATGATCAAAACAACATCAGTGTATGTCTTAGTCTTGTAGATACAAGAATTTTAATTTGGATAATTGTTAAGATTTTGTACAATTTTGGGACCAAACTTAAAATTACATACTTTCTAAACTTTGTCAAGATCAAATGCAAAATCTGACACCTGTGTGGCCAGAAAAACCTGGAGATGGCCCCAGCTTGCATCTTTTCAAGATATCATGGGAATCGGACACATCAATATTTTTTTTAATGTTCGGTTAATATGATAATTGGGTTTTTAATAACAAGTTATTGAACTCTAAGAAAGTTGATTTTTTAAACATCGACAAAATTTTCAAAGCTCATGTATAAGTGTTTAACATTTAAGAGACATTATGTTTTTATTTGTAATAGTTGAACGCTGTCTGAAGCCAATGAGTGGATCCAATGTTCTATGCTGTTTTTATTTTTTGTCTATGTGATGCATAATCTGCCACTTCATAATGTCGGGCTAACGCCAACTTTTTGTCCAAGTCCACATCATAAATTAATCGCTTGAAATGGTCATGACGTTCTTAGATTTTCACTCACTGACTTGAATCTTGCGTATAAATTTCCAGACTTTCACGCTCTGGTGTTCTTACCTGTAATTGCTTGTCCATTAAGACTCTTTGCTTGCATTTGATGATCTATCTCAAGTTACTTAGTTGACTAAATTCACGTCCCAATCTCATTGAATGACTTAAAATAGAAACAAATGTTCAATGGGTTATCCTTGTTGTAGAATCACATGCAATATTGCACTGTGGTCAGTTTGGAAAACTTATTAAGAAAAAAAATAAATTTAAACTGACCCATTAATTTAATAATTTGGCAGGATGGAAACTTTGCAACATCTTAGGTACAGAGTTGAGGAGTGATTTTGAACTACCCATCATTATCCATTCTGCCAAATTATTAAATTAATGGGTCAGATTAAATTTATGTACCCACTGGAAAAGGGATCATGCTGATGTCTTTTCCATCACCCAATATCACTTTTACATGAAGTTGATATATCTGGCACCCATGAGGGATTTTGTTTTCGCTCCGAAGAGATGGTTACACAATAGTGATGGTTAAGAAAAAACAAATTAGTTTGCTTCCCTGCAGATTTTGATGATGTCAACTCTTGCTCATGATAATACATAGTTCAGACTCTTTACACTGAGAATCTTTCTGACCTTACAAGGTATGACATTACACCGAGAATCTTTCTCACATTTCAAGGTATGACATAACATTGAGAATCTTTCTCACATTTCAAGGTATGACATTACACTGAGAATCTTTCTGACCTTACAAGGTATGACATTACACCGAAAATCTTCTCACATTTCTATTTTAATAATTTCACTGTCTTTCTTAAGAATTTCACCCATCTGTCTTAATAGTTTCACTTGTCAATCTTAAGAGTTTCACTTTTATATATATCGAGAGAATTTCGCTTTCCTATCTTAAGAATTTCACTATCTTAAGAATTTCACTCATCTATGAATCTTAAGAGATTCACTTGTCTATCTTAAGAGTTTCACTAGTCTATCTTAAGAATTTCACTTCTATGTCTATCGAGAGAATTTCATTTTCTATCTTAAGAATTTTACTGTCTATCTTAAAAAATTCACTCATCTGTCTGTCTTAAGAGTTTACTTATCTATCTTAAGACTTTCATTTGTCTATTTTATGAATTTCACTTGTCTATCTTAATACTTTCACTTGTCTATTTTAAGAATTTTACTTGTCTATCTTAATACTTTCACTTGTCTATTTTAGGAATTTCACTTTTATATCTGTCGAGAGAATTTCGTTTTCTCTCTAATAATTTCACTGTCTATCTGAAGAATTTCACTGATCTGTCTCTCTTAAGAGTTTTACTTGTCACTTTCACTTGTCTATCATAATAGTTTCACTTGTTTATCTTAAGCATTTCACTTGTCTATCTTAAGAGTTTCACTTGTCTATCTTAAGAGTTTGACTTGTCTATCTGAAGAATTTAACTTGTCTATCTTAATAGTTTCACTTGTCTTTCGTAAGACTTTCACTTGTCTATCTTAAGAATTTCACTTGTCAATCTTAAGAATTTCACTTGTCTATCATAGGAGTTTCAGTTGCCTATCTTGATAGTTTAACTTGTCTATCTTAAGAATTTCACTTGTCTATCATGATAGTTTCACTTGTCTATCATAAGACTTTCACTTGTCTAACTTAAGAGCTTCACTTGTCTATCTTAAGAATTTCACTTGTCTATCCTACGAGTTTCACTTGTCTATCATAAAAGTTACACATTTCTATCTTAAGAATTTACTTGTCTATCTTAAGAGTTTCACTTGTCCATCTTAATAGTTTCACTTGTATATTTTAAGAATTTTACTTCTATATATATCGAGTTAATTTCATTTTTCTATCTTCTGAATTTCACTGTCTATCTTAAGAATTTCACTCATCTGTCTATCTTAAGAGTTTCACCTGTCTCTGTCCAACCAAAAACAGAAGTAATGATGTTTATCTTCACTTTTTTTGTTGTTGTTGAAAGATACTTTTTAATACACAATAATTTCTACTTTTGTTTAGATTTGAAGTATTTATCCTACAACTGTCAACTAGATTGCAGCTGGAATGTATTACATCATCAATTTAAGATAAAACTCTACTATAGGACAGTGTCAATCTTGTATTGGTCATAATTGTATTACATCATTAATTTAAGATAAAACTTTACTATAGGACCGAGTCAATCTTGTATTGGTAATAAATGTACTACATCATCAATTTAAAATAGAACTCTTCTATAGGACAGTGTCAGTCTTGCATTGGTCATAAATGCACATTAAAGCAAAGAACCTCAGTCATCTATTTCCACAATCTACATAACTACCACAGATAAATTTTTTTACTTTTTTGGTTTTAACATTTGGAATGAATATAACTTGAATAGCATCAGTTTATTCAAGATCAAGGACTAATGTGTTTTGGAATTAGGTCATATTATAATTTAGGGAAATAAAGAGTATGATGTAAATAAATGCTTTATTTTATATTAATTATATTTTTTATTTCTTTACCTTCGTGATGTTGATACATATCTTTGAAAACATTTTATGATGCAAGCTCACCCAATTAAGATCTCAAATTGTCTGGGTAGATCATTTTAAATGTATCATCAGTAGTTCTAATTTAAGCTTTTCTGTCATTCTAGACTGCTCCATTTGATTAGATACTGTAATCATTCGGTCACCATGCAAATTGTTTACATTGCATGAACGGTTTTTAACTGTATTACTGCATTTTTAGGTTTTCATTTAAATTTGTAACACATTACAGCATTATCTTAACAATATATGAAATTGTCATTTCCTTGTGTAGGAAAATTTTGTTTTAGATACAACATTTTGGCAAAAATATAAAAACATGCACACTTCACTGTATTGTTTCACCCGAGCAACAATGTCAGATAAATTATCTAAATGTAGTCTGCCACCAAAAGAACATAACTTAATGTAAGTTCTTTTCAATGACATCTGTAGTACTTGATGCACAGACAGATGGACCGACATCATCAATCCATTAGCCACAGCTAAATTGTAATTAAGCAAGCAATGCATTTATAGTTATATTTGGGTGTTTTTTAAAAACAAAGACCATTTTGGATGTCCTTGTACATAAATATAAACTGAAACATATTTACCTATTAACATATTTTGTGAGTCAAAGGGTTCGTCTCCTGGTGGAGCTTTGTTCCCAGAATTGGTTGTCACTCAGAAATATTTTGGGGAACATTTTGTTTTAGGGGGATAGTTTTTTAAGTAGTCTCATGGGTTGTCCATGATTTAAAGTTATAATTGAGAAGGCAGAATAATTGTTTCCAAAGCAATGTCCTGTGATGAAAGGACATATAATAAGAGAAGACAAGATAAAATCCAGACGTTAAGAGTCAACTAACCTTGATTTCAGATCCATCTTCACTGAAACATCTTGGCCTGACAATGATTTTAAGATGTTCTATGAGTAGCAAAATATATTTCCTTGTTGTCATGGTGATCTGTTTTTTTTTTCTTTTGTCCATATAGCATCTTAAAATGAGAAGAGAACAATTATTATATTAGAGTCTTTATTTTTCACATAACTGCATTTTGAAATAATTGTGATGAAAAAAAACCCTTGACAATTATTAACAAAAAATTAATTCTTTCCAAATAAATATATTTGGTTTGTGGAATGTCTTTGAAAAATATAGGGAAAATAATCATTCTCTTAAATTCATTATTTGTGTGAACAGTTTCCATAATGGGAAAATAATCATTCTCTTAAATTCATTTTTTGTGTTAACAGTTTCTATAATGAAAAAATAATCATTCTCTTAAATTCATTTTTTGTGTGAACAGTTTCCATAATGGGAAAATCTTGTTCATGCATGTTTTTCCCAGACTGGCTACCAGCCTTCAATGTATGTTCAATAGGCGATCTTCATTCTTTTCAAGGACATTAACTAATGAAGGGAATCAGAACAAGGCAGGAGGAAAATTTCCATCAGATAGTATTACATATGAGTAAAGTTATTTTATTTATAGCAAATAAAATGACCTCATACTTTCCACGATTTTAAAAGGTATAAATTTGTATGTATATAATATACCACGAGATGTACCGGTATACATTTTTGATTAAAATAAAACGAGGATTAAATATATTATAGTAATTGTCTACTTTCCACACCGATGATAGAAGCATCAGAATAAATAAATGTTATATCGTGACAATTTTGGGACCCCTAGATTTATATATTTTTCGCTGACTTGCCTAGACGTAATTATCAGTGAGGAAAGTACACAAATATTTCTTTATGATAATAATTGTATACTTTCCTCACCGGCGAAAGAAGCCTCAGAATGGAAAATAAAACTTATATTATACTCCCCTTTGAAAGTCAAGGATAATATTGTTTAATGAGTTTTAGCCACACATTCATGTATGCCGATTAAAGGATCAGACATCGAATCCTCGATCTCTTCATTATTAGAAAGAAATATTCAAAATGAAAAGTCCAACATTTAAAAAGGATTACGACGAAAGACACAATTTGTTTTTTGACCATCTCTCTCCTTGATTTGAATTCCATAATCTGTCCCCTTGACTTAATTAAGTATATTATTTTTATATCTGCAAAGTAACCCAAATTTTGACAGAGCACCCTCGATCACGATTTCGTGTAAGTCGTGATTTAAAAAAATGTCGGAACAATTATCAAAGGTTCATCTAGATCTGGTAAGACGCAATTGTTATTTAACCTGATAATCAGATGTTTAAAGTGGGATAATTTGTATTTGATGGCTCAGTCCGTCGATGATCAGAGATGCTACGATGTTCTTAAATACTTTAATGAAAACGCAAACTTGTGGGACGAGGAAAGCAATGATATTAATTTGTCACCGATATTGATGAAGCGCCATTTGTGGATGACCTTGATAGATTTTTAATAATCTCGTAGTGTACGATGATGTGATGCTGTACAAACAACCAATTCCAGCTCGGATATATTCTCGAGGCAGACACAAAAACACAAACATAATGTTACTCAGCTATATACACAAATACCTTAAATGATCAGAGATAACTGTAATATTTTAGTCGTATTTAATGGCGTTGATTCTCATACTCTGCGAAATATTCATCAGACTTGATGTTCAGGGAATATGGATGTGATTAAGTTCACAAACTTCTTTTGAAAAGCACCATGCTACCCCACACGGATCTATCACGATAAATTTGCATGATCCTCGGTCGCGATATCGTGTAGGTCTTGATAAACGTTTTGGTTAAGAAACAGTAGTAGGGAAGGTGCGGCCAAAAATGAGTGTCTGGTTGGGTAAACGAACACACATACAAATTTGAAAACACGAACGAGCAAGGTAAAGTAACAAAATGAGCTAACCCAATTAGAAAAAATCTCGGTCGGTTAGAGTCTTCAGTTTGACATTATTGACCTTGTATATTTTTTTCTCTGTAGGAAGCTGTATTTACAATGAATACTTGCTCCAACATTGGTCTGTTCACCTTCCCTGCTGCTTTTCCTTTTAAGGTGTATCATTAAAAATCTTCCACTTTCTAGTTATTCCAACAACACAGAATATTTGTTGGTTTCCAACTGTTGATACAGTTCTCATATCCTTTGTATTGCATCAATGCAAAAGTTTTGAACCGTCTTGGGAGTTGGTCTTTATTTGTTAACCTTAAAGAGGTGGTACTTCTGTGTCGCAGTGCCCCCCTGCGGGTTCGGGGTTGTAGAATTGGCCCGACGTGCCTCGCCACGTGTCGTAAAAGGCGACTACGTAGAGGCGACCTGTTTGCCGTGGGTTGCAACCCATGTCGGAGGAGGAAAGGGTCATGGTAATTGAGCGGAGGCTTTTCCGATGCAATACTCTAATTTGGCCTCTACTTCTCTTAGACGGGTGGTCAAGATGGGCCCGGTCTCGACAAATCGGCTGGTTACGCCGAGCCCTAGGAGGTCTTTATTTACTAGCTCACCTTCTATATCTTTCATGTATCTCTCTTGATACCACCGTTGCCCCTTCATTCTATCATTCTAGCTTTCATTTTCCCAAGTATTAGATGACCTCCTAGATAGCGGTGGCTTAACGGGTCAATCGGGAGGTAATTTTGCTGATCATAGGAAATTTTATCTACTGAGTATAGCATCTATGTATCCCTGGCACTTGAAACGTGTCCCTTTGTTGAGCTCCATGGTGGGCGGGGAGCATGGGTGCAGAAACTTAAATACAAAATCATGGAAAATTAAAAAAAAAATCAAAACAAACGAACGAAACCGCTAACCGACTCTGATGAAACACCATGTGGTGTGTAGTCATTCCCACGCTTCATGGTCATACAGTCAACAGATGCTGAAAATTAAATCGCTGCACTGTAATTGAGAAAACATTAATGGGCTTGATCGGCACACCAAAAGGTGTCAAAAAATTAAAATCGGGCTGTCTTCTTGTTGAATGTGAGCGAAGGGGTCAATCTGAAAATCTCAAAAAGATGAAATCATTCTTCAACATTCCAGTGACCTCATTTGCTCACACTTCCTTTAATACGTCCAAAGGCGTGATGAGGTGTCGTGACATGGCTGGAGTCAACGACACAGATATCATCGAAGGGATGAAACATGAAGGTGTCACTGCAGTGCGTAGATTACGTATTAAACGTAATAACACCCTGCAGGACACCAACACATTTGTACTCACCTTTAATAAACCGACAGTGCCCAAAGTGGTCAAGGTTGGGTTTCTGGAAGTAAAGGTTGAGATTTACATACCAAACACCCTTAGATGCTATAAGTGTCAGAAATACGGCCATCACGAAGACCGATGTTCCAGATTCAAGGTCTGTGGCCTATGCGGAGACCACTCTCATCAGGAAGCTGATTGTAGAGCAACTCCGCATTGTGTCAACTATGGCAAAGAACATCACGCCAATTCTAAGGATTGTGATACTTGGAAACAGGAGAAGGAAATTCAGAGGGTAAAGTTTACCTCCAACATACCTTTCCCAGAGGCCAGAAAACTGGTCCAGGCAAAAATAGCCGTTCCTGGCCCATCCTTCTCCACAGTTGTGAAACACAACCCAAAAATCACGAAGGACGCACAAACACAGACAGATCAGCCCGATTCAACAACAAGTGCCAACATCCCTCATTACCAACCACAGAAAAGTACAGCATCAACTCAGACAACATTTAATAACCCACCATCAAAAGCTCCAAGAAATAAACAAAAACCACAAACAAATAAGCAGCAAAAGAGGTCAGATGACCCCATTAAACTTTACAATATGTTTGGAGAACTTGAGAGCATGGATGCAGAAGAAACTGCTCCATGTACTCAAGGTTCCTCCAAACCTAGTAAAACCAAATATACTCCAGTACTTCCTCCAGACAAGTAACAACACACATTTTCTCCGCGAATAGTCTTACATTGCATTGACAAGCTGCGTATGCAAAACAATGGAACGATTGATTAATTCTCAGCTTGTATGGTACTTGGAAAGTAACAATATAATGTCTCCTTTCCAAAGTGGCTTTCGTTCTGGTCGTAGTACAACCGATAATCTGGTTAGACTGGAAACATTTAGTCGCGATGCATTTATCAAGAAGGAACATTTAGTAGCAGTTTTCTTTGATTTAGAAAAGGCCTATGTCACAACATGGATGTAAGGGATACTAAATGACCTGCACGATCTAGGTCTAAAAGGCCGTCTGCCTTCTTTTATCTCCAGTTTTCTCTCCGACAGAGAATTCAAAGTACGAGTGGGCTCTTCCCTCTCCGATATGCACCAGCAAGAGATGGGTGTTCCCCAGGGCAGTATTTTATCTGTGACGCTATTTAATATAAAAATCAATAGCATCACCAAGTGCTTAGCTCCCGGTGTGGATTGCTCATTATAGGTAGACGATTTTTTAATTTGTTTTCGATCAAAGCACATGCATACAATTGAAAGGCAACTCCAGCAAAATATCAATAAGATCCAAAGTTGAGCCAGTAATAAAGGTTTCAAATTTTCTAACTCGAAAACAGTATGCATGAATTTCTGTCAATTGCGAAGACATCATGATGACTCTAAACTCACGCTGGATGGAACACCTGTTCCAGTTGATGGGGAAACAAAGTTTTTGGGTATTATCTTTGACAGAAAGCTGACTTTTATACCACACATAAAGAATTTAAAAGCTAAATGCTTAAAAGCTTTAAATTTACTTAAAGTAATTGCGCACACTGACTGGGGTGCTGATAAGAAAGTCCTTAATTTGTATAGAATTTTTATCCGCTCCATACTAGACTATGGATGCATTGATTATGGTTCAGCTAGGAAGTCCTATTTGAAAATGCTTGATCCAATTCATCATTAGGGAATAAAACTCGCTCTAGGAGCATTTAAGACATCTCCATGTGAAAGCCTTCTCGCAGAAGCAAATGAACCACCTTTATCGCATCGCAGAGAAATGCTTTCTGCACAATACGCTCTGAATTTAAGATCAAACCCTCGGAACCCAGCTTTTTCGGCTGTTTTTCAACCAAAATAGAAAACTTTATATGGTAATAAACCAAATGCCATACCTTCATTTGGCATTAGAATATCATCCAGCCTTGACAATATCAAAAGTAATTTCTCTACAGTTCAGAAAACGTTTGTCTCGAAAACACCACACTAGCTCCTTAAGCAACCCATAGTGATTTTTACGTAACACGATGGGAATAAATCTAAGACCATCCCTGTCATATTCCTGAACTCTTGGCATGAACGTCTCTACGATTTTTCAAATTGCACTAAATTTTATACGGATGGATCAAAGGTTGATGAAAAGGCTGCTGCAGCCTTCGTTAATGGCAAGCACATAACCAAAATGCGCTTGCCAAACGATGCGTCCATATATTCAGCGGAAATCACAGCAATAGACCTTGCTCTGAAATTTATCGAAGAGAAACGCATTTGAAATAGCATTATCTTCTGTGACTCATTATCAGTGCTTCAGTCACTACACAATAAAAAACTGGATAATCCATTATTAGTCAATATACTCGTCAAAAACTAGGAGCTTAGTACCTCCTACAATATAATATACTGTTGGATACCTAGCCATATTGGTATTACAGGTAATGAAGAAGCAGACCGGGCTGCTAAGATGGCTCTATCCCAAGAACCATCAGATTTTAAATTACCGTTTACTGATTTTATACCTTGTATCAAAAAGTACCTACGTCAGAAGTGGCAAGTGTCATGAGATGATGCAGTCAATAACAAACTTTAAGCCATCAAACGAACCGTGGGAGAATGGACTCCTTCCTACAGAACTATCCGTAGGGAGGAGGTTATTATTGCAAGAATCATAATCGGTCATACATACATTACCCACTCCCACATACTAAAAGGTGAAGATCCACCAAAGTGCGTTTCTTGCAATGAACCATTAACTGTTAAGCATTTTATGACCGAGTGTTCCGATCTGGAACCTACGCGTGACAAACACTATCATGTACATGACATGATGGAACTTATTGATACTATTCAAATCACTAATATTTTAGATTTCCTGAAGGAAGTAAATCTTTATTTTAAACTATAACTTGTATGACATCACCTAAAAGCATTTTTATCGTTTTATCTAATACAAATACCGCCTCTTATTTACAACATCTTATCATCAACATACACCATTTACATCTTCCGTTGATTGGGAAGCTTCATATTTTCCTGTTACCAACGCCTTAACATTTTCTATTTGACTGTTATGGTTTTCTTATATCGCTGGTCGATATTAAACCTTTCTTATTTTTAAACATATAACCTATTGTATGGCGCTAAATAGCCTAAAAGTGCTAGTGCTCCGTTAAAATTCAATTAATCAATCAATCAATCTGTGTCGCAGTGACGACTCTTTCTGATAATATGTCGCATTGACAATACAGTCCGTATTTACGTTTACCCGATTGAAGACTATAAGATCATCTAATACCATCTATGTGACTTTAATGTTCATCTCTGTACAATGATACTGGTACTTCTTTCCAAATGTAGATTTATATTTTGCAATCTTATCTGGTTCGCCTATATAATTCATTTATGCGTTAAAACGTATCAGATGTTAGATAACTAAATATATTATTCAAAACTGTAGATCTATTTTTTAAGTTGCCTCCTTTGACCTGTATCTGGCCTGTGGATGTCTGATCAGTGGTATGATATCTCTCAATCAGCTGTGTCTATATATATATATATATATATATATATATATATATATATATATATATATATATATATAGGGTTAGGGTTAGGGTGGTCTAAAGCGCTGTCCGTTACGGACCACTGCCATCTCACCTCAGTCTACGTGTGTTCGAGTCTAAGATTCGGCAAATGTAGTTATGTGAGAAAGCTTGCCAGTAGCTTATCGTGGGTCGGTGGTTCTTTATATATCCATTTCATAGTTTCATTTGGAGTGAAATACTTCCACATTCTAGTTTCAAATCTTCGTTAATCGTTTCAGTACTCTCAAATATCAGTGTACGTAACAAATCAATATTGTTTGCTCTCCTCTTCCCTTAGGTTCTTAACTTTCTTGGCGGAAACTTATTTCCTGTCCTCATAGTATGCCTTTATCGATCTTCACTCCTTAAATACACGCTTAAAAATTTACTGGTATCATATCTTCTATTTAAATTCACTTTTTTCAGCCAATGAACATTTGAATTAACAAATGCCTATCGCAGCCAAATTGTAATTGGATGCGCTGTTTCCTTTCTCGTATATTTACGCTGTTTCCTTTCTCGTATATTTACGTTGTTTTCTTTCTCGTATATTTACGTTGTTTTCTTTCTCGTATATTTACGTTGTTTCCTTTCTCGTATATTTACGTTGTTTTCTTTCTCGCATGTTTGCATGTCGAAAAATCTATCTGCTACTGACAATGAACATCACTGAATAAATGCCTCTGTATGGAATTCTTTTTTTCTTAACCCACTTGGAAAGAGCGTTGCTATGTCGGTGACAACTCTTTAACATTACTGGAATTCATTTTTGTTTGTTTAAATGTATTCTCTTATTTAATTGATATTTGCATATGGAGCTGATCTTTCAGCAACATTATTTAAATATCGGATATGCAAAGACATTCATTCGGCATGCTTTCCAGGAATAACAAACCACATAATACATTAATACAAGAACACAAATCATTTATTACTTGATTTAATAATATAGGCAAACAAAGTATTTGAACAGGTAAGAATTTAAAAATAAATTTATCATTATTCATAAATTATTAAAATTTAATTTGACTTCAGAAGAAAAAATACAAAATACGCATTTTGCAAACTTTGGACCCCGTTAACTCGTTCGTATATACGTGGTTGGAACGATGATTTGTTCTGTTTTGTTAAATACTGTTTATAAAACCGATGAAAATACATACACACTTCCGTCCCCTGATACCACGATTAAAGCACCGAGCAATCATGACACATATCAACACAAAGAAAATAAGAATAAAAATAAAATTCAACCGATTTTAAACAATACAGTTTTATATCACGTATAAATATATATCGAAGGTCTTTATCAAACGAAATGTTGGTACTTGATTCATTATTATCTCCCCTTGTTTAATATTCATACACTGTACTAATTCAATACGTTGCTACCATATTCATATGTGTAATGGCATTTTCCAGATCCTGTATGAACTAAATAGTTCAAACACGTTGCGATGCTCAGTCTACGTTGGTAGTAAAACGGGGTTACACAATAGCTTGTATAATTGTGATTATCTTGTCAGCTTTTGTTTTACTCTCGTTTTTATATGAGTTTTGTTTAGCTTACTGTTTATATCGCAACTTGTTATAGTGATTTAGAAAATAAATATCAGTTGCGGATTTGTTGCTGGTAGCCAAACAATTGTGCTAGATGTTTGTTTTATGAATAGGGTTGCAGTAATTTCTGTTAAGATCAATGAGTAATATAGAAATTTGAGACATTGATTGTCATCCGACCATGCCGTTATATTTGATTTTGTCAAATTATGTCGATGAAGATCTTTGTTAACCACGACGACACGACAGTGAAATAAATTATGTGAGAAATGTCTACAATTAGCAAGTTCGTCGACGGTTTGGTCCGGATACAATTAGTATAACGTCTTTACATAGGTATAGTTGAACTGAAGATATGCTCTTTCGGTAATGATTAATTATGAGTTCAAGTATTACATGATAGATTATATAACAATGTACAACAATTTCATTTACTATTAAAAAATGAAGTATTTGTATAAAAAGACTGTCTACCATAGAAATCTGAGTGTGCATGTCACAAGGTTGTTCTCGATGAACACATTTGCCAGACAGAGACAACTCTTACAAGTCCTTGGTATTGTGTTAATGAAACCATACATTAAGACTGATCCGATGTCTTAGCATTTTGTATTTTTTTGTCTTTGAACTATTTAAGGGACCCAATTTCAGTGTTAACTGTATATCAACCTGGTTTACATCTCGTTTTCGAAGAAAGTTTCCAGTTACTCACACTGCATTATTCTAAAGTCATAATTGCCTTCTTTTAAAAACAACTCTATTTCAGCACAATCGTGTGTATTGTATGTAGGAGCAATAATACTTGCTTTCTTGTAGGTATCTATAATATATAAAAAAGCAATGACAATAAACATACATTTTACATCCCGCTTCCGTACATGTGTAAGATTAATGAAGTTTAAAATGTACAAATTTATATAATCTACAAGATAATTTCCTATGGCTGATTCACTGATTCATATTTACACAGCTGATTTATATATGATTTAACTTCCATATGAATCAAGCGAACGAACTGATTCATATTTATAAAATGATATACAGTCAATGAGTTTTGAGTTCATGAATACCAGTCTCTCTCTCTCTCTCTGTCTCTCTCTCTGTCTCTCTCTCTGTCTCTCTCTCTCTCTCTCTCTCTCTCTCTCTCTCTCTCTCATCCCCTTATGTGTAATTTCATTTAAAGGCACAAAGTATGTGATGTTTAAGTGGCTGAAAATACCAAATACAGTTTTGCTTACGCTAAACACCTGTTTAAAATCAATTTAATTTGTTAATACAGACGTTTGGGTGGAAGGAAAGCAAGTAGATACAATATGTATCAATCATAGTGATGAATTAGAAACTTTTGTCTGCAATGTTGAATTTGAAACTCTTGTCTGCAATGTTGAGATCAAATCAGCATTACCCTCGAGCCGGACGATGAAACATTATCATAGCTGAGTATATTTCAGATCGATAGTAACTTTTCTTTCTGAAATATTTGTATGTTAAATGATATGTCAGATACCTTTGTTACGTGCTTAGGCTCGAATAAGCAGCAACACAGAAAGAGTGAAAACTACCCAGCTTGTATAACTTTAAAAATGAATTTATTAAGTACAATTATTTTCATAAAATAAATAAACTTACGGTTTTAGAGAATCAAATCCAACATTAATCCAATATAGAATACATAATAATAATCCACTAATGGAATTGTAAGAGTCCTGATAAATAAATGTTCTAATAGTTCCAGGTTCGAATGTTGAAGATGTAATCCAAAATGGCTGACAATGTCTTGTGATGCAGTTCTTGTTGTATTATCATGCAAATGAAAATCATAAACACATGTCCTTTTCCAGATAATTCTTCTTTCTTCAATGAATTCACACAATGTCCAGAACAAGATAATTATAACTCAAACACAACTATTAACTTTACAGCCCAAAATTCTACTGAACTCTTCTATCCAAAACAACAGTCTATATAACTGTTTTGTTTTCTTAAGTAAACAAGTGATCACGTGATTTTCTAGAAATTGATAGAGGTTCATGGAAGGTCACAGAAAGAGACTGCCTTCACTAAAAATCACGTACTCTAGATATTTACTACCCCCATGAACTAAAAATAAAAATGTTGTCCTTGAAATTAACCAATAGTTTTAGAGGCCTGTTTATCAATCTGAAGCAAGGTCAGATAATGAGGTAACCAAGCCAAGGTCAAAAACTTATTTACAATTAAAGGACGGTCAGTCTGAACTTTCTAGAAAAAATTTCCCAATCAATTCATTTTAAAGGCAAAATGACAAATTTGGATTTAACATTTAAAAATAAATTAATTAAATCCAATAGCCGTAACACCTTTAAATATACAGCGATTAGAAAATTAATTTTTAACACTATCAACATAGGTATATGAGTTAATTAATCGAAAATGAATGGACCTTCACACACCTTAGTTTACACGGGATAAAGTGTGACTATATGATGCATCGAATCGGTTTTTTCAAGTTCTTGCTCAATTATAATTTTAACCATTGCTTGCATCATGTATATACTTAACTTAGGAACGTCTGCTTCTTTTCACCTAAGTTAGTCAAATATTACATTACCGAAAATTTCAACTCAGTCAAAACCAATTTTTAGGTAGAGTAGGCACAAGGTAAAATAATTTAAAATACAAGTTCATTAAAGCCTTTCAAACCGAATATAAAACAGCGATGCATCAAGTGTTTAGAAAATAAAAAAACTTTCAATCCCAGAAGTTACATATTCACAATACATGCATCAACAGATCATCGTTATTTCACATAAACAAGTAGTTATGGGGGTCTATATGACCTGTATATTAGAATAGGTGGTTTGCGCTACAGGGTCATTATGAATTTTACACGGGAATGTCACCTGGAGGTCAATTAGAATTGTACATTTGTGACGAAAGGTATTTTTTGTGTAGGGTATGAACTATTTAGAGGATGAAATGTATTTACAGGGACAAAGGGTTTATAGGGACAAACATAGACATACAGAAACAATTAACAACACATCCAAACAAAGATGGAAAAACACATTTAAAGATGTTCCAGAGAAAGACTCATAGACAGAATAGAGACTCCAAAATCAAAAAGTCTATTGATGGGTTAAAAAAAACAACATTATTTAATATATACAAATTTCGACATGGAACAGTCCTATTTATAAGTTATCTATTTCTTGGTTCTGGAAAACTACTTTTAAAATGTAAAGTTCGTGCCGTCAACAAACCCATATAAAACGGATACACTTTTCATCAAATATATGCCATTTTTGATACTACAATTAATGCTGATTTTAAGGAAAAAAAACTCAAACGAAAAAATCAAATTCAAATAGTTCGTGCTTCTCTTTTTATCCGTCACACACGTTGTTTAAATCTGGTCAGCTACTACTTGAGTCCCAGCGTAGACGTTTCCCATTACGTACGTCCTTTTGTTGGGTTTTAGCTATAGTAATCTCCATCAGGTCAGGAAAGTTGCGTTTTCATTGAATTTGATGATTAACTGTCAGTCAGTCTGGAGAATGATTTTATAATTGTTTTTACCACCAACAGATTCAGTTATATATTTGTGTGACATATTACTGTCAAATTATAACGCTCGTAAAGGTGGAAGTGTACCTTGCCAAATGCAGCAGTATGAATCGAATGTTGTAAGATGGATGGTCATGTCAATGAGTTTTACATACTGAAAGTAATTGCATTGGCCACAAAGAATTCAATTTTGATTGTAAGGACTGGGCAACGGCAAAAAGACACTTTATATTTTAGGGAAATAAATTATTTTGAATCTTTCAAAATGTTTTGTTTTGTACATACAATCATGTTACGGCAAAAACCTTCCATCATTTTCTGAACAGGCGTTCTTCTGTTTACTCCAGCGTAGTTGTTACCGTTTTTACTGACGCACTGTTGTGTTCTCGTACAGATGGTACCCAGCTGAAAGTATGGAATCATCAGCATGAAACAAATAAATTGAATGTTATCTCTAACCATCATTTTCTTTTAGTTTGTTATTCGAAACCACATAAATGTGTACGTATGACATCAACTAGCCAAAGATAGTTAGGAATAACATTTAGTTATTTCTTTATTTGCAAAACGGCATGAATTTATACGTTAGAGAAATAGTGAACAATACATACACAAACATTACGAGAGAGACAGACAGACAGACATACAGAAAATGCACAAAATTCAGGGAACCGGAGCAATTATTGCCTTACTGCAGGGTTTGGTAATTAAGGGTGTTGATTTTTGATGACATTCATTATATAACACACTATTTCTTGCAGAAATACTTACTGAGTGTCATTAAGTATCTAAACATACATAAACTAAATGTATCGTGCTTGAACACACGGCTGAATTTCCGAATTATAATAAATACAACAATAATGTTGATTTCCTTTAATCCTTTACGACATTTCAATAAATAAAGCGATTAAAGACTGAAAACTCTAAAACAAACTCTGTTAGATTCATATTATTCCCTGAAGTCATGTTATTATCTGGACTCATGCTATTATCTAGACTCATGCTTTTATCTGAAGTCATGTTATTATCTAGACTCATGCTATTATCTGAAGTCATGTTATTATCTGAAGTCATGTTATTATCTAGACTCATGCTATTATCTGAAGTCATGTTATTATCTGGACTCATATTATTATCTAGACTCATGCTATTATCTGAAGTCATGTTATTATCTGGACTCATTATTATCTGGACTCGTGCTGTTATCTAGACTCATCCTATTATCTGAAGTCATGTTATTTTCTGGACTCATACTATTATCTGGACTCGTGCTGTTATCTGGACTCATCCTATTATCTGAAGTTATGTTATTTTCTGGACTCATGCTATTATCTGAAGTCATGTTATTATCTAAAGTGATGTTATTATTTGGACTCATGTTATTATCTGAAGTCATGTTATTATCTGGACTCATGCTATTATCTGGACTCATATTATTATTTGAATCCTAAGAACACATCTTTAGGTGTAAATATTATCTCATGTTACTGACATGGTTTTATAGTCATATTATTATCGGCATCGTATGAATAAGTGTTGGATGTAAACATTATCCGCGTCTTATAGATGGGCGAATAAAGATATTGACGATTTTGCAATTGGATAAGGTTTGAAAACCTTGGCTATGAAAGTTTTCGTTTTTTATGGACACAATGTACTTATGAAGATAAGATAAGAATTCTTTTTTTGAGACTAAAAGTCCATACCTCTAAATTAAAATATAAAGTTTGATAATTAAAAAAAAAATTAAAAAACATTTTAAACATAAAAGTATATATATATATATATATATATATATATATATATATATATATATATATATATATATATATATATATATATACAGCAACATATATACAGCAACATCTACAACTATTAACTGCGTTATGCATTATTAATAAAAAAAACATTAAATGACACATTGGAAGAGTAATTTGTTCCATCTACTAATAATATTTCCCTTAGTATAGACGTTGTGCCGATACTGAATGATGTTATTGATAATTCATTATTGTATTCAACAAAATGAATACAGATTTATTTATGGAACAATTTGACACCCTTGTCCATGAACGAAGGCTAATCAGGGTACAAAATGCTTGACCACTGCTAACATGGGCGATCAAAAGACACGAGATATAAATGAAGCAGAAAGCAGTATTCCATCAGGTTGTAATACGAAAGAAGGGAAGCAAGAAAACATATTTTATTTTGTATATGTTTTAGCATTAGACACTCCGAGAATAATAAAATAAATTAGCAATTTTATATTTTTCATTTTATTTAAATAATTTATCTTTGGAAACTTGAACGCTTGTTGGGCTTACATTGTCTTGTTACTTCAGTTTAAGTCCCTAGATGTAACAGTTTGATTCTATTTTCAAATAATCTGGATTATAATTGTGATATATCAAAACCTAAAGTCCCTAGATGTAACAGTTTGATTCCATTTTCAAATAATCTGGATAATAATTGTGATATATCAAAACCAATTGGCACAACATCACAACAGTGTGAACTTAATTAGTATTGCACTTGAACAAGTTTGGATTACTCAATAGTTTCCGACTTGTGATATAACGTTTAGGTCTGTTTAAGATTTCATTTACAAAACTGTAAGTTATTTTTAATTTTTCAGTTTTTATTTTAGGCAAATAAACTACATTTTGAATCTTACAAAATGTTTTGGTTTGTGCCTACAATCGTGTTATGGCAATATCTTTCCATCGTTTTCTGAAGAGGAGTTATTCCGGTCTTTGGGTGAATGCGTCACCTCTTAACATGGGATAAAATGGGATAAGGCTATCAATTATTAGGCGATAAAACCATCCATGTAATAAACTTATAAATTTATTATGCCATATTAGCTGTAAATATAAAAAATGTAACCAACATATGTTCAAAACCCGTTAATGGTAAATGCTATAAGCACTGCCCGTAGATATGACAATAAAGATAACGATTACTTGTTTCAAGTGCAATAATAATTTGGGCATTATTTATAATTATTCATAACTTATCTAAGAACGTGTGTATTAGTATATCAGTGAGTCTATAAATCTATGCAGATACAATGAAAGTTTATAGAGTTTGATCGTCGAAATTTCATTTGAAATAACACACAGAACAACCTACATTATAGATGCAGACTGAACGAAAAACTTTGGTTGATGTACTACACAAACACGATTATTTATTTTACTTAAGCAATATCATTAACCTTCAATACATTTATAACACTAGTATCACTGATAGCATCAAGAAAATAAGATATGCATGCAGTTAAATAGCCTATGAATTCGTGTTATTATGCTTAGGAAGTTTAATGGTTTTAAACTGGTCCATATGTACACCGAAAAAGGTTTCAAAAGACAATACAGTTCTCTATTTTAAATGGAGATCATGTATAGGAATAAACAACAATTGTATCAGTAGGTTGTTTAGGACTTAGCATTATAGATGAAAACTATCAATAAACAAAGTAATACACAGTTTTTAAATAAATGCATAATTTGTTTCACGTTGTACGCAATGAACGTAATTGGAATCTAGATTTCCAGTTGTAACTACCAAAACTTTTGATGCATCAAATCGGAGGTAGAAAACCATGTTAACATGAACGGTGCAGATTAAAAGGCACTCATCTGCAAAACAAAAATTCTATTGGATAATTGAATGACGGGAATTCGTTCCCACTGGGTTATAGTAGGCCACACATGGTATAATTTTGTAACGATTCTAGTAACGATATGTTTGCTATTTTTCACTCAGTCTTTCGTACCTCTTCCATCAAAACGTATTTGTTTTAGCATTCAAACAAATACCGCGAAGGGTACTAGTGTTAGAGACACGAGTTAAACATGCATAAACAAACACTGATTCGCTCTTATATCTCGTTTGTAATATATGTGACAATATATGGATTTTAAAGGTTATATATTTAAAAAATATTTAGATATTATAAATGTAATAATGGCTTTGTATAGCGCTTAATTGTTAGAAGATTTAAGAACTTTACAACATTGACTAATACCTATAACACAAAAAAAACATATAATGATATGATTACAAAAAACAAACAAATAAGTGAGTTTTAAGAGCGATCTTGAATAGGATCACTGTGTCTTTGTGTCTACGTTCAGTGAGAAATTCATTCCACGTTGCTGGGCCCTGGTATGCAAAATAACGTTGTCCATATGACTTTGTTTTCATAGTGGTTATACTGAGTATACGATTGTCAGAAGAGGAGCGTAAGTATCTTGCTGGTGTCTACACATGGATGAAGTCGGATAGTTATGTTGGACGGAGTCCGTCAATAAAACGTAGCACAGATAAAAAAAATTGTGTTTCATTCTAGATCGAATGATATCCTGTGTACATAACACCTGGGAGGTGTGCTCTGATCGTGGTATTCTAAGTATGATCCGAGCAGCTGTTTTGAACTTTTTTTATTGAAATTTCTGGAGTAGATATTGAGATGAAACAAACAGACTCGAGTTATAATAGTCCACTCTTGAAAGTACAAATGAATACACAAAGTGTTTTAGTGGCATCAACTGAAAGATATTTGAGAATGCGTCTCAGCTCAAGATATGCAGCCTTGCAAATGTTCATGACATAATTAGTGTACTGTGAGAGTACTGTCCAGAGTAACACCAAGGTTTCCTACTGTGTGGTGCTGCTGATATTTATTGATTGAGGTAAAGGATGTAAATGAGAAAGTATTTGTGTTGTGATTAGAATGGCCTCTGTTTTATCATCATTCATCTGTGCTTATTACATTTCATCCATGATTTTGCTGAGTGTATATAATGACGGGAACAAGTCGAAGAACAGTCCCCGTTTGGAATACGAGAACATAGATTAACTGGGCTGGCGTGAATTCCATTTGCAGACACAATATATGTCATGTTGACCAAGTAGGACATGAACCACAGTAAGGCTGTATCATAAATGCCAAATACATGCTGGAGGCGGTGAAGTAATATATCATGGTCTATTGTGTCAAATGCTGCAGACAAATCAAGGAGGATGACGACTGTAATGGTTATGGTATCCAAAGCAGAGAGAATATCATTAACTACTTTTAGAAGAGTAGTTTCTGTACTATGGCAAGGGTGATATGCAGATTGTACATTTCTAAAAAGACTGTTTGAATTCAGATGAGATAAAAGCTGATATAGAACAACCTTTTCTAAGATCATAGAAATGAATGGGAGATTATAAACTGAGCAGTATTTGTTTACATTTGTATGGTCTAGTGTTGATTTCTTGAGCAGAATCTTTACAATGGAACTTTTGAAAAATTATCTCTATATATATATAATTATATTGACCGCTTCGGTGTGTGTGTTTGTGTATGTGTGTGAGTAATGTTCCTGTTTTCAGACCATTTGTCTAATTATCCTTTTTTCTTTCTTTCCCGTAATATCCTTTGTATATTTCCCGTCATTCAATAATGCATTAGTCAATGCTTTATCTTGTATTTTGTATTTAGTACATGTAAATTATTTCTGTCCCTGATGAAGAGTTTGTTTAGCTCGAAATATAAGGAAACCGTTTAGAGCTGCACCTCATTAAATATTGGGACGATTCAAATTTTCTCTTCTTTGACAACAAATCAAGCTAATGCATAAAGTATAATTATTTACCTTCAGCGTTTTTTTCATGGTCATGGACATTTTCATAAAGACAATTATCAAGCATATACATATCGGGTGATCTGAAAGAAATATGGAAGAAATTAGTTTCTGTTTTTTTTTCTTATTTCGTTTATTTTACAAATACACAATACAGAGCAATGATTTTGTATTAATTATGGCAAACAAAGAACGAAAAATATTAATATTTTTTAAAATATGGACTGATTATTATTATTATTATTATCATTATTATTATTATTATTTCTATTATTATTATTTTTTATTATTATCAGTGTTGTTGTTAAAGTGAGAGTTAGTTGCATTCAAGGCCTTATTTCATCAGCATTATGTCTTATTTCCAGTCATTCAGATGGGTGTGGATAACAAAATTTACGAGTAGATTTGAACATTTGTTTAATTGTATTGTACTTACCTATTAGCGGTTTCGTCTATGCTCCATGGTGTGGGCTCTGAAAAGGCAATAGTTGATATAAATGACTCAGTGTTTTTATTTAAAATATAGTTTGAAAAATTAAGTTTTGAGACATGTCTGGAGAAAGAAGATTTAAATTAATAATGCACATTCGCCAAATCATTCAACTTTGAACATATTGTTTTAAATAAACACATTGTTTATTGTAAGCAAACAGACAAATATATGTTCTTATTTCTTGAGACCGAAATAAACCTATCGAATAAAATTAATTACTTTTGGAAGGACTATCGATTTTGTCTTCGGCATCACTTTTGCTTTTTAAACATGTTCCTATCGAGAGTTATAAAACAAACGTATAACCAAAACGGGTAAAATAAATTCCGGTACACACAAGAATATATCAAATGTGTCAAGTGTAGGAATCCATTTATTTATTCAGATCAAGTTGAAATTTTTTTAATTGTCCAGTATATATATATATATATATATATATATATATATATATATATATATATATATATATATATATATATATACTGTGGGTGGAGAGGAGGTAGATGGGACGCACCTGTAACTTCTAAGTAGGAATGAACCTCAAAATTGCTACTTGTTGGACTTTCCTGCTCATGAGAAGTGGAACTGGTCTTTGAAGTATGAAGACGAAATCTTTCATCTTCAATCCTTTAAATTAGGTACAATTAAAAGGTGTTAATAATGACTACATAGTAAAACAATGTCTGTTTAGATACGATTTCCTCTCTTGCAGCCATTTAATTATTTATTACCATTGCTAATTACATCTGAAAGCCCAATTATATTTTTTTACAAACTGTGACGACAGTAAAGGTATTTGTGAGTTTCACCCAACATATTTAAAATTGTCGTAATAAAAACAAACTGTCCTCTCTTTAATCACAGTTGTCAAATTAACCTAAAGAAAATTAAAATAATAAATATGATGATAGATTAGAAATAAAGATTGATAAAGCTGTAAATGCAGTGTGTAACGTTCCTTTCATATTACTCCTGTTTTAAAGTTGGGAGGTATGTATGCTCACACCCCACCAAAACTAGCTGATTTATCCGTCCTCGAAGTCCCTTAGTCCTTAATATTGATCAAAATCAACTTCTGGCGTAAATTGATTGAAAATATAGTACACTGGTACAATTTGCCAATTTCCATAATAATATTCCTTCTCTCTCTCTCTCTCTCTCTCTCTCTCTCTCTCTCTCTCTCTCTCTCTCTCTCTCTCTCTCTCTCTCTCTTTTCCTGTTACAATTTGTTTAATCAACCTTAACATAAAATCATCTCACCTTGAATCCATTTCCCTCGTTGCTGCAGAAATCCCTGGAAAGAGGTTAATATGCAGTCTCAAATTATATAATTTACGTACATTATATCTATCTATCTATCTATCTATCTATCTATCTATCTATCTATCTACCTATATATATATATATATATATATATATATATATATATATATATATATATATATATGGTGCAAAGGAGAGTACATTAATTGCTATATGTCATTCATTATAGAGTACATTAATTGCTATATGTCATTCATTATAGAGTACATTAATTGCTATATGTCATTCATTATAGAGTACATTAATTGCTATATGTCATTCATTATAGAGTACATAAATTGCTATATGTCATTCATTATAGAGTACATTAATTGCTATATGTCATTAATTGCTATATGTCATTAATTGATATATTTCATTAATTGATAAAGTACATTAATTGATAGAGCAGCAGAGGGGGTGAACAGACCAAGTTTTCAAGCATAAAAAGGGCGTCTGAGGAAGCCTCCATTCATCAAAAACGACGCCTGATTATTGTCCAATTTTCTTTGATCCGAGGCAAATTCATGAAAAAAAAGACGCCATTGTCGTTGTCACTCACCCCCTCTGCTGCTATGGGTTAACAATTATTTTACGATTTCAACCTAATATTTGATCAAGTCCGATACGATCCGTGGGGGGGGGGGGGTGAACAGACCAAATATTCGTAAGCGATTCGTTACAAAACCGAAACAAAAAAAAATCTTACGATGATAGTGCCAATTTAGTTGTCACAAACACAGGAGCTGCGACACTGCAACGTTCCAAGGCAAATTTTTATAAGCGGTCGTCGTTAATAGTGAAAAAAATAATCTTACAACGATGTTGCCATTGTCGTTGGCATCACCCTCTTTGCTGCTATGGGTTAACAATTCTTTTACGATGAAAATCATTTAGGATGAAAATCCTTTCACGACTTCACAAACAGACTAATTTGTAAAACCTCACCTTGTAGATCAATTAGATTATTGGACTGGTCAGTGAGTTTGAAATTAATTCTTGTTAGCGAATCATTATGACACCGCATATATACTGGATTAACCGGAAACTCAATTATTAAAAATCCTGGATGGGCTATTGGTGCAAATGAATACAAAATATATCCCTGCTGAGCTTGATTTGATCGTTCTAGATTTATTTGATAGCTTCCTTCGATAACATCACATACTAAATTGAGCGCAATCACTGAGGATATATTCACGTTTTGAGGAGCGATGTGCCTGCTGCCACACTCTGGGTCATTATTATGTTTGAGGATTATTATTTCCGGTGATGTTGTTTTTTTCCATGCATCATGAATTATTTTAAAACCAACATCGATGGCATCACTGAAAAGTTTTTTCAGTTCTGGTACGTTATATTCTAGTAGTTTGACCTTTGGAATATCTTTGACGGGGATTTTATAGCTTTCTGCAAACAATGTTCTTGTTTCAGGATTAATGTCATCTAATACCTCTTGAATAATTTTCAAATTAAATTTTTCCATATCGTCGATAATTTTATTGCACGTTTCTACGACGCTGATAAATTCATCTCGGGTGAGAGAGCCGGATTTAAGAGGTATTAACAACAGTGAAAAATCATTATTCAATGCTGTGAAATTTTCATCGATTTTAAGATCGTTAGCAACAAGAAATTTCCCTTTTCTACCTATATCGTCAAGGATACTAAAAAAATCTGTAGTAATTCTGTGATCTTTATAACTTTTAACTGGATTATCAGATTTTATCCTGTCGGTGATATAATCAGATTTTTGTGGTTCAGGTGGTAAATTAACGGTTTCTTCCCTGGGTGGTAATTCAGGCCATCCTAGTACGGTTCTAATAGAACTCTGATAGATATCTACGACGTATCCCTCTGTGCTTATTTCAATGGCAGATGATAGCGTCGGCTCATGAACCGTTATAACGATTTTTGATTCTGCTCCAGTAATCGATTTTATTCTACGCGCTAATTCATTATTGATTTGTTCAATTTGGTATGACCCTGTTGGTATTGAAACAACGTTCCAGTCTGGAGTCCCGTCTGGTTTATTCTTATTCGCGAACACCAAGGAATTATTCGGTTGTTGACCACCAAATGCTACCGATCTGATATTAGGCCAACTGTGATACACTCGTAGTTTTGCTAGCGCTATCTCCGTAACGGGGACTGGGCTAGGGAAATTCACACTGAATTCAGGATTCGTTGATGTTATTGATATCATGCTTGTTTGTACTGGGTTTGTGTTCTCCACTATTTGTTGAAGTAATTCCATCGGTGTTGTCATTGTTATTATACTCATGATGTGTTTCTAATTTTGATATCGCGGAATTATAAAAACTGACCATCGCTGAGAACTCACTATCTGATATAATTGTATCATCGAGTGACGACGATATCATCGAGGATAATTGCGAGTATGCGGTTGACACAACATGAAATTGAATTAAGTAATCTTGTAGTTTACTCTGGCTGCATGATGATATTTTTTTTGTTATCCCGGTTGATATACCCGCGATTGTAGCCGCCGCAGAAATGCAAATTGGAACTACGACCGGGGCAATCATTGTAACCGATGCAAGTATTATTCCGGTGCCAGCGAGAACGCCTGACACCGAGTACATAGTAACATCAATTGCAGTGATTCTTCGGCGGTATTTTTTTATTTTTATTTGATACTCCTCGGCGAGGGTTTTGAGTCTAGTTTGAAATTCTCTGACCTGATCATAGCGATATTGCGATGATGAAATCATTTTTATTTTAGAAACGCTAGCGTTTTCAATTACGATTTCAATTTAGTTATTTACTTAAATCCGCTACAAATTCCAAATACCACGTTGTTGAAACCCTAACCAAAATTTTTATCAGTAGATGTTATCGTTAACTTTTCAGTTGTATCCTTGTCGATGATCGTTGAAATCGTATTGTTGACCCCGGATGAACTTGACGATGAAATATTAAATTGAGTCGTTGTCACTAGTGTTAATCGATAAATACCTTTAACGGTTGCAGTGATATCTAATTTGTTGTTTGTAGGTGTACACGCAAATGATCCGTGTTGGATCGTGTATACTACGTTATTGGTTTTCTCATGAGGAATTTTTGTTTTTTCAATGATTGTTTTCATCCTCGGAAAATCAGTTTTGATGGCTTCGATGAAGTTTTTCGTCTCATCGATGGATTTTTTTATATCAGGGAGTTTTATTTCAATTTTATCCAACGGGGTTCCAAGAAATTTATCCATGATGTTTCTACGAAAATTTGAAAACTTTTTCCGTGTTCTTCAGTTTTAGATTGAAGTGTTGATAGTTCCAACACAGAAGTTTTCAACTCATCGTTGAGAGTTTTTAGTCTATCTGTAATAGTCGAAAAAAGTACACCCGGTTTGAGTTTACCCTGATCGGAAAATAACGCGATAGTATCCTCGATTGCGTTTCGTTGTTTAACCAAAATATCATCCAGAGAAATATTATTAGTTTTCAATTTACCCTGACGATCTTGAAATACAACTATTTCATTGGGATCAACACTTGCTAAATTCAACGTTTCAGCTATTTCATCTTCGATTAGTTTTTTTATATCACCCGTTGCAGATGTTTCTGTGGTTGGTTTCTTCAGCGATGATAGAGGTCTCCCCCAAATATCAATCATGTTATTGTAAAACTCTCTTTCTCTCTAAAATCGCTTCGATTTCCAGCGATTACTAGTGTATTCATTTACGACAACATGTGGTGGTTTTCCCCTTTGGTTACCCAAAGATTTAGAAATAGCATCGAGGACATTTAATACTTCGCTGCCGCATATTGGTGGATGATTCATTTGTTGTGTTGGTAGCGTAGAATACCAAGTCTTCATTGAAAAGTCTTTGATTTTTGGAAAAGTTCTTAAGCGGTTTATATAACGCATAAACTCTTTTTTGGCGGTGCTAATCCATATGAATCAAAATAGACAATCAGACGTGGATCAATAGCGTATGCAACCCAGTGAGTTCCAGTTCCGGTGCTGTTATTGAGATTAATGATATCGGTTTCAACACTGTTTGGGTGTGTCGGCAACTGATCTTTCATAAAGACACCTCTGAAGTTTTTTATAGCCAATTTTTTAGCAGCATCGAGTAAATCAAAATTGGACATTGGAATCGAAGATTCTTCAATCAAAGATTCTGCAATCGAAGATTTTTGAGTTAGTAAACCGGTCCTAGTCTTAGACCTTTTCCGCTCTACCATGAATACGGGGTTCCTGGAAGTCTTAGACCCTTTCCCTTTTTTTAAACCCTCGTCCCTTCTTCGGTTCATATGATTCAGCAATGCCTTGTACCGCTTTTGCTCCCAAGCCTCCAGCTGCCCCCAATGCGACCGCTTTTGCAACTGCTGGTGCGGCCGCTGCAATTACTCCTGGTAACGCAGCAAACAACGGGAATATACCGCCTGTTTTAATCATATTTTTGATAGCAGCCGCAGAAAGAGTAATCTGAACACCTTTTTTTGCTACAAGTGCATCATTGAAATGTTTTACTTGACGAGTTGTCAGTGACAATTTATTTTCCCATCCATTCATTTGATTAGGTTTCAGCGTTATTGTGGTTCCACATTGCTTAGCTGATTTGGATTGCAATTTTTTTAATTGACCAGGTGTCAACGACACATTGATATTACTATACGACATTATACAAATACAGATTGATCTAACGGCTATAAAGTTTCAATTACATATTTTCCACTGGTGCATCAATGATTCTCATTCTTCCACCAACACCTTCGAGTAGCATTGATTTATCACTGAGAATGACAGCAACTGCTCTGTAATTAAAAATACCACCAGGACGGGTTACACGGGCTCTAAAGTGTATATCAACGACAGATTGTCTTGTTAAATCAAGATGTTCCAATGAAAAGTAATAAATCGGATACAGATTTTTAAAATCCAACTGTGATATTTTTAGACCAGTATCAACATTTTGATCGCGTGCCATAAATGACAGCATATTATGATATACACGTGCAATATGGTTGTGATTGTAATTAAGTTGTATATCCTCGGATGGTTCCTGTTGTCCGTTTATTCTCAGAGAGACTTCTTTAACACCTAACTGATCAAATATCATATGACTTCGTTCTTGATTACCAACTCGCTCATTATTCTGTAATGCTACAAATATATGACGTGGAGCTGAAACACCTTGTTTTGATGCCAGGTGCCATGTGAATATATCATCAATATTGTCTTGTTTAATATCCGTGGTCACTGATAACCAACTCAACAACGACTTTCCTCCTTGATCCATAAATGATAGTAATCGCTCTTCTGCTGTAATTGATGGAGTTAACACTGGCATCTACAATGATAGTTTTGTTAAAATGAATTTACCCTCGGGAACACCAGCATCACGCCAGATTGCATCATTATCAGTACCCTTTCGCACAAGCGCTATTGTATGCTTCGCTCCATAAATAACTTTTCGGACGTTTCTACAGAATCCAAATATATGATGCAGTGGAATCGCACATGAAAATTTTCGACGCTGTCCTTGCAACGTTGCCTCTCGTGTTGCAAATCCTAGGTTGTAATTTGGAACATTATTTATGACATCAAATTCACCAGCTGGTCTTGTATATCCGGCTGGTGCTGGATTAACTGAAGAAGCATGTGTTGCCTTTACTCTAGAATACTTAACGTGTTCAGGGTGATCAGTAATATCCTTAGAAAACATCATAGATGGACCCGCTGATCTTGTATAATCATCAGAATATCTCGCTAACCCTATGATTGTTGTGGCAACATCAACATCACGCTCTATTGATTCAATTTCTTTTTCATCAATGAGATATCTAGCACTTTCGAATAACGCCATTATGCCATTATTGACAAAATCAACTCGGATAGTTGGGCTAATGTCATATGGTGTACTAGCTGCAACATTTGTTACGAGTTCACCTTCGATTTCGATAAACGCTTCACAAGGCAAAAAGTATTTACTGGTATCATGAACTTGAAGTTCAATTCGTGATCGGGGATCTGGTTGTGTTGCGTGATAAGAATAAAATTGAAAATCGCGTACAGAATCATCTTTACGCACTGGGGCATCCATATCAAACGCTGGATCAGGTGACCGTTTGAACATTTTATTCTATTTATTAGAGTCTAAATCGTGAAATCGTAAAAGATTTTCATTGCTAATCGTGGGATTTCATCGTGAAAAGTGCTAGCGTTTTCGTCGTGATTTTTTAAAGCCACTTCCCGCTATCATATTTGCTATCATGTTATCTTGGTCACTCGGAGTCCCCAGCGATGCTAGTTTCTGTTCTACTGCGTTATTTATTATTTTACTAACCCGTGCAGGCATTTCCGCTGTAGATGGCATTGGTACCGGTTTCTTTCTTCGTCTAACTAATGATGTTAATTTATTCTTCGCGGCTGAAAACGCTTTTTCGGCAAGATCTCCAACAGCACTAATACTCTTATCACAAATAACATCAATTGCTTTCATCGATAATTGTTTAGCCAACGGCATCACTTTTGGGGCCATTCTTGCAAATAACTCCGCAATGGTATTACCGAAACCATCACCACAGTATGCTCTACAAACTGGAAATCGTGAATTAACTACATAGACGCTGGCTGGTTTATCATTTTTGTAGTGTATGATCATTATTTGAATTGTAAACAATTTTTCAATTATAAATTCAGTCACTATGATATCCACTTTCCACTAACTCGCCAATGAAATCTCGATATGTTGCAATATCCATGATACCACCTTGAAATAACCGCCTGCAGATATCAGCTGCTTTATTAATTATTTCTGGAGAGTTATTTCCAGCTCGTTTTCCTCCGATGAGAACTTCTAATCGTGATATATCACTGAGAATATTACCAGGACATAAAATCCTTGGATTTTCCCTCGAACAGTTTCCAACGCTAGCGTTTTCAACTAGACCACTCCCCAGAAATTCCTTCTCATCGTATTGCTGTTTTATTTGGAGTTGAAATTTTCTCTTGAAGTCTCTGTATTCCTTCATCCTTCTATCTAAATTCCCAGTATGTATTTCATACACTATATCAGCCCATTCATTATGTGGCATTCTATAATTCGTATAATTGTCCGTGAAAAACGTCTCTTGTGATTCATAGCTGTTAGCACCAAATTCACCTAAATTGTCTATATCCTCGTTGAGAATTCGTTTTTTAGCGCTATCGGTAAATATAACTGATTTAGGTGGTCCACTAACTAGTGGTTGTTGTTCTTCAAATTTAGTTGATATATCCTGAGGAAGTGCTTTTAATGATTTTGTTTGTTTGTTTAGTTCCTTTTGCTATTTTATCTAACACAGGGAGAAAAGTCTCTTCTTGTTTTTTTCCTTGTTCAGAGATTGTTGACACTATCTGTTTCGTTGCTGTGGTTACTGGTTTAAATAATTCTTCAGACCCCACAGCAAAATCCGTTTGTAAACTCTGTCGTTCTTGCAGTTTATTCCTTACAGAGTCCCGGATTGGTATAAATTTTTTGATCGCAACCAGTCTCTCACGAGCCAATTTAGTTGTTAATGCTTCATTAACCATTATTTGAAATTGTAAACAATTTTCCAATTGTAAAACAATTTTTCAATTTGAATTCCCGAACCCGACCTAACAGACAAAAACAATTTGAAATAAATTATAAATTGCAAATTGTTTTGATGATCTTTAACACCATGGAGGTCTTATTTGATTGTTTTAACAGCTCTATCTGAAGTGGCGAAACTTCGGAAATTACTATATTGTTATATTTTCCGAAGTTTTGCCAATGATTTAGACCATCGTGGAAGTCCTTTTTTGACCTATCATTGATGGGGAAAGTCACATAATTGTATATAAAATAAATAATACTGTGACTTTCCCCATTTTTTGTTACATGTCTGACATGTCGGATGATTTTTAACACCACCATGGAAGTCTTATTTTGACATTTTAACAGCTATATCATCGATGGCGAAAGTCACATAATTGTATATAAAATAAATAATACTGTGACTTTTGCCATTTTTTGACACGTCAGATGATTTTTAACACCACCGTGGAAGTCTTATTTGATTGTTTTAACAGCTCTATCATTGATGTGGAAAGTCACATAATTGTATATAAAATAAATAATACTGTGACATTCCCCATTTTTTGTTACATGTCAGACATGTCGGATGATTTTTAACACCACCATGGAAGTATTATTTTGACATTTTAACAGCTATATCATCGATGGCGAAACTTCGGAAATTACTATATTATTATATTTTCCGAAGTTTCGCCATTTTTTGTTACATGTCAGATGATTTTTAACACCACCATGGAAGTCTTATTTTGACATTTTAACAGCTCTATCATTGATGAGGGAAGTCACATAATTGTATATAAAATAAGAATTATGTGACTTCCGTCATTCTATTTTTGATCAATCGGAACCGTCATATCGACTAACCATCCATTAACGGTACATCGATTTTTTATTCAGTGTGAAATATTTTTTATTCAGTGTGAAATATTTTTTATTGCTGTGTGTGAAATATTTTTTATTGCTGTGTGTGAAATATTTTTATTTTTTATTCAGTGTGAAATATTTTTATTTTTTATTCAGTGTGAAATATTTTTTATTGCTGTGAAATAATTTTTATTGCTGTGAAATATTTTTATTTTTTATTCAGTGTGAAATATTTTTATTTTTTATTCAGTGTGAAATATTTTTATTTTTTATTCAGTGTGAAATATTTTTTATTCAGTGTGAAATATTTTTATTTTTTATTCAGTGTGAAATATTTTTTATTCAGTGTGAAATACTTTTTATTGCGTGGCGAAACTTCGGAAAATATAATAATATAGTAAATTCCGAAGTTTCGCCACTTCAGATAGAACTATTATTGAATCAATCGGAACCATCATATCGACTAAACCATCCATTAACGGTCCATCGATTTTTTATTGCTGTGAAATATTTTAATTTTTTATTCAGTGTGAAATATTTTTTATTGCTGTGTGTGAAATATTTTTATTTTTTATTCAGTGTGAAATATTTTATATTGCTGTGTGTGAAATATTTTTATTTTTATCACCTTTTAGTGCCATTGACTCACATTTTAGTGTCATTTTTGCCTGTTTTTCATTGATATTTGACCAAAAGGTCGATAATTTCAATCAAAAAATGCCAAAAAATGACTAAAATGACCAAAAATCATCAATAATTTCAGTCGGGTCAAGTAGTCGATTTTGCATGAAAATTCTTGTAGACAATTTCGATTAGACTATTTGTTTTCATGAATTAACGCTCTTATGTTTCTAATTTTAGAATTAATATCCTTTTTCAATTCATATTCCCTACCCAATTCTTTTCGTATTTCTTCCACGATAGTAAATAACGGGACAAACACACTTACGTCACTGGAAAATGCAAGAGAGTCCCGAATAGAATTTTGAATTTTTTTTATTAGCGCATACTTCTTTGGTAGCATATACTTGTTAGTGTTAACTCTGTATTCTATATCCTGAAAATCAGACACAATTTGATCAGGATTTAACCCATCTGATAGTTCAATATCCTGACTTTTCAAATTTTAAAATTTCAACTATAATGCTATTCATAATTTCAGAATTCATATTCTATAACAATACATATTTCTAAATGAAAAATATGACGCATTAAACATAAATAAATTGAATTTTTTGTCCGGTCTTTTTTGAAATAGCCGTCTTGGTTATTCCTTCTGCAACTCTTCGTACTGAGGGTCCACAAATATCGAAAAATTTACCGGCTTCATTCATTGATGAAATATTTTTTCTTCATTACTTGCCGTATTAAAAGATTTTACTGGTCTCTTCCCAATTGATTTATAATTGCCAGTCTTTCCTCGTTTCAAATTTTCACTTTGTGTAACTGCTTGCAGATTTGATAAAGAATTGTTCTTTGGATTTGAATCTATATGATCAATAACAAAACCATCTTTGATCAATCCATTGTGACATTCAAATACTATTCTGTGATTGCGATGAATTTTCTTTCCAGCGCCAAACACCAAATACCCCCACCATTGTCAGCACCAACTGGTTTCTTCAGCCTAGGATTTCTTACAACACCATCACTGGATGCTTCATAATTTGTAATCACAGGGTGTGGTCTGAATTCTTGGTTCATTTGTATACTAATACTATTTGTCTAATTCATTTTTTGGTCTAATAATGAATCTTCAATGTAGTCTTGGGGAGTTCTTATGATTTTGTCGCTGACCTTGTCAGGGACGCTGACATTGTCCAGGGCTTTGTCAGGGACATTGATGGATTTTTTTATTCTTTTGTCATAATAACGCTTCAACTCCCTGTATCGTTTGCCACCACAATTCAGACACAACTGCGATTTCCCCCTAACCCCAACCCCACATCGTATGCAGGGTAACGGACCAAGGCTTCCACGTCGAAAACTTTGCATATGATACCCACAGAATTCATTTCTGCATGATTTGTTACACGGTGTTACTGATCCAATCATGAGCCATTTGCAGTGATTCATTATACATAAATCTTTCATTTAAATGCTTGTTTTAATTATAGTATGAAGGAGTTTGAAAAATTATCGAAAATTAAGCCTTGGAAAAATATTAAATTCAATCTCGATAGAGTCTCTAATACACCAAAGAGTAAAATTCGTGATAGAATTATACTGAAGGAGTTCAAGAGATTATCGAAAATTAAGCCTTGGAAAAATGTTAAATTCAATCTCGATAAGGAGTTCAAGAGATTATCAAAAATTAAGCCCTGGAAAAATACTAAATTCAATCTCGATAGAGTCTCTGATACACCAAAACGATTAATCGGTGTTAGAATTATACTGGGTAAAATCAGGGAGTGTTTTAATGAATTCTACCGAGACGGTGCAGCACACTGCTGGTCGACATTTCGAATTATTGATGAAGATGTCAATGTACCCAACATCGATGCTACTATGAACGATGAAAGAGCAGCTGAGATAATTTCACATCTTGGCTGGAAATCCAAGGGTAAATTGCAAAGCAATTCCCAACAGAAGTATTTTTTCAGAATAAAATTCATTATCGAAGTCGAAGGTGAATGGATTATCAGGGATAAATTTGAACCAATCCTTAAGGATAAAAAAAAACTGTCATTGTGAGTAGAGATTCCAAACCAGGAATTCTAACTGGAATTGACAAGCCATACTACGAGAGATCGTATCCTGTAACAGCAGTTGTTTATGGGATATATCCGTTAAATGATAAACCCGATATTGCAAAACTAGCTCCTGTGAAATATTCTAGTTCACTGAATTGTGTAGCAACACGGGTAATGGAACACTTCACAAATGCATCCCGAGGAAATAAACTAACTGATCTGCGACGTAGGAAAATAACCGAATGGGAACTGACAGTGAAACAGTACAGTGCAACGATTTCTGATATAGCTAAATTAGAAGCATCAACTAAATTCCCAATATCAGTTACGACAATAACCGGAGAAGTATTATACGAACCGAAATATCAATCGCGAGGATCTCCAATTGAAATTATTGATCATAACAAACACGCGAGGACGGCTGCAGTAACAATATTTCCACGAGATAGAACCGTGAGATATATCCCTGAAGAATTCCTCAGGGATGTTTTCTATCAAGAGACATTATTTGATGCTATTCATGCGTTGTGTAAAGATGATCCTGTGTCAGTGTGATTACTTAGTAGTGCTGATTCCGAATCAGGATTTGATCAATTTGTAAGACCAAATGGTGAATTATATCGCGTTGAAGAGTTAGATACTAGAATGAGAAAAATTGCTAATGATTTTTCACTGGAGAGTTTCCATGAAAAGCTATTAACGGATAGTTTTACTATTCCATCAGTGGTAGCTCACTTTGCAAGAGAAAAAACTCATGGCGTCCAACACGAAGTGATTTTCTCGAGGACGTTAAATTGAGTTGCGTCGAATATTTCCTTGGAGGGCTGTGGAATACAAAATACCATCGTGACGGTATGATTTCAATTGATACATCCGCGTGTTATCCTGGATGTTTTCTCGGGTATGGAGAATGTAGTAACTATTTTAAACGATTTGGACACCCCAAGCATGAAATGACTCGTGTTGCGATTAATGGTCCATTGCCTGATTTTGATTTAACTGGATTCGCTCGTGTAGTATCATTTGAATTGGCTACAGCACTTCATCCGTGTAGTTATCTTTGGATTGGTAGACACATGTCTGAAAAACACTGGATGCCAATAGTGCTATTGAGATATGTGATTGATTGTGGGATGTTAAAATCGTTAATTGTCAGTGAAGCGATTATATCCTATCGAGCTCAGAAAGAAGTTTGGCTACCACAACCCGATCTAGAAAAAATAATTAGCGAACAGCGAAAACTGTTTCCAAATTTCAACGAAGAAGAAATTGTAAATTGGTCCAAACAGTTATTTGAAATTAGAAACAACGAAGCAAAAGATCTTGAACGAAGAATAATCGGTAAATTTACTCAAGGTGGCAAATACGATAATACAAGATATTCTTCACGGTTGATTATAGACAATGCTGAATACGATTTTGTAATTGCGGATCTAACGAATAAAAACCTATATGTCAATCGTAAAGATGCATTTATGTCCGATGGAACCAAATTGGGTACAATTGTTACCTACAACGATGGATACAATCCGCAGTACACACATTTGAGAGATTATATGCTAGCTTATGCTTCTATCAATTTATTTTCGATGATAAATAGATTTCCTGACACCGCAGTTAGAGTAGCCACTGATTCATTTTACATAAACAGTGAAGTGGCTGAATTCATAAATCTCTCACAAAGTGAGAGGGACGAGAGTTGGGGATCATGGAGAATTCAGCGGGAAATCCTTCATGATTATATTCAATCAGAAGATGTTACGATTGAAAATAATTATCGGAATCTCTTTGAGATTCAATCAGAATTTTCTAATGCACCATCGATTTCTGATCCAATCTGTAGATATAAAACAGTTTATTTAAACGGCTGTGGTGGGTCAGGAAAGACTTCTCGTGCAATTGAATTATTTCGCGTTTCCAAGTCAAACATGATTGTGCTAACACCAACTCACAGACGTGCAAGAGAGATGATACAACGAGGCGTAAATGCCTGTACTTATCACAGTTTCTTTCGATGGAAAGGAGATAAGTGGACTCCTGAGCGTATGGGCGAGAAATTTATGCCTGAAATCATAATTTGGGATGAAATATGCACAGTGTCATTAGATGTATTACAAACATTTCTCGAGTGGTTGTTATTGAAAAATACAATAGTCATGTACGGTGATCACGGCCAACCACCACCATTTGTCGGTGCATCCCCACATGAATGACTAAAGGGTTTTGTAGACTATTATGAAGAAATTAACACTGATTATAGATCACTTGATGAACAATTACGAGAATTCAAAGCGCTAATTAGATTACAACCGGATAAAATTCAATGCGAAATAGCGAGTGAAATAATTTCAGAAACTCCCATGAATGAGTTTTGGGAGGCGTGGAGACCAAATGATTTGATAATTGCAAGTAGAAAAATAGTCAGAGACACACTTCAGATGAAGTTATTTGAATTGCATAAAGAAAACTTTGCGACACTTCCAGTGCCTCTTTGTTATAGGCCTTCGGATACACGAAAACAGAATATAGAAGTTGATATTCCAGGACAAAGTAAAAAACAAATTCTCGTATTAAATGATATTGTGCTGGTTGATATCAGCGTCGTTGAAGATGCATTGCGTGCTAATAAATCCCCATGGACGCTAGGATACGCAGCGACGATACATTCTTCACAGGGATTGACTATCACAGACACAATTGTTTGGATAGTAGATAATCGCATCGAATGGTCAAATTTAGTCTATTTTGCAGTATCCAGAGTACAAAAAATAAATCAGCTTCGAAGAATTGTTTTAGATGCTAGTTAAGACTCCGTGGTGGTAATTGAGTATCCTTGGGTATTACTTGCAGTTGTTGTCAAGTAAATCCTCGTTGAGGGGCAGTTGAATCCAGTCTATAGATTGCTGGACTACCAGTTGATCGTGTTATACTAGATATCTTGTGTGCAGTAACACTCCATATAGGATCAGTAGCCCTTTTTCTGCCACCTTCAAGCTCTCCTGGTTCGTATAAATACCTAACAGTGATATTACTACCAAGAATGGGCTGATAAATGCTAGAATCCTCTTGTAAAATTCTTTGAATTTCCATTTTCTTTTTAATCGCGTTGATAGGTTTCATGTGAATTGTTCTAGTAATCTCATTATTCAGTGCGGTAATCACAGCTGGTAATCTTTAAACCCATTCACGAGATCTTTTTTCTTGGATGAATTCTTTTGCGTATTGATATCCAAATAACCGCTCAGCAATCGTCCGATTAAACCGTTCAACAATTGCCTGATCACGATGTAGCGCAGTATGTCCTCGTCTGATGGTGACATTATGATACTTCATTGTTGATAACACTTCACCCTGAAATTCCTTGCCAGGATCAACTTGTAATAGATTTGGCCAGTGCAGAGGACCCTTTCGATAAATCCTTTCAAATGCAGAAGCAACTTCAGTGGCCGACTTTGTTTTTAACGGTTCTGCTTCTTTGTATCGACTTGCAACATCATCTACGGTTAACGCGTATTTGTAACCTCCATCATGTGGCAGAAATAGTATATCAGCTTGATGAACTTCATTAGGAACGGTCACATTAAAATGCGAGTAGTGAATTTGTTTAGGCGGTGGTAGATAAATTTGCCATATGGCTTGTTTGGATAACCAATTAGACGCAGTGATTTTTTTCACTTTTGCAGCGTTGGCGAGTTTATTGATTGCTGCTTTACCCCTCCAGTATCATTTTGGAGAATAGTAAATAGATTCCATGTTGTTATTAATTACCAGCACCTAACATCAATTTGCTTTTCATAGCCGATTTTATCAAAAATGAAGCTAATTTTTCTTTGAAGGATTTATCAGGAATAGCATTTAATGCATGAATTAATTTCACATCTGCTAGATGTCTATGCTGAAAATTGCTGCTCTTATATGCAACATCATGAGCGTGACACGCCTTATCAATGGCGTTTATTGGTTCTTCACCGGGTTTGGGATGGTTATGATTATTGAGTCTGATATCAAGTCTTGTTCCCGGTCCACAATAACTATACCCTGGAAGGTGCTTTTCTCCTGGATACTTTGCCCATGGGGTTCCAGGGAGTTTAGTTAGCTTGGCTGCGATATCACCTCCTCGTTTTTTTTTTAAAGGTTCCTTGGGTTTACCAAGGGAAACAAATCTAAATTTCGTTGTACTACATTGTACGCATTTGCCAGAAAGCGCTGATCGGTTATTTTTAGTTGTAATCGTCGTCAAGTCATCTGTGCCAGTACACTTACATTACACTTCACACAATATAGATCCATAATTTATGTATAGAGATATGAATATAATTGATTTTTCAGCGACTAAAACAAGAGAATCAGTTAAGCATCATGCAGCGCTACCAAACTCTATCCGCGCAATTATAATCGGGCCATCTGGATCCGGCAAGACGATATTGTTGCTCACTTTAATAATGAGATGGATGAAGTGGGATAAGTTGTATTTAATTGCCCCTAGCGTACATGATCAACGATGCTATGAAGTGTTAAAGGATTTTAATGAAAACGTTTCAGAGATTGCCGGCGAGGGTATTATTGACTTTATAACCGATATTGACGAGGCACCATCAGTAGAAGATCTCGATGCAAGTATTAACAATTTAGTTGTATACGATCATGTAATGTTAGATAATCAAAACAATCCTGCTAGGATTTTTTCCAGAGGCAGGCATAAAAGCACTGATGTGATATATGTCACTCAACGCTACACTCAGATTCCAAAAGTGATCAGAGATAACTGTAATATTCTTGCTGTATTCAACGGCGTTGATACACATACACTACGAAATATTTGGCAGACATGGTGTTCTGATATGGACTTCAATCAATTTAAAAATTTCTTTAGTTATGCTCAGTCGGCCCCACACGGATTTATAACAATAAATTTACATGATCCTCGAACACGATATCGTATCGGACTTGATCAAATATTCGGTTGAAATCGTAGTAATTTTAATTGTTAACCCATAGCAGCAAAGAGGGTGAACTGCAAACTAAATGGCAACATCGTTGTAAGATTATTTTTTTCATTATTAACAACGACCGCTTATAAAACGTTGCCTTGCAACGTTGCAGTGTCGCAGCCCCTGTGTTTGTGACAACTAAATTGGCACTATCATCGTAAGATTTTTTTTTGTTTCGGTTTTGTAACGAATCGCTTACGAATATTTGGTCTGTTCACCACCCCCACCCCCACCCCACCCCACACACACACACACACGGATCGTATCGGACTTGATCAAATATTCGGTTGAAATCGTAAAAGAATTGTTAACCCATAGCAGCAGAGGGGGTGAGTGACAACGACAATGGCATCTTTTTTTTTTTCATGAATTTGCCTCAGATCAAAGAAAATTGGACAATAATCCAGCGTCGTTTTTGATGAATGGAGGCTTCCTCAGACGCCCTTTTTTTGGCTTGAAAACTTGGTCTGTTCACCCCCTCTGCTGCTGATAGATTGTGGTCGTCCGCGTATGTCATGCTATATAAACAAAATGCTGTCAGGATTTACGTAAATTAGAAATATAATTCTAAATTCATTTCAACCAATAATATGTTTTCTTTTACTCCTTAATGACAATTTGTTAGTGATAAGAATAAATGTGTTAGAAAGGAGGATTGTACGGTAAATGTTTTGCTTCTTGTTGTTGAATCGATATTGTTACTGAACACTAACTATACATATAATACAGAATTTCGAGTGGCCGAGTGGTCTAAAGCGCTGTCCGTTACGAACCACTGCCATCTCACCTCTGTCTGCGTGTGTTCGAGTCTAAGATTCGGCATATGTAGTTATGTGACAAAGCTTGCCAGTAGCTTCTCGTGGGTCGGTGGTTCTTTCCGGGTTTTGTCCGGGTTCTTCCTCCACCAAAAATACTAGTCGCCATGTATAGCCTATATTGTGCTGAAAAATGGTGTTAAACTATAAAAAAACAACAAACAAAACAGGATTTCGACACATTGTTCTTCTACTTGTGAATGAATCTAAATGTAAAAGGTTTATACAAAATACTGATCCTCAGTGGACGAATTACGTACTTAGTAATTCTAGATATGGATTATCGACCTGACCTCCATTCTGCAGCATCTTATACACATTATAAATGTCGGTATTCGCTCCTGTTGGAATTAGGCCTGTTCCTACTTCATGTCTAAAATGTAAAAAAGGAAAATAGTACATATGCTCAAACCATTCGGCAAATAATTCCATAGCTATTACTTTCAAAAATAAATGTGTCCATTATTTGCTCCTGACGTATCAGATAGAAGCTAGACTGTGTGCAAATTTATTGTACATAATGCCTATATACATGAGCTCTGTGGCAAATATGTCAATTAACGTTATAGGTCATCATAATGTATGTGGATATAAATGTCTGAGATACCGTTAATACGAACCCTTATGAATTATGGAATTTCAAAAACTTTTATATTAAATGTCTACAAACCTATATATATATATTTTCATTCTCTTACTAACCAACTGTACATAGATATTAGCCATTATTTTGTCACTGTCAGTATCACTTTGTTCTGATGTGTATTTATATTTGAAATCAGTGGTACAGCGGCATAGGGACACCAACATCAAACTGTAAGAATAACAAGAAAATGTGTCTTGTCTTTCACCAGTGTATGACTAGAATGTTTCTCTTAAACACACCCATGTACGAGAATAAACTGTCACATCAGGTATTGAGTAGAACCTTCAAAGGGTATTAGAAACAACTTATACTTCAAATCTCCAACAGTACCATTGGTTGAATAGAAATAACATCCGAGAAAGGTCAGAAGAAAAACGCTCTATAAATAATGTAATTCTTTCATTGTATTATGCGAACAAAAGTATCAAATTAAATAAAAAAATTGACTAAATGCCAAAGCAACATATTTTTTTATTTACTGTATCCACTAATTGTGATATTCTTCTCAATGTGTATTTATGTCATATTCGGATCTACAGCATGTGCAAATATCCTTCTACATAATTCTAGGTATAAGACTGGCTGAAAACGTATGTGTTTTTACAAATAGGACATTCGTGGTACCTGTTAACTTCATTTTGGTTAGCCGGCATTTCTATGATTTAAATAGAAAAGGTTTTGTGAATAGACATTAAAGAATATAATTCATATTGCGTCGTTATACGAAGAAAATTAATTTACATAAGTAAAACTTTACAAAGGCATGTTACAAAATTATCCGTATTGATCGAAGATGAACGAAATATTATTGCACACCTAAACTAGTGCATTCTAATGAACATCCCGAATATTCGATTTACATGGTAATAATTCCATCGAGAGTAATATTCGCATTACTTAATTTAATATCATTTACTGGCTTTAATGCACAGTAATCTTGTTTAATATTTTATACATGATATGTATAATTAGAATACAACTAATTAAAATGCCATAAATTGGCGAAAGAAAAGCAAGGAGTCAACATGGTGAGGCAGAGGAGATCAAAATTGATTTTGAAACTTCTTTCGAAGCCTTCAAGACACTAAATAATCTGGTATTTATTACTATTGAATATTTAAAGGGAGCATACATTATTAAATGTATTACAACGTACCCAGCTGTGATTGTTTTTGTTTTGATCTATTCCTCAGGATGAAGATCACCAGAGCGATAATAGTGACAACTAAAACACTTGTTCCAATGCCATTTCCAACAATCACTGCAGGCTTGTCATCTCCAGTTGCTAAGATGTTTAAAAAAATCGTTATGTCTTAAACAGAGCTTACATCAGACCATGAAACAAAGAAGGTACAAAAGCTGGAATCTTATAACTAATAGCACAAAGATTATATTTGTAATTACTGGCATATAACGTTTCGTACACACTTTTTAACAAATTGCTGTCAAATGAGTTTTAATAAAATGAAATGGTAAATTGTCATTTGCTTTTAAATGGCATTTACAAACACTTATGATCCACGTAATGCCTTAACGACATACATACATACATACATACATACATACACACATACGATGGTGAAAAGCAAGTGCAAGTTACCTTCATTACTATTGCATTAGTGAAATGAGGATGACATGGTATACTTTTAAGGAATATCAAGAAGGTATTATATAAATTATGTACCACCAGACGCCAATAAACCTAAATATTATCTTTATGTTATAATTATATGAAATTAGCTGATACCGTTTTTAAGAGACCAATTATGTTTGCTTGTGTAGAAGTTGGACAAGGAATATCGTGCTGGAATTCGTTATGTTCTTCTTAAAATGTAAATAATGTGCAAGCAATCATCAACATTTCGCCTATAAAATGAATAACACTATACATGTATCTCTTGCTGAATTTGAATTATCATACATTTTACCACACCCAGCATACACCAAAATGATTAGTAATATTTTAACAGGTCTACATCCAAGCATATAAGTATTAAAACCTTTTGCAGACAGTTATGTGCAGAGTATAAAACATTCATCAGCAAGAATTTATCTCAGCATACCATACATACATATTGATAAACATTAATTTAAAGGCAGGAACAACATGCAAAAGAACAATAACAAATAAGATATAATGATATTTAATGAATAACTGTTCAGAAAAAATACAGATATATATATATAAGGCACATAGAGAATTAACTAGCATTTAGTATGTAATGCATCAACTATCAACTGGCCATTGCACTCGCTGGGGGGGAAAATCATTTTATATTTGGAATGTAAAGAAGAAACGTTACTTAAATAGTCTCGTATCCCTTTTGTCAACAAAAAATAAAGATCTTCCAAAAATTCAGTTTCGGGTTCACTCAAAACAGCAATAGAAACGTGTTTGTAGAAATGAGGACGAACATTCCTTAAGGCTAAATATTAGATTTTGCATTTGAATTATGTCTTGAGGACACATAAAAGTAATAAGCTATTTACATTCTTCTTAGACGATAGATTTGCATCAATGATTATCAATCAGGTGTCCTTCGGATATTTGTAGAGAATATGACTATTATCCAAAAGATAATACGAAGGAACGCCGTTCCTTTGTAAGGAAATATATTTTAAGAGATCGCTTTCCTTTCTTGACATTTTCTTGTAGAGTTAAGATAAAATATATTTTGTTACGTCATGACTGGCATTTAATTTATTTGTTTCTTTTGTTGGCTTTACGCCAGTTTTCAGGACATGGTCGCCAGCATAATTGGTAGAGAGAGGATTTAGAAATCTATCGAATTGAACCACCGACGCACGAGAATCTACTTGCAAGCTTTCACAAGCACGAGTCTCTGACTCAATAGCGCCATAGATCACTCTACGACCAGGTGGCTCCGCTTTTAATCAATATAAGTTTTGGGGATTAAATAAATATATCTTGACGTTTCTCCTATCAAAAAGAGGAAGAAGTAGATTATGTGGGAAATTTGAAACAAGTCATTTTCGAGAAAACGTCACCCATGTCCTTTAAGTTTAGTTATCCTAATGTCATTAGCAACCCATGGTCAATATGGATCATAATGAGGTATGTCCTAGTCGGTATCAATTTAAACTACATGACAGCTTGCACTGCAAACGTCTAACAAAATGATAGTTTCTGCTTTCCCTCTTCCAGTCACATAATGTTTTTCACACTGTTTACATGTATGCAGTATTTTCTCAGTTTCCTGAAGTTGAACCTACCGTACGTTCCAAGGTAAGCAAGATATTTTATATTTTCGCTTTCATTTCAATGTACTGTCCTAGCATGAGTCTGGTTTAGAAAAAATATTAATAATGCAATTCAATTCCATTACGTATTCTCATCAGCTTATATATGCTCATATAGTACATACGGCAAATACTGAAAATTTATCAAATAGTATACATACAACTTTAAACACAAACTGAAAAGAGGTAATCTAATTCATGCGCAATAATATTATTGTTATGGTTTTTTAATGTATTTGTACGTAGCGTAGTTGACCTCTACATTAGACTTGAATCAAAGTTTTCTCTCAAAATAGTAATGAAATCCATCTTGTTTATTTAAGAAAAAAGTGTTTTGTTGACCAACAAAACAAACCTAACATTCCCTTTTGTCAGACCCCATGACAATATAAAATTGTAAAATTGTTCAAACTAAGAACCTCCTAATCTGTAAATGTGCATCGTAACTAAACGTTACTGTCTTTAAGCTGTAAATATGTTTTTAAGGCTTTGCAATACAAACAATGTCAAAAATCTAACATCAACAACAAAACACATTTTCTTAAGAGGAATCCGATACTCGACGAATATCCTTGCGTGTAAAATAATTGCCCCAATGGCCAGTTGTCTGGGTAGAAGGTTAGCAGTAACGAGTGCTTCAGCAAAATAAGTACACAGCTATTAACTGTAATGATGCTAGTGTCACAGCAGAATAAAAAATTATCACATATATATATATATATATATATATATATATATATATATATATATATATTTATATATATATATATGTCTTTTTTAAGAGGGGACATTGTTAAATTAATTGCTCTATGTTGATATTCCTCTCATTTATTGTAAATAAATATTCACCTGAAAGAGAAACCAGGTGTGTGCTTACTATTACTAAATTTAAGTCTGTAAAAGGTAATAACGTTTAAAAAGTTACTAAGTGATAACTATATGTTAGCTGAAAAGACCCCTTCTACTAGAACGTGTACATAACATGTACGCATATTTAGCATCTACGTGCTAATATTAATTACCTCATGAAATACGATGTGGCTTGCTAAAATGACACAGAGTCATATACTTATTCATACTGCTGCGGCTAAGACTTGTATCCATCGAATTCCTTTGTGCATGAAAACTTTTTTCTCATCGACTTGGGAATGAATTCCAACATTAATTATTTCAAATAACTTCCAATGTAAGTGAGCACTTTCATTCGAGAACCGTGCAATGCCTTCTGCAATCCACAAAAGAGTACACTCGTTTTTTTAACCAACTGCAAGTGTATTAGGCAGCTGAAGTAAACGCGATATTAGGTCTTAATCAAATGACCAATCAACACTGTTTAGTTAAAGAGATTAAATAGTGTATTAAGTCATGTCATTAAACATGATTTCGGAAACGAAATTCACCAAACTGTGTCATGCGCACATTCCCATCTCCGGTCACACCTAATTTGTAATGAGCCCAGTGACAATCCAGAAGCGTAAAAGCGAGAGGGAGGTAGGACGGGGCGGTCGATTCGGGCGCCAGGATCTTTTGGCGCCATAATCCTGAGCGCCAGAGGTCTTGGGGCAACAAAACCCTTTTGGAACAAAATCTCCCACGGGCGACATTTACTTTAGTACGCCACTGTGACAATCTACTAACTATGTGGTAATAAGGTTGAAAATATCCGCCACAAATGATTTTTCATTTTAATTGACTCATAATAATACCTTTATTGTTAATGATTTTAACTTTATTTACCACTCAACTAAATTGGAATAGCTAGTAAAAATAGAAGAAACAAATATGCGGGCTTTATCGCAGTTTAGCAATTGCTTCTATAATATAAACATTAATTTCACTAATGAATAAAGTAAAAATATTAAGAACAAAGTAAACAATTTAATTAGGAATTGATGTGTTAGGAAACGCTTAAAAATATTGCAATAAGACAAACATACACACAATTAATCCACAAAGAAGCACAATAATGACTGGATAAATAAATAAATAACTTACCAAGCTGTTTTCGTCTTTTTGTACTAAAATGAGTGACTGTGTACCATGAAAAATTTTCTTCGTATCACGCTCATTCAATCAGCTGCCGTATTGGAAATAATTGTCTATCCCATAGGATATTAAGTTCCGATGGTTTAGATGACCCCTGAAATATATCTTTTTAAAACTGAAATGTACAAAGGAGACCATAGTCTGTAGTTGTATCTAACCACTGTTACAGACTCAAATTATACACGTGTTGATGTCTGTGATATCCAAGATTTGTATTATTATAATCACAATCATTCTCGGTTCTTCTGTAGTTTAGCTCCGTTGATAGCAATTAATGTGAATGTACGGAGAGCCAGGCTGCATGTAAATGTTTATCTAGTTTTGCGCAAACTGTTTCTCTGATATGGTTTTCGTGATTGCTAATATTTTTTGTCAAGCCAGTTGACTTATTGGAAGCAGTGAAGGTGGACATTATAGAGACAATGGGAATTATCATTACAACACCCCATATCCACTATAGACTTTTAAGTACACCTTGGGTCACTATAACGTCAAGGGAAATTGAATATCGGGGTTTCTATAGCGACAAGGGAAAGGGGGGTTTTGTATAGCATCATCATTTATAGCGACAAGGGGAATTAGCATTGAAAGACCCCCATATCCACTATAGCGACAAGACTTTTAAGTACACCATGGGTCACTATAGCGTCAAGGGAAATTGAATATGGGGCTATTGGGGTTTCTATAGCGACAAGGGAAAGGTTTTTTTTTATAGCATCAGTGCTGAGAAAATGAGTGGGACTTAGATTGATATAATACAGACAACAGACAAACACTTCTCTCACCCATGCCACAAAAAAATCTAACCTTACTTTTCCTGTCTCGGTCTAGTCATCTCAGTCCTTGTCTACGCGCTCAGAACTCTACTTTAAAAATAGGAACCCTTGATGTCTTCTGCCGTGCCTGACGTAGTTGTACTAAAATCAAACAACAACAACAGCAGCAACAAATATATAACAGAAACATAGTAACTTAAGTTAAGTCCATGTTTGAGAACACACCATCCAAAAACATTTCGAGAGAGACAAACACAAACGCATTTTATGTCGAGCTCTTTGGTATAATGCTTGTTCGTTCCACACATCATGCTCAGTTTTATCGTATATGCAGTCCTAGCTCAGTACAATTTTAAATCAGCGTCATTAAATGTTGCTAAAGTAACCTAACTAGTTTTAAATACTTCGTGTGAAACAAAGTATATACTGTTAGCTACATTTAATGATGCTGACATGAAAATGTACTGTGCTACAGATATGATAAAATTCTCAGTGCTGGGTGGTGAAATAAAAAATATAATAGAAAACACTGCTCCACGCACATAGACTATAGACCTATACACTTCACAGCCTCCCAGCTCTCTTAACAACTATGGACAACTTAGTAACAGCCAGAAAAGTGTTAAATAAAACATGTTTTTTTTCTTCAAATTTTGTTAAGCATCTCCATTTTGCACCGGTTGAATAAAAAGTATACCTACAATATTTAATGACAAAAAAGACACTTATCATTCATAAGGAATCATTTATCCGTCAGCACATAATTCCATCAGCAAATTTTCACTGTAGCACTTGCCATATTTCCAGGACAGAAAAATAAATCTTCAAATCATCCGTGAACTTTAGAGTTTAGCACAAGGTTATCCGCTAGAGTCCGTTTTTGGCGGGTCTATTTTACATATAGGCAATTTTACAATCAATATTAAGGACAACACAAGTATGTCACACACAGTTTCACCTCCTCCAAAGAAAAGATTAGTTATATACGATAGTGACAAAGATCTCTAATTACCCATGAATAATCTAAAGAAAGATATTAATATTCGTTAACGCTTATTTTAAGTAAATCTACATTATAGCTTATATAGCTTAGTAGCCAGTATCGTTTTATTACTTACAATATAACCTTTCAAAATTGGAATTGATGAAAACAAACCTGTTTCATGTAATAAATATTAATTATTTATTGTTAATTTCATATAACATATATATATTAAACGTGATAATACCTCATTATTATGCGACGTTTTATGTTGCTATTTTTCTTTACTCATACGTATAAACTGTTTACTTCGGACACAACGGTCACACAACATATTGTTTTAATGCGCCGCATATAAACATTGGACGTGAACACTAGCGCATAATTCTCTTTACTTTAAAGGAAAATATTGGGTGAGAAAAATAATCTACGTTAGGGTTTGGGCCTCGACAAGGAATTCCCAGTCGCGGGTTTACATTATGTGTCTCCCCACTCGGGCAAACCTCGTGGGGAGACACATAATATAAACTTTTGACTGGGGTTTCCTTGTCTCGGTCCAAACCCCACCATATATTCTTTATATACAACACACAACAAAATTTGAGGCAAGAAAACAATTATTTTCGAGGCATATGAGTGGCACTAAAAGGGCCCTTGGGTTCTTTTATATTTTCTCCACTTCTTCTACTAACTCTTAACTTTTTGCAATATTCCTTTCTTCTTATTCCTCTTTTCATTCTCCGGGATTGAGTCAGGATGAACTATGGCTCGGAATTTCTTCTGAACTTTCATTCAATTCTTATTCAGCTTCTTAAATTCCTCCTTTTACTTTATGTTGTCTCTTTTATTTTCTCTCTTTAGGCCAGGTTTCTTTTACATTCTTCAATTCTTCTCTTAACACATTTCACATCAGTTCTTCTGCTTTCTTAATCTGGTCCATCCACCATTTTACATAAGACCACTCTGTCCATTCCATTATATCTTCTAAGAAACACCTGACTCTCATGACAATATCTAGGAATTCTTTCAAGTTACCAACTTTCACATATTGAGGGTTAATAAAGCCTCTTAATCTTTTCACTTCTTCTTATATCATATCTATCACAAGATCCATGGCTACTGTGAGGCTTGTTACTTACCTTGTGATAATGCCTCCATTCCTTCTCAAGCCTTTCCACTACATAATAACCAGTCACTATCCAATAACATCTATCTTTCAAGTTGAATAAAACAGAGACTGCTGTCATCTGCGTTTTGGTTATTCCAAAGAATAGCATGAACGACGACCGCTTTGACTTTATATTTGTCAAGCACGGACGTGAAGGAAAACATCCCAATCTTCTCTCTTTACATAGTATCTACTATCCACACAGAGGTGAGGAGACAAAAGACATCCCCAAAGCATACTATCCACACATGCGAAACGTATATCCGTTCCGTTACTGCGTGTCATACCTTTCCTTTTAAAAATCAATAGTATTGTTGAACTTGTGACCAAAATTCTGTGCTTTCATCTGTGGATAATCACCCAAAACTTCAAGCAAACTACCATTAAACCTGAGCAACAAGGTGTCAGTGTCATAAATGTTGATCATGAGGCGACGATCCACTTTATGATATTCAATCTTAACACTTCTTTTGGCTCTGTTCAAGGCTTAGCTCAAGGATAAGTCGAACGTGTCCGCAAGGGTGTCCACCGAATGTTCACCACTAAAATAATAACTTGAAGGAATTTTCAACTTGTAAATACTGAAGACTGGATTGCTAGCTGACTTAATATCACTTAAAACCCAATTTTATTTATTTCTTCTTGTTATTGGGTATTCAGGATTTCGACCTGGAAAGTGTTTGCCTTATAGTGATGAATAGCCTGAGGTATTTTTCCGTGTACCAAAATAAAGCATTGTTGGGAAACACCTCCATGGAACTGTCACTGGGTAAGGTTAAGTAAAATTGATTAGTGTTGTTGATAAGTCCAAAGTTATGTGGCTGTCCGAGGGGTCACTGGACGTGAGAGGTGTGTGTCCGCCCTAAATAGGGTTGTTGTTGTTGGAGTGGTGACTGACACTGGACGCAAGATTCCCGTTGTTCCCGTTCGAGGAGTATTTCAGAAAAGGATTGGGAAGAAAGTAACCGATGCATCTGCTCAGTAAAATGTTCCACAATTGTTTGTCTCCTGGCTGCAAACTCAAATTGGCACTTGCCGCACCGATGATACAATACACAACAAAGATCTAGCAGAAAAAGACTATTTGAGTTTTAAGCACACGTTCTCCACACCATACCCAATATGCTGCTTTTGTACATCTTGCAGAGAAGAACTGGGTGAATGAGTGGTCGCTGCAGTGATTGTGATAGCTGAGGCTGTGTGGAAGGGAATGATGGTCACTTCTTTTTATAATCTATGACATGCGAAACGTCCATCCAAGAATCAAAACTGGGTGGATATCCTTTCCAACGAACTTTGACTTCTTTCACACGTCGTTTTCCGTCTTTACGGGTTCTGCGTTCGAGAATGCTTTCGGTGTCGTACACGTCTTGTTTTTTGGAGACACGTTGTAACTCGGGCAAGTAAAACGCTCCTTTTAAGACATCCCTGTTCATGTCTTCCAATTTATAGACGGTAGGATGACGTCCATGCACTCGTCCAGAGACACGAAACAATTCGGTGGTCCAGTTGGGTAAGTAACCTTTGTCAAAAAGACGTTTGGATTTGCCAATGCGCACCCAATCTTCTACAGCCAACACTCCACTTTTCTTGGGGACAGTCACCGTCTGGAACCTACCAAATAGGCGCCCAGAAACGTTCACTTCGTTATCGGGAATTACTTCTTGAGGGACACGTCCTGTGCTTCGACGGCAAGATTGGTTGTACGCTTGGGTCAATTTCGGTAAGATGTCAAAGTACTAGAGACTGTGGCGATGCGTAAAATATTTCCTTGTGCGTTCTTTCAAAGTGAGTTGAAAACTTTATACGATGATGGCTTTGGTTTTGGGGTTATCGGTGGTGAAAAGTGAATGTCATGTTTTCTTAATTCTTTATGGAAAGCTTAGTTTAGAAATACGGTGCCTTTTTCAGTTTTTAATCAAAGAGGGTTCTGATCGCTTTGTTTTAACATTAGTTGGAGGGCTTGCATTAATTCACTGCTCGATTTGGAAATCAATGGCACCACCCAGGCAAATTTGGAAAAGACGTCGCTGATACAAACAAATATTTGTAGCCACGATTGTTGGTAATTTCATCCTAAATGAGCAAAATATTAAAATACGGTATTAAATAACATATTTCTCTGCTTTATAGGGTTGATAGTAATTTTGGTATCAAGACTAGTGTGATCGTTTCATCAACCATTAATGTTTCGGTTAATTGTAAATAAATCAGGCCCTATTTGAATTAGGAATCGATCCGATGAAGGGAAATTCTTGAAACAGTCGTGTAACTGTTTTATCTTTCCCAGATATTATTTTTTCTTAAAATACCTTAATATTGTGATTGCTTGCCATCTGAAACTGTTACCATTCACAATTTTGCATTGAATAATCATGTTAAATTTGTTGAATGCATAAATAACGACCTTAACCTAGATCTGGCATCTCGTATTTCCGTCATGATTTGCTTGTCATTAGTAGAATTGGTTGGCGATGGCTTTTCGATAAATAACGTTGACTCTATAACAATAATGATTTACTTAATTATAGTTTTCAGTGTCAGGTAGACTTCTTTTTCCAATTCCAAATTAAATCATTGAGAACATAACATAATCCATGAACAACTCTACTTCGATGTTAATTACTTTCAAACATAGATCTTGAGTTAGTCCACGTGCACTTAAACAATGCGGTTGGTGAAATTAATTAAAATTGGTGCATATATTTTCTAACGTTTTTAAAAAAAAAAACATGTCACAGTGTCTTATTTTCTTAGGAATTGTAATGATCATAAGGACAGTTTTATTTGGAATTGTTCATAACATCTTTAACGTTCTGGCAATCCACGTTTATCTATACCTTTGGATTTGCGATAGATAATTTAAGGCTAGTTGGGATTTACTTCACAATGCTGTATGTTCCTTTCAAAACTCAGTTTGTAAATTAAGGAATTAATTTATTTCTTGATCGTACGAACCTCTGTGGTATTGCTTCCTTCTGTTACTTAGTTTAAGACAACAGAGGTATGACAATAATATACAGTTAGCTGCTGAGCGAATACACTGAAAATAGAGACATGTAGGCACTGCAGGGTTGAGAGCAATTATAGGTAATTGTGAATAATGATGGAACAATACTGTTTATTTGGGAGAAGATGAATTCTATATTGTTTGTGTTTATCCATCAAATGGCTATTTAGTAAAAAAAAATACTGTAATGAAATATATATAGTACGAACGTCCATTAATGTAATGTTTATGACCCACTCAGCCTACTGCTACAGACCTTAAAACTATATAGAATAAGTTTCTCATCGTAAAGATTGTGTAAAGCTGGTTCATTCCTCTCGGTTTCATTTTCAACGGAAGCATCCAGTCACTGACACCAATTATTCTAACTACAATAATTGTACTGTCCTTAAAACAATTAGTGTTTCGCACAATGCTGTGTATTGTAAAAAGAATCAAGTTTAGCATTCGTTTAACTATTTATTATTGTATTTAAGCAAACACAATCAACCTGTTTCCCTTTCCACTCTCGCTATCTACTTCAAACTTCCGTTCATGAGATCAATGAGTGAAATTTCAAAGTGGGACTAATTGTGTTGTAACTTTGATTCAGATTGCTGATAGCTGCAATGCTGAGTAAATATAGTGTGTCATCCTTCGGCTTCCCGGTTAGCCGAAACTACAGTACACAAAAAAGACTAAGGACTGATGATGACCCCGCTACACACACACACACACACACACACACACACACACAAGTAACATGTACACATGTTCTTATTGCTGTGAGGTATTACCTGCTTAAGTAATTTTCTTAGAAAAGCGCTGAGGTTTTCTCATTAAATACCTTAGCACACTTATGTATATTATGTGAGTACATTGCATTTTGATATCAAAATTGTGGTGGACCTTCCAGAAATGACCGAATCATTTAACGCATTGAATGTGGCAGCCCTGTACGGGTAAAAAACTCTGTGTGTGTGTGTGTGTGTGTTTGTTGTAACAGCATGTCGGGACAGTAGTGGCTTTATCGTATCCATTAAATGTAATGTTCCAAAACTGTAAATATGAAGCTTTTCAATCAAAAGATTGTGAAGACACATTATTTCCAACTAAATATATCTGTAAAGTATTACAAGATGAAACGAAGTTACAAGTGTCAAGATACATAATAAAATAAATATTATGGTCAAGCGCCACATAAATCGGCAACTAATGCTCCTTTCTCCACCAAAGATACAAAAGCTACCAAAGAGCAGACCACAGAACTGTGCATGCGTATGCATGGAAAAAGAGTTAGAGATTTCACATTCCCTTCTTTACAACCACCCACCCTTTGCTGTACTCGTGCAATGTTAGAACTTACAATATATGCATATTATTAGAATGATGCACAAGTTTCTTTGTTTTAATAAGTCGTATTACTCATACCGTATTCTCTATAAATATAAATATATTATAATTCTTTGCAGAGTGGTAGTAGTAATGTGTCACTATGACCCCCAAACACACTGTATAACCTCAGAGAGAATCTGCAATACTTGGCTATAAAGACAAGAGAAAATGTTGTTTCACAATAGCCTCAGATATGACTTTATGGCAGCCTCAAAGGAATTTGATATTATGAGATCATAGTGTCATTGTTTCACCAGGCCAACACCAATGCATACCGATTCATACTCTACAGGCTAAAGCACAAATCTACTGACAGGAACACATATATTTTGACCAACACATACACTTATTCACACAAAGGGGAGTCTATAAAATGAGGGCGTGAACTAGGAATATCTTCTAACTGAAAACTAAATTGCATATAACTTCTATCCCATTTTACGTGAGGAGTGAATCTGGATGATACAGGGACTATGGGATTTACCATTAACCGCCCCTCTCCCCATGACGATATAGGGACAATGGGATTTTAACATGGGAAAGTTTAACATGAGTGGGACTATAGAGGGTCAAAAAGTATTGGGACTGTCTAGACACAATAGGAATAGAGCAGGTAAGGTGACGTAACGGTACTGACGATTAGCAACAATGTAGCCAGGGCTGATCTCAATCAAACTAAAGAGAGGGGGGAAAAACCCTAGAACTCTTGGCGGTAACGGGACTGACGGAACAGAAAAAGAGATAACAGAGACAATATACATTGTACAAACAACTATACAACTAACTAAAAAAAGTTTAGGCACAAAAGCAAATCTTTTTGAGACATATCTACAACAAACAATATACAAACAACTATACGACTAAAAAATTATTTAGGCAAGAAAACAAATGTTTTAGAGGCATATCTACAGCTATACAATCGACTAAAAACACTTTTAGGTAAGAAAGCTAATCTCTCGATACAGATATATAAGTGGCCCTGAAAATGTCCTTTGGTTTCTTCTATTTTCTCCAATTTTTTCACCATTTCCTCATTTTGTCAATCATTCCTTTCTTCTTTTTTTTCTCTTTTTCTGGTATCCAATCAGGATATCCCATCGATCTAAATGTATCCCGCACCTTCATCCAGTTTTCATCTAATATGCTAATATCCTCTTTTTCTTTTATGTTTTCATTGTCATTTCTATCTTTTGACTACCTTTCTTTTATCTTCTTCAATACTTCCTCCAGCACTTTTTCATTAGTTTTTCTGCTTTCTTCAGTTGTTCAAGCCCCCACGTAAAAATATCCCTCTGTCCAATGAAAAATTTCTTCCAAAAAACATCTTATTCTGATCACATTATCAAGGGCATCCTTCAAGCTGCCCACTCTTACATACGAAAGTTGAATTAAGCCTCGTAACTTTTCAACTTCCTTTTCTACCATTCCCTGGACCCGATACCTGGCTTATTTCAGGCTGGTCTACTTTGACTTGTCACAAAGTCTTTGGTAACTGGATACTTTCATTCATGTTGTAGTCTTTCCACCACATAAATGCCGTCCACCATCCAGTACCAACTGTCCTTTAACTTGTTAAACAACTCTATGGTTATCTTCTTTTATTCTGTGTAGAATGGCGCGAACGACGAACGCTTTGACTTTTTTTGGGCAAGAAAGGACATGAAGGAAAACATATCTTACACTCAGTTCACATATTATCTACTATCCACACCGGAGGAGAAAAACAATCCAATATTATACTATCAATAACCACAATATCTACTATTCACACAGGGGAAGAAAAAAAAAACCTTTAATATACAGAATATACTATCCACACATGAAAAAGAAAAAAACAATCACAATTATACTATCAAAACAGAAATGAGGAGCAAAACAAAACCAAAATATACTATCCACACACGAGAAGGAGAAAAAACAAACCCTTAAGATACTATCCACGAAACCAAAATATACTACTAACGCAGATGTGAGGAGCGAAAACAAATCAAAATATACGATCCACACACGGGAAGGTAAAATAACCACACTCTACTATCCACACAAATGTACGTGAGCTCATACACACACACACACACACACACACACACTCGCTCCAGTCATTGTTCAAGTCGACTGTAGCTGCTGGGAAAGCGGAAGGAGCTTGTTTTGTCTCCCAAGGTCCCGTTTGCGACACCTTCAAGACTTCCATCTGTCTTCGCGTGTGCCAGACCTGTGTATGCTGTGTTGCTCGTGCTTGCTCTCGCAATTCCTCCCAGTTTTCCGTCTGTGTGATCACGGTCCTTGGTACTGGTATGAGAGGTAGTGGCTGTGGTTGACGTGGATGTGGTACTAGTGCTGCAGGTAAATTGACACTATTCCAACTGAAAAAATTTGCTGTGCTGTCAGAGATCCAGTAACTAATTGCTACAGTGGGAGATTGTGTACAGAAACTGAGTGCAACGGTAAACATTCCAATAAAATGGTTTACATAACAGGTCCAAGACTACATTTTAAGTTTATTATGACCTCTTGTACATGTCATGTGTATTTCTTTCTGTAGGTATTTCAAATGCCTCCATCGCAGTCTTTGAAAATCTATATGACAGATACATCTTAAATTTACTGTATTTCAAATTAGTGTTGGTTATTTTGAAAACATTTTGACAAAGCAACAATGTTTTCGTTTGAAATATGATTTGTCATACATTTCAAATATTTAAACCTTAAAAAATAATATTTAAAAGGAACACCTATACAAAGAACACATAATAACATTTTGGGCTAAGTGGCACACAACTGATCATTCAACATGTTTATCATGCATTACAAGAATGCGTGGGGATAGAGTTTGGTGTTAACCAAATAGTTATTTGTAGCCTTGTTTTAAAGGAAAATAAGCAACATATATTTTGATATCAAATTTATTTAAAAGGTTAAAAATAGAAATAAAAAAATATAAGTGATTAAAAATTACATGACTGAAATTATTTAGTGATTTTCCATATTTGATTTACTATTTGTATATTGTGTAAAAGCTTATTTTTTACTTAATATTTCAGTGTTTATTTCAATATTTCTGTATTATCATGTGGAATCTCTGTCTTTTTAAAAGCCTTACATATATGCAAATGTAGCATCAAGTAGGCGTGACAAGATGGTATCCTATACAGCCTAAGTAACTTGCATGGAATTTACTCAATCTACCATAGCAGCTGCATTGTATTTGGATCTTTTCTCACTAGCCGATTTTTACAGAGTTTTCTCTGTTTATTTTAGTTCACATATTTGACAAATATGTGTGATGAATGTTTTATTTTTTTTTTAAAACTTAGCATCTTGTCCTCGTTGTAATTACAAGAAAATCGAGATCACTGATTGAAAACTTCATGCCACTAAGTAAATTTGCCATTGCTCATAACTTTCTCACATTTGGTATACATATGTTTCTTTTTCTTTGTATAGCCTTTTAAAATATATACATTATGATAAAAACAATATCAGTGTATGTCTTATAATCTTGTAGATCCAAGAATTTAAAGTTGGATAATTGTTAAGATTTTGTCCAATTTTGGGACCATACTTAAAATTACATACTTTCTAAACTTTGTCAAGATCAAATGCAAAATCTGACACCTGTATGGCCAGAAAAACTTGGAGATGGCCCAAGCTTTCTGCTTTTCAAGATATCGTGGGAATCGGACACATCAATATTTTTTTAAAGTTCGGTTAATATGATAATTGGGTTTTTGATAACAAGTTGTTGAACTCTAAGAAAGTTGATTTTTTAAACATTGACAAAATTTTCAAAGCTCATGTATAAGTGTTTAACATTTAAGAGACATTATGTTTTTATTTGTAATAGTTGAATGCTGTCTGAAGCCAATAAGTGGTTCCAATGTTCTTTGCTGTTTTTATATTTTTGTCTTTGTGATGCAAAATCTGCCACTTCATAATGTAGTGCTAAAGTCAACTTTTTTTCCATGTCCAAATCATAAATTAATCGCTTGAAATGGTCATGACGTTCTTAGATTTTCACTCACTGTTGCATATAAATTTCAAGACTTTCAAGCTCTGGTGTTCTTACTGGTAATTGTTTGTCCATTAAAACTCTTTGTTTGCATTTGATGATCTCTCTCAAGTTATTTAGTTGACTAAATTCACGTCCCAATCTAATTGAATGACTTAAAATGGAAACAAATGTTCAATGGGTTATCCTTGTTGAAGCATCACATGCAATATTGCACTGTGGTCAGTTTGGAAAACTTATTAAGAAGAAAACAGATTTGAATGATGATTTGGAATTCATGCCTAAGTAATAATTTTTAAAGTGATGAATATTGGCAGACTTTTTACTTGTTTCATGTTGTGAGATTTTATAACAAAACAAAATCAGTATTTCCTTGGGTGGGTGGGTGTAAAAATCTCCTTGGTGTTGGAATTGGGTATCAAATTAAATAAATTGCGGATTGCTGATGCACAAATCAAATGAGGATTTAGGAAATCACTGCATATTGCTCACCACTTTTCATACTGGATATGTTTTCTGAATAAAGGCATTCCTCATTACTTTATATAATATACCTATGTGCAACAGGAGATGGTTAGAAACTGCTGAGATGTGACACTGCCACCTGGGGAGCAGATTGACAAAGAACACCATCTGTAGATTTTTCTCTTGAGACAAAGGAAGCAATTTAAAAATGTTTTAATGATGATAAGTAAATATATGCATTCTATGACCAGCTTTAAACTCTCAGGCCAGACACCCAGGAAGGATATTCTAGTTATACAAGGATAATGTAAAGCCAAGGTAGAAAAGACACATGGACAGACTGGCAAGAAATGTTAGGTCCAGACTGTAATGAACAGACCAGTAAAAGAGGACTGAAACTCCTGGACTTCACCACCTACTAAATCCTAGAGTCATTAGTGTCAGCATTGTCACAACACATAACTTATCATTAGCTGTCACAAGAATAAACCATCACACGTTGTGCCACTCATAATTCTAGTCCTGAAGAAATAAACTCGGAATCATTGATCACCATGTTCAACATGGCAGTAATAAAGATATCCTTGGCAAGTATCATATGATAAAGAAGCTATGGGTCACAGCAGATATCATATACCACAGTGATGCATGGAATAAAATGAGTTGGATATGGGGAGATTTTAATGAAGCAGGAGAATATGTGTACATTAACAATAGGATACAAGAGGAAAGGAAAGCTGGTTAGAGGACCAATATAGGGAAATCAAGAAAAACCTGTACTGGAATTTATACAGGCCAGCATTTTGTCCACTATGGTAGATATTGTCTACAGCTTGAGTTCCATATATTTTATCCAAATTCCTAGGTCCAAGTCCATCTCCATTCCAGAGTCCATATCTTGAATATACTTAGCTAGAAGTACTAAATAAGTTTTTCAAATCCAAAGAACTGAAACTAATTTGATTCCTTTAGAGTTTCCATGATACTTTAAAAGAAGTATTGAATAAGTTTCCAAGTCCGGTATGTATGTATGTATGTATGTATGTATGTATGTATGTATGTATGTACGTACGTACGTACGTGTGTGTGTGTGTGTGTGCGTGCGTGCATGCATGTATGTATGTATGTTTGAATGTTTGTATGAATATATATAGTTCTTTACTGCATCTCCGCACAAAATTGACTATACTATGACAACATATGATTAAATTTAAAGATGAAAACTTGAATCTCATAAATTTAGGGGATAAAACCTTCCAGAGATATATAATTCGATAGCGAAAACATAATAGGATGCATAAAGAAAGATCTGTACTGAATGGATTGATGAAGCGATAACTAACAGGAATCAGAAATCCTAGATTTAATATCACACATGCATATATATATATAGCTCACGCTATATATATATATATATATATATATATATATATATATATATATATATATATATATATATATATATATATATATATATATATATATATATATATATACACGGATTGATGGAGAGTTAACACAATGCAAGAAAGAAACATATACATACAGAAAGATCAATATGTTGATAGAGAGAAATAAATGCAAGGAAGAACAGACCTAGATTAACAGAAGTTGAAAGAACACAAATCAATATGTTGATGGATAGATGTAGAGATAAATGCAAGGAAGGACCGACAAAGATATACACAAGTCAAAGGAACAGAAATCAATATATTGATTGTTTAACTAAATATATCCAAGGGAAAATGGAACAAGGTAACTTTCTTTGCATCCTCTAAAACCTGCTTTCAAGTTGCATAAACACTGACAAAACATTGAATGTCACGGCCAAGGGAAAGTTTTCAAGTTTTCCTGTCAAGGCAAAATTAACATATGTTCCTGCCAAGACTGTGTGTTTCGTTGTTTCTGTCAAGCATATTTTTTTACCTTTCCTGCCAATGCTTGGCTTCAAGATGCTCCTGCCAAAGCAGGATATTTTATTATTCCTGCCAAGGCTGAGCATTTCTGTTTTTCTCAGCCTTGTTTTAGATATTTACTGCCAAGGCTGGGTTTTAGGTTTTCACAAGAATTATATTAAAGAATAAAAATACAGTTTGCAAGTCATGTCATTTTATTTTTCAGCACAAATCACAACTTGTCTGTGAAATAAACATGTAAACTATTTTATGAATATATACACAGACACAAATAATAATATTTTACTTTACTGTACAGTTCTTGTACTGGCATGTGAATTCAAATGTAAATTCCACATTATCATGAATGTGGGTATATGAAATTATCATGAATGTGGGTATATGCAATTATCATGAATGTGGGTAGATGCAATTATTATTAGTGTGGGTATATGCAATTATCACGAATGTGGATATCCACAATTATGAATGTGGGTATATGACAGTATGTCTAGCATATTTATACAACCAAATATAACAATAACACTGACCTGCCATTGTCTAGCATATTTCTAAATATTCTATTTAACTATAACACTGAACTGCCATTATGTCTAGCATATTTATATACACTCTATTTAACTATACCCATGAACTGTCATTATGTCTAGCATATTTATATACACTCTATTTAACTATACCCATGAACTGTCATTATGTGTAGCATATTTCTATACACTATTTAAGTATAATCCTGAACTGCCAGAATATGTCTAGTATATGTCTATACACTATTTAAGTATAATCCTGAACTGCCCGAGTATGTCTAGTATATTTCTATACACTCTATATAACACAGCAACTATAACAAATTAGTAATGATATTGTCAGTTCATTCCAATCAAGCAGATAATGTTAGGAATCTTATATACACACCTTTTACTGGGGGGCATTCATATTTATGACACACTTGCTGATGACTTTTCCCTTGACTCCAGTGCTTGTAATCTTGTTGTCACATTCTGTAATACACCCTCAACAGTTTCTTTCTTGCCAAGCCATGTTTTGAGTATATCTAGGTAGGATCCAGCAGGAATTCCAGCTATCTGAATGCGCTGAATTTCTTGCAGTATCTTAGCCTCAAAAGCAGCGTCCATGCATTCTTGGCTGAGAGTTGTCAATATTGAGCTGATGTCATTCCAATAAGTCTGGAAGTCATTGGCACTAATCTGACATGACTTAGCATGATCATACAGTTTGTTTCTTTCTTCTCGTAGTCCTTTGATAATGTCCTTTTCTTGCTGACTCAGAGATGGCACAATGTTCTGAAAGATGGCAGACAGCAAGGTGATGTCATAGTCATCTAGGTTTGAGTCATCACCATTTTGGTGGAAACATGATATCCACCTGGGATTGGTTGAATACCCTTCCAAGACCTATGATCATATTCATGTGTTTGGCCAGATACTGGGCCATAGTGGAGGTGGAGGTGACTGTGTGATGACTTAAAAGTTGTCTCAGTACCCTGGATCCGGCATCAACTAGAAGATATGCAATGCACATGAACCTGTCAGTGTCACTGTATGGTGGTGTTGACATGTCACCAGCAGATGCTGAAAAACAAATAATTGTAGAAAAAACTCAGTACATAGAAACACATCTCTCTTCTTATGCATAAATGCTATCACAAAGACTTGGAGTTGTTCTGAATGTACAGACACTATGTATTTTACGTAAAATCACTATTATGCATGGATCTCATTCCTAAGCAACTTGATATCTTATGATTAGTGTAGAGCTTAATGAATTAAAGGACTGGCTTATTTCCAATTTGATGGGGCAAGGAAGGGCTGGAGAATTGAGTTGAAAATCCCCATACACACAGAAAGCTCAGTAAATTTAGATACAAAATCACCTAATTAATAAATAGAAGAATAATAGTTAAATCATCTTTCAATTTCAGTTAAAAGAACTCTTATAACTGTAATATACATTTTCCATAACTAAACTGAGTATAATTGTATAATAGATCGTTCCATATCGACAAAACTGATTACAATTGTTATATACATTTCAATATCATCTAAGCTGATTATAATTGTATTGTTACTTTTCCCGTATTAAATAAACTGATTATAATTGTATTATACGGCTTGCAAAATTAAACTATCAACTACATATGATAAAACATTTTTTGATTAATGTTGCATTTATTCAAATTAACTCAGTATACAGACAAAACGTTTAAAACTGTATTTTGTATCAAAATTAAACTCAGCAATGAGGAACACATTTACCGTTTGTTTCTGAAATACACATGTGAATCAGTGACATAGGGACTTTGGAAATAACATGCCCATCAGTATATACTTTATCAATTTATTTTGAAATACACATGTGAATCAGTGACATAGGGACTTTGGAAATAACATGCCCATCAGTATATACTTTATCAATTTATTCTGAAATACACAGTCATATAAATCAGTGACATAGGGACTTTGGAAATAACATGTCTGTCAGTATATACTTTATCGATATACATGTATATTGAATATACATGTAAATCAGTGAGATAGGGACTTTGGAAATAACAGGCCTGTCAGTATATACTTTGTCAAAATACATGTATATTGAAATATACATGTAAATCAGTGACATAGAGACTTTGGAAATAACAGGCCTGTCTGTATATACTGATCAATTTATTTTGAAATACACATGTAAATCAGAGACATAGGGACTTTGGAAATAACACGTCATTTATTAAATACTTTTTAAATCTGACCCACTTGCAATCTCGAGATTGTCTGTCATTGTACACTATAATGATTGTGTGTGTGTGATTTGGATTTTCAATGGAGCATTAACAATGTTTTGGTAATTTTGCTATGATTTATGTAGTTTGGCAGTTTATAGTGATGTCTAGGACTGGGGTATCATTTTGCTATGATTTATGTAGTTTGACAGTTTATAGTGATGTCTAGGACTGGGATATTATTTTGCTATGATTTATGTAGTTTGGCAGTTTATAGTGATGTCTAGGACTGGGGTATCATTTTGCAGACACGTAGCAGCACTATGTATCACCCAGTGACATTATCCTGACACTAGGCCAACAAGTCCTAACACTAACCTTTTAATGCTGAGCATCATAAATGTCTATCACAATGTACCATACTGATCTAATAACCTTGCATTCTAGACATTGTCACTATATACCATATTAATCTAGTCTCCTTACATACTAGACATTAGGCCAACAAGTCCTATCACTAACTTTTTAATGCTGAGCATCATAAATGTCTTTCTTTCTTTTTTTTAATGGTTTAACGCCATTTTTCAGCACAATATAGGCTATACATGGCGGCCAGTATTAATGGTGGAGGAAGAACCTGGACAACCATCGGAAAGAACCACCAACCCACGAGAAGCTACTGGCAAGCTTTCTCACATAACTACATTTGCAGAATCTTAGACTCGAACACACGCAGACAGAGGTGAGATGGCAGTGGTCCGTAACGGACAGCGCTTTAGACCATTCGGCCACTCGGGGCCCCTCATAAATGTCTGTCACTATATACCATATTAATCTAATCTCCTTGCATTCTAGACATTATCTGTCACTAAATACCATATTGATCTAATTATCCTTATATTCTATGGATTATCTGTCACTATTTACCATATTAATCTAATCCTCTTGCAATCTAGACGTTGTTTGTCACTATATACCATATTAATCTAATCTCCTTACATTCTAGACATTGTCTGTCACTATATACCATATTAATCTAATTACCTTGCATTCTAGACATTGTCTGTCACTATATACCATACTGATCTAATCTCCTTACATTCTAGACATTGTCACTATATACCAAATTAATCTAATCTCCTTACATTCTAGACATTGTCACTATATACCATATTAATCTAATCTCCTTACATTCTTGACATTGTCTGTCACTATATACCATATTGATCTAATCTCCTTACATTCTAGACATTGTCACTATATACCTTACCTAATCCCTTTGCATTCTAGATACTGTATGTCACTATATACCATATTAATCTAATCCCTTTGCATTCTAAGGATCATCTGTCACCATATACCATATCGATCTAATCTCCTTGCATTCTAGACATTGTCTGCCACTATAAAAGTGAGATAAATGTAGTCACACAGTATTTGCCTATACATTTTATTTTATTTTATTTCAATCAAATTTCTACATATAGAAACATTTTTTTCCATTTTGAATTGAATTGTACTGATAGATCCATATTATTTCATTCAAATCAAAATTTGTACCGATAGAATCATCTGTAAATCATTGCATTCATGATAGCTTTTTAGGTCTGCATCAATAAGAATAATGTCATACTGTGTAAGGTTAATAAGATTCAGTGTAATGTCACATAAGGTGAGAAGGTGAGAAAGATGTAATGTCACCTTGTAAGGAGAGAAAGATTCTCAGTGTAATGTCATACTGTAACAGAATTGTTACCGAGTGGATGGTGGATCAAATGAACAACTCAAACACAATATGTGAAAGATGATGTAAATTTATGAAATAAATTATTAATGAAAAATAATGATGTATCAACGCAATAACTCATGCATTCAACCCACAATCACACTTCACAACCATTCACAATTTGAAAATAAAATTAAATATTAATTCAAATGAACACAGATCCAAGGAACCTCCTGGACTGCACAAATGTTTCAAATAAAAGGGAACCTTTAAAAAAAAATTATATTATCGCACGTAAGAATTGCGATAACAAGTACAAACATCTATATGTATTAAGTCATGTTTCTAAGTGTTCTTGAGATTCATGTAATTCCTTGGAATACTACGAGATTCAAAGTAACTCCGTGTAAATATATCAATGCATTCAATTGTAACCACAATTGAAACACACATGCGTCTCGACCCTGTACAATTGTACAATTCACCAACTGTTGAATCGCCGCCCAGCTTCTCCGAATACCTATGGTTGACCCAATGCTTGTATCGGTCGCTTGCCCTTCACGGATCCACTACAGTTATACGTCACACTAACGTACAGACAGCATACAGCATTTATTAGAACCACCGGTCCCAAACATTTTGATGTTATCCCGGACGCTAATACCTCTAGACAGCTCCGGACACTCGGACATTTAGACTTCTAGATAGTTCCGGATATTTACACATCACGACAGATATCCTCGGACATTATGACCTCCTGTTCACGCCAGATACAAACATAGACGGACAGACAGTCTGACAGACAGACAGTCAGACACTTCAATTTGATCGCACAATCAAATGGCACAATTAAACAGCACAATCAACAATAAAGAAACCAAACTAATATAGTTGTTTCTAAAACAATCGAAAATTTAGATTACGCTATTGCATTTAAAGTCTAGTAGTGACAAGTAATTCAAAATATTCAATGGTTTAAATCTGCATTGTAATAAAGGCATAATTACATGAAATGATAAACTGAATAAAATTCACTTTAAATAAAACTAAATATAAATTTAACACTCACCCCTTTGGCTGGAGAAAGAAAATGACGAGCTATCTCTCCTTTGACAAGATACTTTTGACTCGTAATCTTTTTAGAAATTTTCTGCCTTATATGTCCCCAAATAGGTGTGCAGAATTCAGGACAAAATTCCCGTGTCCCCCGTGATTATAATGTTCCTGACTTCAAGTGATTTCCAGCCAGGTACATGTAAATCGCTACACGTCTCTTACCTTGAAAAACACTTATTCACCCCAGGTAACGCATGTACGACGAAACAAAAATGGTGATATTAGTTTGTATCCAAGAAACAAATTCAATTTTCGCCCAATTCTGTGACACATACCTTGTAAGGTTAGAAAGATTATCAGTGTAATGTTATACCCTGTGTATAGTCTTAGCTTGTAAGGTGAGAAAGTTTCTGTTTAATGTCATATCTTGAAATGTGGGAAAGATTCTCAGTGTAATGTCACCTTGTAAGTTGAGAAAGATTCTCAATGTAATGTCATATGTTGTAAGGGGAGAAAGATTCTCAGTGTAATGTCATACCTTGTAAGGTGAGAACAATTCTCAGTGTAATGCCATACCTTGTAAGGTGAGAAAGATTCTCTGTGTAATGTAATACCTTGTAAGGTGAGAAAGATTATCGGTGTAATGTCATACCTTGTAAGATGAGAATGATTCTCAGTGTAATGTCATACCTTGAAATGTGGGAAAGATTCTCAGTGTAATGTCATACCGTGGAAGATTAGAAAGATTCTCAGTGTAATGTCATACCGTGAAAGGTCAGAAAGATTCTCAGTGTAATGTCATACCTTTTAAGGTGAGCAAGATTCTCAGTGTAATGTCATACCTTGTAATGCGTGAAAGATTCTCAGTGCTATGTCATACCTTGGAAGGTGAGAAAGATTCTCAGTGTAATGTCATACCTTGTAAGATGAGAAAAATTCTCAGTGTAATGTCATACCTTGAAATGTGAGAAAGATTTTCGGTGTAATGTCATACCTTGTAAGGTGAGAAAGATTCTCAGTGTAATCTCATACCGTGGAAGATTAGAAAGATTCTCAGTGTAATGTCATACCGTGAAAGGTGAGAAAGATTCTCAGTGCAATGTCATACCTTTTAAGGTGAGTAAGATTCTCAGTGTAATGTCATACCTTGTAAGGTGAGACAGATTCTGAGTGTTATGTAATACCTTGGAAGGTGAGAAAGATTCTCAGTGTAATGTCATAGCTTGAAACGTGAGAGAGATTCTCGGTGTAATGTCATACCTTGTAAGGTAAGAAAGATTCTCAGTATAAAGAGTCTGAATTATGTATTATCATGAGCAAGAGTTGACATCATCACAATCTGCAGGGAAGAAAACTAATTTGTTTTTTCTTAACCATCACTATTGTGTAACCATCTCTTCGGAGTGAAAACAAAATCCCTCATGGGTGCCAGATATATCAACTTCATGGAAAAGTGATAATGAGTGATGGAGAAGACATCAGCATGATCCCTTTCCCAGTGGAGTGCATAAATGTAGACTGACCCATTAATTTAATAATTTGGCAGAATGGATAATGATGGGTAGTTCAAAATCAATCCTCAACTCTGTACCTAAGATGTTGCAAATTTTGTTTGGTGGCTGGTGTATGCACAACGATGCTAATTCATTGGTTGCTGCATGGAGGATGAAACGCCACTGTCAATGATACATTGTGCAGAGTTATGACTAGTTATTGGTGACCAGTATGTGGTGTTAATTGGTACATGTATAGTGCTTAGTCAACATGTGACTGGTGTTCATGCTCATTCAACAGTGTGTACCTGGTGGCAGTTATTATGATCAGCATGTAATCTTTGGTAAGTAGTATCATGTCTGGATGCTTCTAGTCGGAACCCAGTGATTAGTGTCTAGCCAATTAACCCAGCAGAAGGGAGGCTGAACAGATCATTTTTTATAGAGACCGTTGGTTTCAATAACAACAATAACAACGATAACAAAATTATCGCTGTTTTTTCAGCATTATTTGATTAAAAAGATGTTTTGTTGTCGCAATAACATTGTTGCTGTTGTTGTTGTCACAATAACGTTGTTATTGTTGAAAATCTTAAGATTTTTCAATTGCAGATGCCAAATTAACAGTATATGGTATCTATTCTTATTTGATATCTTGTTCAAGGATCTGATAAATTTATCATTACAAATTCATATGTATTGCTTTAGCTCCACTAAAGAATTTTCTAAATTGATTATAATCGAAATCTCCACAACACCAAGTTTGCCAGATATTTCGTAGCGTATGAGTATCAACCCGTTAAACATCACTAACATATTACAGTTGTCTCAGATATTTTTTTTTAATTTGAGTGTATCGTTCAGTTACATATATCACATCAGTATTTTTGTGTCTACCTCAGGAAAATATCTGAGCTGGATTTTTCCGTTTTTCCACAATAGTATCATTGTATACGACCAAGTTGTTGATACTTCCATCGAGGTCTTCCACTGATGGAGCTTCGTCAATATCTGTGATACACTCAATAATATCATCTCCAGTGATTTCTGAGGCACTCTCGTTATAATATTTTAACACCTGATAACAATCAAAAATTACTGAAAAAACCGATAATTTTTGTATTTATCCTACAATTGACAACTAGATTGCAACTGGAATGTATTACATCATCAATTTCTGTCATTCTAGACTGCTCCATTTGATTAATAATAAAAATGAGGACTTTGTATAGCACCTAATCTTTCGAGGCTCTAAGCGCTTTACACCATCAATAATGATATGACTACACTACAGAACAACAAATGAAAAAACAATGAAATTGGAAAACATAAAAACATGCTGAAAAATTATAAGATACAAAACATGATTAGGTCGCTAAGTTTGTCCCTGCAGTCGAAACAGGTGAGTCTTAAGAGCACTCTTAAAATGGACCACTGTGTCTTTGTGAACAAACATGTCACAGTGTCTTCTTTTCTTAGGAATTGTAATGATCATAAGGACAATTTAATCTAGAATTTTTCATAACATCTTTAACGTTCTGGCAATCCACGTTTTTCTATACCTTTGGATTTGTGATAGATAATTTAGGGCTAGTTGGGATTTACTTCACAATGCTGTATGTTCCTTTGAAAACTCAGTTTGTAAATTAAGAAATTAATTTATTTCTTGATTGTACGACCCTCTGTGGTATTGCTTCCTTCTGTTACTTAGTTTAAGACAACAGAGTTATGACAATATTATACATTTAACTGCTGAGCGAATACATTGAAAATAGAGACATGTAGGCACAGCAGGGTTAATGCTATGTCAATTTGGCTTTTTACTTTAGACAATCTTTGATAATTCAAACGAATTGTGATTAATATACTTAGAAGAACTTCTTTACAATAACAGGTACTGATTATAGGAGATTATGGATGTATATTCATGAAGAACATTATATTTGACTTCTTTACATTATGACACACTTAATATTTACTTGTGTTTCGTAATGTGGTTTTATGCCTTAACTAATGAAAAAAGTATATATATATATATATATATATATATATATATATATATATATATATATATATATATATATATATATATATATATATATATATATATATATATATATATATATATATATATATAATACAAAAGCCCATTAATGTAATGTTTATGACCCACTCAACCTACTGCTACAGACCTTACAACTATAAAGAAAAAGTTTCTCATCGTAAAGATTGTATAAAGTTGGTTCATTCCTCTCTGTTTCATTTTCAACGGCAGCATCCAGTTACTGACACTAATTATTCTAACTACAATAATTGTACTGTCATTAAAACAATTAGTGTTTCGCACAATGCTGTGTATTGTCAAAAGAATCAAGTTTAGCTTTCGTTTACGTATTTAAGCAAACACAATAAACCTGTTTCCCTTTGCACTCTCGCTATCTACTTCAAACTTCCGTTCATGAGATCAATGAGTGAAATTTCAAAGTGGGACTAATTGTGTTGTAACTTTGATTCAGATTACTCATAGCTGCAATGCTGAGTAAATATAGTGTGACATCCTTCGGCTTCCCGGTTAGCCGAAACTACAGTACACAATAAAGACTAATGACTGATGATGATCCCGCTCCACTCACACACACACACACACACACACACACACACAAGTAACATGTACACGTTTTTTTTTTTGCTGTGAGGTATTACCTGCTTAAGTAATATTCTTAGAAAAGCGCTGATGTTTTCTCTTTAAATACCGTAACACACTTATGTATATTATGTGAGTACATTGCATTTTGATATCAAAATTGTGGTGGACCTTGCAGAAATGGTCGAATCATTTAACGCACTGAATGTGGCAGCCCTGTGTGTGTGTGTGTGTGTGTGTGTGTGTGTGTGTGTGTGTGTGCGTGTGTGTGTGTGTGTGTGTGTGTGTGTGTGTGTGTATAACAGACTGTCTCTTTGGCCGTCTGTGCGTCTTACAATAAAGAATTTTTCCGCATTAGTCAGTGGGAGATGAACTGTGTAAAAATGACATATTTATTCGGAATATCTTCTTTTCTGTGGTCAAGATTAAGAGAGGTGAAAGTTGAATTATAGTCTGAGTGTACCTTGTCACCTTATGTGGATCGCAAAAATGCAAGGAAATATCTTACATCTTGGAAACATGTTAGGTATTGCAGTGGTAAATTCCTGCTGTCTTGTACAAGGATGTATCGAACATTATCGGATACAGAGATCTTTGGGGATAAGAACAATCATATGAGAACGGAAAAGATGAATGGAATACCGAACAATTGCAGGCATGTAATTATATATAATCGTCCTCACCAAGTATTGAAAAGATTTACAATCTAAAATATCAACTTTACGTCTTCCAATCAATCACTAGCAAGTAACATCCAGGGCCGGCGAATCGCCTAGGGCACTGGGCTAAAGGCTTATTTCATGATGGACGGGTGGTGGAGGGCGTGAGTGGAAGGGAGGCGCCAGATATATGATCTCGCCTATGGTACCAAAATGCCTTGCACCGGCGCTGGCAACATCCACCAACAAAATAGATGTGTTTCTAAAACATTTCATAACACGTTAGAGTGAATATATCTAGTTCGATGACGCGTACAGTGTTACCTGAAGGAATGGCTTTCTTTTTACACTGACTGTTAGTTACTGCGTAATAGGTAAATTTCTTTGTAGGTCGTTTGCAGCGAGATATCCATAGACGGACATTTCTCCTTATCAATATCACATGTACATTTTATGCCGGTTACCAGATGGCAAAGGTCAAATTAGCAAATAAGAGATAACCTAGAAAACTGTCACTACCGAATACAACCAAAGATTTGTTTACCACATTCACGCTTAAGGATTTGGAACATAATCTTGAGAACCAGTGAAAATTATCCAGACCCTCTACAATCTGAAGATGGAAGAGTTAAAAGTGAGTAAGCCGACGACCACATAGAAATAAGATAAAATTGCAACGTGTAAATCTTTAACAGGTAATACTTAGAATAAATAACTTATATTTACTTCGTATGAAATTAAAAGGACTGGCTGGAGTTGTCGTATAAAACATATAGTCACCATAGCATATTCACTTCATGTGGAATTAAAGCGACTATAGCTGGAATTGTGGTATAATACTTATAATCACCATATCTTATATGTATTGCATACGAAATTTAAAAAAAAAACTATGGCTGGAATTGTCGTATAACATGTGAACCTATATAAAGGCACGAGAACATAAATTATGTGAAGCCGGCATATATAATTGTGACTTCTTCAAATCTAATATACTTTGATAATTACCTAGTAAGTCTAGTTAAGTAATTCTTATTTCAGAGAATATAAATACTTGACATATAGATGTAAGTTTGAATTCAACCCGTCTAATAGTACCATTTAGTCTATTATAACACTTGTTAGGATTTCACTTACAACTCAGGAATGGATGCAAGCCTTCCAATGGCATCAAGTACACATTTATGTCCGTTAGATTTTCCTTCATAACTGATGTATTTAAATTCATCTCCGCTCTTCGAATGTGACTAAGTCATCTAAGTTTTCTTTAAACTCCTGAATTGTTTGCTCTTAATAACGCTATCATGAAAGACTTCATATAATTTTAATCCTTATTGGAAACCTAAAGTAATCGAAGTAGTAATATGGTATTGACAATAACGATGGTTCTTGAACAGATGACGAAGTCATGTAAAATTCGATTTTATCAACTGAGTATGGCCATGGTCTGTATTGTGTTGGTTTCCAAGGTTCCCATAAATAAAAGTGTCCATTCTTCATTATTATCACAATGGTTGGAATTTTTTGTACAATTAGTCTCAAAATTACTTTGTGTGTGAAACGATTACCTTTCCTGACTCTAGATATACATTATATTAATTTCTTATCTACTTTCCTCTCCAAACGATATATATATATATATATATATATATATATATATATATATATATATATATATATATATATATATATATATATATATATATATATACATATATATGTATATATGGGGGGACTTATCACCGTTTTTCAGTAACTTGCAGTAACAATACATGTGGATAAGACTTAAGGTAATCTAATTTCAGATGATCGCCATTAGAATTGGATTGGTATGCATGCTTGCGGTTTTCCCAGTGAACCATGGACAACATATCCAACGTAAGGAATACCGCAATTTTTATTCTTGTAGCTGTTTCAACTGTTCTATACATCTCATGCATTGGAAACACTAGCAGATAACAATTAAAATCGACATTGTTGAACATGTACGTGTTGCCATATTAATACTGTAACAAGCAATATAAAAAATGAATGGCAACCGGAGCCATGAATTGACAAATGTATATATATATATATATATATATATATATATATATATATATATATATATATATATATATATATATATATTTCTGTCATAATCGAAGTAAATGATATTTATGATTTCGTCTAAACATACGTCTTTTTATCTAAGTCTATCAGCAAATTGATTTTGCAGTATATAAAGTGGAGAAACTTTCTATGATAATTGGAAAATATCCGACTCAAAATTTGGAACGTTTTCAAGCATGGTTGAATCTTATATATGTCTATTTGTTCATTTAGGAAATCCATATAAAGAACAAATGTCATTGTTATATCAGATTGAAAGAAATTAAACAGATATATGTTTATATTCTTTTGAAATGTGGTCTTGATCATATACAATGCGTGCCATTACGGCTCGTACACGTTTTACAGTTCGCAATAATTTCCTTTGCGCCAAAGGTGTCATAGCACGAGGAAAGATTGCGAATTCGCATTCAATATATATAGTTAAACATATTCAGACGGAAGTACCTCTTATGTTGCATGTTTTACTTTCGTAACGTACGAACTATTAACATTTTCTCTTCAAACTCATGCGAGGACATTTTAATTTCTAATCTTTTCTATCTAGACTCATGCGAGGACATTTACAAAAATAACATTCAGAGCCAACGTGGAGTGTACACAATCTACAACCGTATTAACCAACCTTACCAGGTGTACTGTGAATTCCACCAAGCATATGGTTACACCTTTGTTGCGGCCAACACATCTGTAGCGGTGAATATGGACGACCTCCACACTAGTTCTGACCACGTGTGGGTGCGTTTTCTGCGTAACAACCACGCTCAAACTCAGACGAAAGTAGAACAAATCTCTATATTTAAGAGTCGATACCAACTATCATTACAATACTCCAAAAATGATGGGTATGCCACGCCATTAAATGCTAACCTCGGACCGTATCTGTACCTTGGATTTCTTCCGGCGTCAGAAGCATCACACAACGGTGGGACTCAGGGCTATAGGTATAATAATATTTGTTAACATACTTCATTAAGGTCTGATAGAAGACGCAATAACATATATGCATTTTTGTTTCTTCGATTTTAATAATGATCATTAACATTAATATTCCGTATTCTTCAGACGACATAAAATGTACGACGTAACGTCTTGGAATTTTTTGATGATGGTAAATTCTTTAGAATTTACGATGAACGAGATCATTTAAATATACGTAAATGTTTACTGCTCAGCAGCAGAGAGGGGTGGACAGACCAACGTTTTAGGCGTCAACAAGGTTTCTTTCTCGTAAATATTTAATAGAAAGGTCTATTTGACAAATTGAGGCTTCCTAGTAAATATTTAATTAAAAAAAGGTCGATTTGGTTCCTTGTAGGGGTCCAATGGCAAAAAAAAAGACGCCATTGTCGTTGGAATCCACCCCCTCTGCTGCTATGGGTTAACAATTCTTTTATGATGAAAGTTCTTTAGGATTTCACAAACAGACTAATTTGTAGAACCTCACCTCGTAAATCAATTAGATTATTAGACTGGTCAGTGAGTTTAAAATTAATTCTCGTTAGCGAATTATTATGACATCTCATATAGACTGGATTAGATGGGTCCTCAATTATTAGAAATCCAGGTGGAGCTGTTGGTGCCAAAAAATATAAAATATATCACTGCTGAGCTTGATTTGATCGCTCGAGATTTTTTTGATAGCTTCCATCGATAACATCACATACTAAATTCAATGCAATCACTGAGGATATATTCACATTTTGAGGAGCAATATGCCTACCACCGCCGTCTGGGTCATTATTATGTTTGAGTATTGTTGGACCCTTGTATTGCTGTCTCCATGCTATGACTGCTACAGTAAATATTTCATTGATAAAATCATTAACATATTTTTTTAGTTCGTTTGCGTTATACCCAGGATACTTGAAATTCGGTAGATCATCTTCTGTTATATTGTATGCAGTTAGAAATTTTCGTTTAGAGTGATCAAAATCGTTATGATCAATTATTACTTGAATTAATCGCGGGTTGATATATTCCATATCGGATGCAAGTTGATTTAATATTTCAATTCGTTTAATGATTTCGTTCCAATTAGACTCATTGGAAAACCGTTGTAGTTGTTGACTGTGTTTTTTATTAATTTCTATAAAGTATTCAACGAGGTCGTTATGTGATATATTTTTGTATGTAGTTACTTCTGGAGTCTCTTCAACCTTAATATTCCAAACGGCGGAATCTCTGGTGGATAGAAATATAAAATGACTACCCGGCAGTGATGACTTTTTTATATCACTGAGAGTTTCTCGATATGATGTGGTAATTTCGTGGTATGATTGTTTATCCGTGACATAATCAAATTTTTTAGGTTGAGGTTGTATTTCAGACCATCCTAGTACGATTTTTATAGAACTCTGATAGATGTCTACGGAATACTCGGGTGAGTTTATCTTGATAGCGCATGAAAATGATCTACGCCTCCCCTTCAACATTGACATACGTGTTGCAGCTCCTAGGTTGTATTTAGGATCGTGGTTTATAATCATATCCTCGACTTCATCATTATTAGCAGGGTTGCAAGCAGCGCGATTCTTCGGTTGTCTGAAAACAAATGGAATTTTTCCAGCCGTATCCTTATTATCCTTTGCAAACATCATAGAAGGGCCTGCCGATCTTGTATAATCGTCGGAAGAACTAGCTAGCCCTATTATTGTTGTGGCCACATCAACCTCGCGTTCTATCGACTCAATCTCCTTTCCATCAATGAGATATCTTGCACTTTCAAATAGCGCCATGATACCATTATTAACAAAAGCGACTTGGGTGTCATCTGGATATGCTGTATCATTTTCTCGTAAAAGCTCTCCTTCTACTTCGATAAACATTTCACACGGTAGAAAGTATTTACTGGTATCATGAACTTGAAGTTCGATTCTTGATCGGAGATCTGGTTGTACTGCGTGATAAGAATAAAATTGATAATCGCGTACAGAATCATCCTTCTGCACTGGGGCGTCCATATCAAACGCTGGATCATGTGACCGTTTGAACATTTTATTATATATTCGTAGATCTAAATCGTAAAATCCTTAGGGATTTCATCGTCGTCGACTCCGCCGTGGTTTTTTTAAGCCACTTCCCGCTATCATATTTGCGATGTTGCTTTGGTCGTTGGTGAATGACGGAGTCACCAGCGACGCTAGTTTCTGATCTACTGCATTATTTATTGTTTTACTAACCCTCGCAGGCATCTCTGCTGTAGATGGCAGTGGTCCCAATTGTGGTTTCCTTCGCCGCCGAACTAGCGCTGTTAGTTTATCCTTCGCGGCTGAAAACGCTTTTCCGTCATGATCTCCAACAGCGCTAATACCCTTATCACGAATAGCATCAATGACTTTCATTGATAACTGTTTTGCTAACGGCGCCACTTTTGGAGCCATTCTTGCAAATAACCCCGCAATTGTATCACCGAGACCATCACCATAGTACGCTCTATAAACTGGAAACCGCAAGTTTACTATATAGACGCTGCTTGGTTTATCATGTTTGTAGTGTATGATCATTCTTATTTAAATGATATTCATCTAATGCGGTGACTTCGTCATCAGATTAGTCACTGTGATAACCATCCGTAGGATTTTCTGCTAATTCATCAATGAAATCTCGATATATATCAATGCTCACGATACCACCTTAAAATAACCGCCTGCAGATATCAGCTGATTCATTAGTTATTTCCGGTGAGTTATTTCCAGCTCGTTTTCCTCCGATGAGTACTTCTAATCGTGGTATATCACCAATAACATTACCAGGGCAACTAACTAGACCACTACCTGAAATTCCACTCCCAGAAAATCCCTTCTCGGTTGCACCCTGTGCATCATCATCATATTGTAAACGCCCAAAAGTATTATCATCATCATCCCATTGAGGTTCTTCTTGTTTTTTTCGTTTTGGTGTTGGTGTTTGGCGCTTACTTTCTTGTTGTCGTTCTTGTTTTCTATAATAATCAAATTCTTTTTTGAAGACTCTATACTCCTTCATCTTTTTATCTAAACCCCCAGTATTTATTTTATACAACGCATTAGCCTAGTCATCGGGTGATATTGGATCGTCTTTATACTTGTCTTTTAAAAAAAAAAAACCTTAAACTATAGCTGTCAATAGCAAAATCGCTTAAATCGTGATAACTCTGTTTGTTTATTAGTGTTTTAGCAGTCTCTGTAAATTTATCCACTGAAGAAACACTAGTTTTTTTAGACTAGGAGGAAGAGGAGAGGTTTTTGTTAATAACGCTGATGTCTTTTCAGTTTCCGTAACTATTTTTTCAAGTATAGGATGTACAGGAGCTTCTTTTCTTGATCCTTCTTTGGGGACATCTCCGTATATAGCTCGCTCAGTGGCTGATATTACCCCTTTCGTTGCAGTTGTAATCGGTCTAAACAAATATTCAGATCCCTCAGAAAAATCGGTCTGAAGACTCTGTCTGGCTTGTAGTTTATTTCTGATAGAGTCGCGAATTGGTAAGAATTTCTTAATTGAAGACAATCTCTCTCTCGCTAGTCTTGTAGTAAATGCTTCGTTGACCATTATTGAAACAGTAAAGCAATTTCCAATTAATGTACGATGTAGTAATTTTGTCGACATCAAATAATTTCTACGTTTTAACCCGACTCAGATAGAGAAACAACAAAAAAAAAACTTATTAAAATATTTTTCAGTTAATTTAATTCCTTGTTTATTGATCAATTATATACCTACCATTGTATTTGCAACAGTGATGTATTTATACTAACGCGTTATACTGTCAAATCGTTAGTTGTATCCAGCGGTTTTTTTTCATTTTCTTGAATTAACGCTCGTATATTTCTAATCTTCGAATTAACTTCCTTTTTCAATTCATAATCTTCGCCTAATTCTTTTCGTATTCCTTCCACAGTAGTAAATAACGGGACAAACGCACTTACGTCACTACAAAAGAGAGTCCCGACTAGAATTCTGGATTTTTTTTATCAGCGCATACTTGTTTGGCAGCATATATTTGTTAGTTATCATACCGTATTCTATATCTTGAAAGTCAGACATAATTTGGTCAGGGTTTAAATTGTCAGATAATTTAATATCTTGGCTTTTCAATTTTGAAATTTCAGCTATAATCCTATTCATATTTTCAGAATTCATATATGATAAGACATATTTCTATTACAAAAAGTATATATTTTTTCAAAAATGAACCCCGTTCGTGGTAAGTTGTTTTACCATCTTACTCACGCCAAGGGATATTATGTGATGATATATGAACCCCGTTCGTGGCAAGTTGTTTGAGCATCTTACTCACGCCAAGGGATATTATGCGATGATATATACAATGAATGGATATATGAACCCCGTTCGTGGCAAGTTGTTTGAACATCTTACTCACGCCAAGAGATATTATGCGGTGATATATGATGAACACCATTTGTACGCCTCAGGTGCTATTCACATCGAAGGTGCCCAGAGGTTACATATAAGATAGCACATCTCATAGGGTCCGGTCAGGTGTCTTCACATCTAACCAGACCCAGACTTATCACGAAGCATATTCCCCTAAGAGTGAATCTAACTCGTCAAATAACGGGTTAGAATCACAAGAGGCTATATTTAGTAAATGGACATAAAGGACGGCACATTTACATATAAATATATATACAATACAACTCCAAATGGCAGTTGTATAACGAATAGATATATACAATGAATGGATGGATTGGATGATATATATATATACAATGCATAAACGAATGAATGGATATATACAATGAATGGATGGATTGGATAATATATATACAATGAATGGACGCATTGGATGATATATATATACAATGAATGAATGAATGGACGATGGGCGGGTCTACATTCATTCGTGACCAATCATACAACCCAGATAAAATTCCAGGTTGTATCCCAGGATACAAATAGTATCCACACACCGTGGATAGTGTGTGGGTTGTATGGTTGGTCCCATATGATCTTCGACGCTAAAGCCCAATTATATAGAGAGAAATTTCGCTTATATATGTAACATAGAAATTGGCTGAAATTAATAAAGAAAGAGGTGTGTGATCGTTATATCTTTCGTGTACTAATACTGATTACTGATAACATTAAAGCAACACCGATACCTGAACTAAAAAGAAGAATACAATTGTTTTTAAACTATATATTTGATTCGTTTTCTTACAAAACAGATAATTAATTATATCCGCTGAAAATTGTGACAGTTAAAACCAGCCAATTAGAAGATAGCCCATCGACATTAGGTGCCACAATCTAAGGGAGATAACTCTTTCATAGACCGTAAACATACCTAAACGAGTTATCTCACTTGGTGTTATATAACATATGATTTAGACATACGAAAATTGAATCTTTTGTTCAATCTTTTTTAGAAAAAGCCGTCTTGGTCATTCCCTCTTCAAAATATCGGACTGAGGGTATACAAATATCAAAATATCTACCGGCTTCAGGTATTGATTGGAATATTTTTTCCTCGTTAGTTAGTGTATTAAATTATTTTACAGATCTCTTCCCAATTGATTTATAAGTACCAGTTCCTCCTCGTTTGGTATTCTCACTCTGTTTAACAACTTCTAGATTATCCAATTTGTTTTTCTGAGGATTGGAATCAATGTGATTGATAACAAGACCATCCTTGATCAATCCATTAAACACCTCGAAGACGAATCTGTGACAGTAATATTTCTTCTTTCCAGCACTAAACTTCAAATAGCCCATACCATTGTCAAAACTAATTGGTTTCTTCAGTCTACGGTTTCTGATAATGCCATCACGGGACGCCTCATAGTTTGCAATTAGGGGATGTGGTCGGAATTCTTGATTCATTATATACTATACTATTGTTTGTCTAACTCATTATTTGTTCTAATGATTACATTTGGAAATTTTTCGATGTAGTCTTGAGGAGTTCTTATGATTTTGTCAGTGTCAGAGGTAGAGTCATTGACGGAGTTTTTAGCTCTCTTATCATAATAACGCTTCAACTCTCTGTATATCTTAATACCACAACCGAGACACAACTGTGATTTTCCTCGCACCCCTACCCCACATCTTATACAAGGAATCGGACCAAGGCTTCCACGCCGAAAACTTTGCATATGATACCCACAGAACTCCTTTCTACATGATTTGTTACACGGGGTTACTTATCCAATCATAAGCCATTTGCAATGATTCATTATACAATAAATTCTCTATTTAAATACTTGTTTTAATTATAATATGAAGGAGTTCGAGAGATTATCGAAAATTACGCCTTGGACAAATAAAAAATTAAATCTCGATTGAGTCTTTGATACACCAAAGGGTAAAATTCGTGATAGAAACATGATAGGTAAAATCCGTGATTGTTTTAATGAATTCAAGCGTGATGGAGCATCTTATTGTTGGTCAACATTTCGAATTGATGGTAGTGTTGATGATACCATGAACGATAAAAGCGCAGCCAGAGATAATCTCACATCTTGGGCGTAAAAGGTATTTTTTTAGAATAAAATTAATTATCCGTTCAGACACCGGAGATTGGATTATCAGGGATAAATACGAACCCATCTTGAAGGATAAAAAAACTGTCACTGTGAGTCAAGATTCCAAACCAGGAATTCTGATTGGAATTGACAATCCGTATTACGAAAGATCTTATCCTGTAACAGCAGTTGTTTATGGGATATATCCGCTAAATGATAAACCGAGTATTGACAAACTAGCAACGATCGAACTGTCGTCGTTGAATTGTGTAGCAGAACGAACATTAGAACACTTCACAAATGTGCTGCGTGGAAATAAACTGACTGATCTAAGACGAAAAAAATAACCGAGTGGGGTTTAACTTTGAATCAGCGTGGAGCAACAATTCAAAATGTGGCAGAGTTAGAACGAATACTAAAATGTCCAATATCGGTAATGACGATAACAGGCGAGATATTATACGAACCGAAATATAAATCGAGAGAGCTCCAATCAAAGTATTGATCATAACGAACACGTATGGACATCTGCAGTAACAATATTTCCGCGGGATAGAACCATAAAATATATACCCCCGGAATTTTCCGGTGAGTTCTCCGGAGAAAAGAAACTATTTGATTTTATTCATCAGTTGAGTAAAAACTATCCTGTGTCAGTGTGGTTACTTAACTCCGAGGGTAGATTCGATCAATTTGTAAGACCCAATGGAGAATTATACCGTACTGAAGCCATCCAACAGGCAATGAAAAAACTAGCTAGTAATTTCTCGAAGAGTTTCGACGACGAACAATTACTAACAAACTGTTTTACAATTCCGTCGGTTGCAGCTCATTTTGCGAGAAAGAGAAACACATGAAAACCAACGCGAGGTGAGTTTCTATCAGATGTCAGATCAAGCTGCATGGAATACAACCGCGGCGGATTATGGAATACAAAATACGACGGTGAAACTATTATTTCAGTTGATATGGTCGCGTGTTATCCGGCGAGTTTTCTCGGGTACGGAGAATACGCTGAATACTTTAAACGATTTGGACATCCCACACACGAGATGTCCCGTGTTGCGATTAATGGGTTACTGCCTGATTTTGATTTAACCGGATTCGCTCGTGTGGTATCATTTGAATTGGCTACAGGACTTCATGATGCTGTTATGTTTGGATTGGTAGATATATATTTGAAAAACACTGGATGTCAATAGTGTTGTTACGGTATATGATTGTAGAATGCTGATATCGCTGATTGTCAGTGAAGCAATTATATCCTATCGAGCTCAGACTGAAGTCTGGTTACCACAAACCAATCTAGATAGTACAATCAGCGAACAACTAAAACAACTTCCCGATCTTGACTAAGAAAATATCGTGAAATGGTCCAGACAGTTATTTGAAATCAGAAACAAAGAAGCAAAGGATCTCGGTAGAAGAATAATTGGTAAATTTTTTCAGGGTGGAAAATACGACAATAAACGATATTCTTCACTATTGATTATAGATAGTGTTGAGTATGATTTTATAATCGCGGATGTAACGAGTAAAGGCATATACGTAGATCGTAAAGACGCTTTCTTGTCCGATGGAACCAAATTGGGTACAATTGTTACTTACAACGATAGATATAGTGTTCAGTATACACACTTGAGAGCGTCTATGCTAGCTTATGCTTCTATCAATTTATTTTCGATGAAAAATAGATTTCCTGACACCGCAGTTAGAGTAGCCACTGATTCATTTTATACAGATGTAAAACATCGGGAAGCAGTGACCGAATTCACAAATTCTGACGAGAGTTGGGGGTCATGGAGAATTAAAAAAGAAATACCGTGTGATTATTCCAAATCAGCAGATGTTACGATTGAAGATAAATATTTGAAAGGTGATAAAATATCAGAACTATCTAATGCACTGCAGATATCTGATCCAATATGTCGATATAAAACCAGCAACCTAAACGGCTGTGGCGGGTCAGGAAAGACGACTCGTGCAATTGAATTATTTCGTGGGAAATCAAATATGATTGTGTTAACACCAACCCACAGACTCGCCAGAGAGATGAATCAACGAGGGGTAAATGCTTGTACTTATCACAGTTTCTTTCAATGGAAAGGCGATGAATGGACTCCTGAACGAATGGGTGAGAAATTTATTCCTGAAGTCATAATTTGGATGACATATGCACAGTGTCGTTAGATGTATTACAAAGATATCTCGATGGATATTGTTAGCGAATACAAAAGTCGTCATGTGCGGCGATCATGGCCAACCACCACCATTTGTCGGTTTATCGCCACATGATTGGTTAAAGAATTTTGTAGACTATTATGAAGAAATTAACACCGATCATAGAGCACTTGATAAACAATTACGCGCGCTTAAAAAACTAATCAGATTACAACCTGATAGAATCCAATGTGAAATAGCGCGCAAAATAATTTCAGAAACACCATTAAAAGATTTTTGGGAAGCGTGGAGACCAAACGATTTGATAGTAGCGTGTAGAAAGATAGAGACACACTTCAGATGAAGTTATTTGAATTGCATAAAAAAAAATTTACAACACTTCCAGTACCGTTGTGTTATAGACCTTCAGATACGCGAAAACAGAATATTGAAGTTGATATTCCAGGCTAGACAGAAAAGCAGAATTTAATGTTAACTGATATTGTGTTGATTGATATCAGCGTCGTCGGAGATGCATTACGCGCTGATAAATCCCCGTGGACGCTAGGTTACGCAGCGACGATACATTCTTCACAGGGATTGACTATATCAGATACAATTGTTTGGATGGTGGATAATCACATCGAGTGGTCAAATTTAGTTTATCTCGCAGTATCCAGAGTACGAAGAATAAATCAACTTCGAAAAGTTGTTTTAGATGATAATGACACTACAATAAGTGATATTATCAGTGCTGACATAATCAGAAAAAAACTATCTGGTTATAAACAGCAGGATAATAAAAATAACAGAGAATTTGATATTTGATGCTGAATTAATAATCACACTGAAACAACAACAGAATAATCACTGCACGAGTTACAATTGTATAATGAGTTGGTGTTGATCGGATAAAGACTCTCGACAATTTACCGTAGACAGAAAGAATAGCAGTATTGGTCATACTAGAGATAATGTGATGCTAACTTGTCTTGAGTGCAACAGACGTAGAGGCGCTAGTTAAAACCACGCGGCGGTAGTTGAGTATCCTCGGGTATCACTTGCAGTTGTTCACGAGTAAATCCTCGCTGAGGAGCTGTCAAATCCAGTCTATAGATTGCTGGTCTACCCGTAGATCGTGTTATGTTAGATATTTTATGTACAGTAACACACCAAATAGGATCAGTAGCCCTTTTCGTACCACCTTCAAGCTCTCCTGGTTCGTATAAATACCTAACAGTGAAATTACCGAGTATTGGATGTTTTGAAAAATCTTTCTGTGGTTGTATGGGTATATACTTCTTTTTAATCGCGTTGTTAGGTTTCATATTAATCGTTCGAGTAACCTCAATTTTTAGCGCGGTAATTACGCCTGGTAATCTCTTAACCCATTCACGAGATCGTTTATTCTGAATAAATTCCTTCGCGTATTGATATCCAAATAACCGCTCAGCAAGTGTACGATTAAATCGTTCAACAATTGCCTGATCACGATGTAGTGCATTATGTCCTCGTCGTATGGTGACATTATGATTCTTCATTGTTGATAGAACCGCACCCTGAAATTCCTTGCCAGGATCAACTTGTAATAGATTTGGCCATCGCAGAGGACCTCTTCGATAAATCCTTTCAAATGCAGAAGCAACTTCAATTGATGATTTTGTCTTTAGCGGTTCTGCTTGTTTGTATCGACTCGCAACATCAACTATGGTTAGCGCGTATTTATAACCATCATCATGCGGCAGAAATAATATATCAGCCTGATGAACTTCATTAGGAACGGTCACATCAAAATGTGAATAGTTAATTTGTTTAGGCGGCGGTAGATAAATTTGCCATCTCGCCTGTTTGGATAACCAATCCGCTGCAGTGGTATATTTTACCTTCGCGGCGCTAGTGAGTTTACCGATTGCTGCTTTGCCCCTCCAGTATCCTTTTCGAGATTAATAAATAGATTCCATGTTGTTATTAATTACCGGCACCTAACATCAATTTACCTTTCATAGCCGATTTTACTAGCCATGAAGCCAACTTTTCTTTGAAGGATTTATCAGTGATAGAATTCAACGCGTGAATTAATTTTACATCTGCGAGAAGTCTGTGTTGCAGATTGCTGCTTTTATAAGCAACATCATGAGCATGACACGCCTTATCAATAGCGTTTATTGGGTTTTCATCACGTCGAGGTTGGTTTTGATCATCGAGTCTGATATCGAGTCTGGTTCCGGTTCCACAATAACTATACCCTGGAAGGTGATTTTCTCCTGGATACTTTGCCCATGGTGTTCCCGGGAGTTTAGCTAGCTTGGCTGCAATATCACCTTCTCGTTTTTGTTTTAAATTGTTGATTTTATCAAGGGAAACAAATTTAAATTTGTTTGAACTACATTGTACACACTTACCGGAAAGTGCTGATTGGTTATTTTTAGTTGTAATCGTCGTCAAGTCATCTGTACCAGTACGCGCCTTACACTTCACACAATATAGATCCATAATTTATATATAATAACATGAATGTAATTAATTATTCAGCTTCCCGACGACGGGAACCTATTTAACACCATGCGATGTTGCCGAATTCAATTATAATGATTATAATCGGACCATCCGGAAGTGGCAACACACAATTGTTACTTAATTTAATAACAAGATGGATGAAATGGGACAAGTTGTATTTGATAGCTCCAAGTCTATATGATCAGCGATGTTACAATGTATAAAAAAATTTAACAACAAAGCTGTAGAAGAATCCGGCGAGGGTATTGTTGAGTTTATAACCGATATCAATGAAGCACCGAGCATTGATGATATGAATGGAGGTATTAACAATTTAGTCGTATACGACGATGTGATGTTAGATAATCAAAAAAAACCTGCCAGAATATTTTCCAGAGGCAGACACAAAAATACTGATGTGATATATGTCACTCAAAGATATACACAAATACCAAAAGTGATCAGAGATAACTGCAATTTATTGTGTGTGTTTAACGAAGTTGACACTCATACACTACGAAATATTCATCAGACCTGGTGAATCGGTGATATGAATCATAATAAGTTTAGAAATTTGATTAGTCGCGCTCAGTCAATCCCTCATGGATTTGTAACGATAAATCTTTCAGATCCTCTGACGCGATATCGTATTGGACTTGATAAAATATTCGGTTAAAATCTTTTACTGAATCTCGTAAAGAATTGTTATCCCATAGCAGCAGAGGGGGTGGATTCCAACGACAATGGCGTCTTTCTTTTGCCATTGGACCCCTACAAGGAACCAAATCGACCATTTTTTATTAAATATTTACTAGGAAGCCTCAATTTGTCAAATAGACCTTTCCATTAAATATTTACGAGAAGGAAACCTCGTTGACGACTAAAAAGTTGGTCTGTCCACCCCCTCTGCTGCTTGCTCTAATTTCGGATTCTTTGGTGCACGGAAGGAATTTATCAGGACGCCATTTATTTAGATTAGTTCAAATTCCAATTCCATGAAAATGATACATACTATAGTGCAAGACAATAAACGTAGGCTGCAGAACCGTGTATCAGTTCGGTTGATTTGAATAATCTCTTCACTAATAGCATACAACAAAAACAAGGGAATGTCAAAATTCGTAAGAATGTATTTTCTCAAAGTGAAAATGATGGACAAGAGAAACGCAACAGGTGCTTTATGTATTGTACTTGCACAGTGTTGTTAATGTCAAGAAGCTAAATATCATATTAAACATTCTATAACGAGACTTATTGAGTATGTTCAGAAAAGTTAGAGGGATGTAACTTTAATAACTATTTCAACATATATATATATATATATATATATATATATATATATATATATATATATATATATATATATATATATATATTTATATAACGATTTCAAACAAAACATGTTCATCAGCGAATAGATGTCAAACGCTCAGCCAACGATTACGAATGGGTCTTAAAAGTTGTGGTATGAAGACTGGAGAAAAAGGCATGGAGGTGATATTTGGGTATAATGAATTAATTTGAAGACGATGTGTGCTGCTCAAACTTGAGCAATAGGACCTCACCCTGAAACAGGAACCCGTTTAGCAGAACTCATTTCTAACCTGCTAATTAGGGGAGGTGCTGATGTTAAAAACTCATTCTTGCCCTATTCTACGTTGGATAAAGAAACAAAGTGCGTCGGTCTTAAAAGTATTTATACTAGCGACTTTGCAATCTAATCGTTACAATAAGAATGAGAAAGAAAAGTATATAAGTTCAAATCTTACTTACAAAGACAGTATATAATGTATACTTTTCTTGTGTGATTCATTAAAAAGGGCCAATGGTGTGGATTACACATTTTCTAATTGTGACGGAATGACGAACAGCTACCTCACTTTCGTATTCAACCCGAACAACAGACCACACAATGACTACCACAAAACCTGCTGTAACACTCCACTAATGCATCAGATTGTAGATACGTCAACGCCGGCGACATACAATATCCCAGAATATTTCTTCTCGTACTTTGAAATGCACATGGGAGGATGCGGTGGGTACGGTGTTCCAGAAGAGTTTGCAAATACTAGAGCAGCCGCTCTGGGAATGCGTTTTGGTAATATATGTTTCCATGTCTCCCTGTCTCTCTTATCTTGTTGTTATTTATTGTCTCTATTTACGCTACTGTGCGTTTTTCTTAGTCTATGTGTCCCATAAAAGTTAGAAACTTTGTGAAAACACGATATTTTTGTTTGGGTAACTATGCCGTCTGTGTAATGTATCATTAGCATTTGTGGCGGTATATAATCATATGAAACTTTAACTCAGTAACTAGTAAGAGACTAGAAGTTTTGCACCTTTTTCTTTCTGCGTCCAGCTTGACAACGATCCACGGACATACTTTAAATTTTGTCCGCAAGTGTGTACTAACCAAACCCAAAGCAAATAACAAAATCCAAATCTAGACATTAAATCTACAAACACTGGAGACAAAACCCAAACCCAAACACAGAAATCGAAACCAAAAAACACAGACCCCAAATCAAAAATTTATTAAAAAAATCTTAATCGTAAAATAAACAGAAAACGTCGAAAACAAAAACCAAATTCTAATATCCCAAAACCAAGCATAATGTTCACACATCAACACGCTAATAAAGAGGCAAGGACTAAATGCAAGAATGAAGCAGTACACTAGCAATGTCAGACAAAGACAAACTGTGCCAAAGGATACGCACTAGCAATGACAGACAAAGAAACAATACGACACACAAAGGAAACACTAGCAATGGCAAGCTGGCACAAATATCAAATTTGAACACATATAAAAACAAACACAAAACGTACATAAAAGGGCAAAAAAAATAAATTCAAATACAACAAAGCAAACACAATCTAAACCAACAGAAGCAAACACTGAAAAACCCCATACTACAAGAATTACGTTAGCCTGTATATAGAAAATGGAAATCAGGGTCGCCACAAAATGTGAGAAAAGCATAAGAACCACAAATGTATTACAAAATACCACAACAGATGCTTACGTCCCAACACTATATGGAACGTATGGGTTTTCGCATGAGAACATTTGTAGCACTACATATACTCTACAAAAACGCATACGAACGCATCTGGTACCGGACACATATACGTTTCTGATTACCTTTGCCACACAGATATTGTATGAACGAAATGCAAAGCAATCGTTGCCGATATATATGTATATATATATATATATATATATATATATATATATATATATATATATATATATATATATGGTGCGATGCAGAATACCATTGTGGCAAACCGCAATGTCGATAAAAACGTCTGTATTGTGCGAATAGCTAGTCTCGGATCAACAATAGAGCAGGAAGAATCCGATACAAATACACGAACTCGATTTAGGGGGGATGGGATCGCAAAACAATACAGATTCGAATAAAAATGCAGTTACTTTAGTTGTGTCAAATGTGACTGTGTCCGAGATCCCCAAGTAACAGTTGCAGACGTATTTTGTAGACTTAGATCGAAGACTAATCACAAATGAATTTGGATTCTACTTCATCGACTACACCAGCGATTGTTCTAGTGCTCACCATGTACCGTGTCTCGTAAATACCTATTAAGCTAATTGTTTCGATTATAAAACCACCGATATCAGTATTGCAACTGGTAATTCCACACGAATAATCCCTATATGATGTATAGCAGCCATCGCAACAGTGGACAAATGATGTCAACGCATTGAATTGTTGCATGGTGCTAGTCGATCGACCCAACGGCACAATCTGCGTGGGCAGCTACGCGCACACATAAAGCAACTTTGTATCCGGAATACGCATGCGACCTTCAAAAGCGAATGTCGAAGACCTCAGAAAATGATAACGGGTGGTGGTATTGGAAATGGCTGAATTCGGATGTCGATGATGTCCTATCTACCGAGCAGATATACTTGCAATGAACAAAGATAGTATTTACTTAGTTCCACTGCAATGCTACACAAAAGACCAAGAAGCAAAACCAGAGACCGCTTACAACATCCAGGTCAAATATACAACGCTCCAGACCCATCGAATCTCCATTCCACACATGTATCATGGAATTGATGCTTTCCAAAGAGCCTTGATATTAAAACAAGCAGATTGGCTTCTTGCGGAAAACCGCAACCGATCTGTGTATTTCGTTGCTGTCTACAAAAGACAGAAACTACATGTTGCTTGGAGATGGCAGTTGCAAGAACGTTGCAGCTGTGGTGTCATGAGACTGCAAGATGGTTTGTACATTCCTGATTGCAAAGAAGAGAGATAGAGTACAAAACAAAAACATCCTGTATGTTCGCAAACAATACTATAGAGGGGTCAAATGTGCTCCAGAGATGGTCCATGTTGCAGTGTTGAAGAACGAAACATAAAAAACTGGAAACCTTTCGACGATAACAGCACTATAGTGCTGCTGTATCGAGAGCCGTTAGCGATGCACAAACAGACTGCATGTATTCGATACACAGTTTGGCCCACCAATTGTCTGGAAGCCACACTATATTTACGCAGAATGTTTGTTATAGAATACGATGACAAAACATAGATCGTCGATTTTATACATGGTTCACTCGCACTCTAGTAGGCGTGTCCTACAAGAGATCAATGGTCCGTCCATGTTGAACAAAAAAAGTGGGAGGGAAATATTTTAAATTAAATACGTATTTTAGAAGTACCAAACGAACCAAGAAGTACCAAATGAGACAAAATATGTAAACGTTTCGAAGCAATCTATGCAACAATACAATGTGTGGGCTCGGTGGAACATTTTGCAGACGTCCTGGGAATGCAAATGCTAATCATATATGTACCACCAAGCACGGAATGATACATGATTATCGAAGTAGAACGAGACTACGTATGCTACAAATATGCAAAATCTATATTTTTGAGGCACACTCCGCACATTTTGTTTATGCAGGTATGCAACAGCGATGGTGAGATAGCAAATAATCTGGACATCTCCAAGTATTGTATCTACTTTCTCCTGCGCGTGTTGGAACGATTAGACGAGCATGGTTTATAACTAGGTGTTATCCCATGTAAACTGGGTGCCACACGTACAACGACTATAACAAAGAAATATCGAAGTACTGCACTCGTATTGTAGACAGAGACAAAGGAAAGGCATATTCAAGATACTTATAAAAATCGGCTAATGTATATCCACTCGCGTACACAAAATAAATTACACAAAGGCACTTTGGCTAGTCCAGATACGAAGCAGCCAGTGCTGGTCAAACACTTTATGCAACAGGACCGCATACAGTCCCAGTTTTGGATCATGATTGTTCGAAAAGAAAACACGCGTGCAGTTCTCCGAGAGTTTTTGCAAGAATGTCTGTAGAAGCCAGACTTTGATGCTTGTCTCCACTCCATCAAAGGAATACCGTTTGGAAACAGGTGGTTATATGGAACAGATGTTAAATCGGTAACGGCCATTGCATATAATATCTTGGACAAATATATTGTTCTATTGGTAGACCACGTACCATAAAGATTAAATCCTCATTGGTCTTTTTTCTTGTAAACTGTCCACTTTTCGATTGTACTCGACAATAGGGACGGTTGATACAATGAGCGATAACATAGGTGGAATTGTGTACAATCCTAATTGTAACTTCCCATTGACTTCATATTTACCCAAATGCTAATATTAATTACCATCGACTTTATACTTATCTAAATGATAGTAGTAACTTCCCATCGACTTCATACTTAACAAAATGCTAATATTAACTCATATCGACTTCATACTTACCCAAATGCTGATATGAACTTCCCATCGACTTCATACGTACCCAAATGTTAACATTAACTTTCCATCGACTTCATACTTACCAAAATGCTAATAGTAACTTCCCATCGACTTCATACTTGCTCAAATGTTAATATTATTTTTCCCATCGATTTCATACTAAATGCTATAATTAATTCCTATCGGCTTCATACTCACCCACATGCTAATATTAATGCTAATCGACTTCATACTCACCCAAATGCTAATATTAATGCTAATCGACTTCATACTTACCCAAATGCTAATATTAATTCCTATCGACTTCATACTTACCCAATTGCTAAAATTTACTTCCCATCGACTTCATGCTTAACAAAATGTTAATATTAACATCCCATCGACTTCATACTTACCCAAATGCTAATTTTAATTCCCTTCGATTTCATACTAATCCAAATGCTAATTTTAATTCATATCGGCTTCATACTTATCCAAATGCTAATATTAACATCCCATCGACTTCATATCTATCTATATTTGAATATTAATTCCTATCAACTTCATATTTACCCAAATGCTAATATTAATGCCCATCGACTTCATTCTTACTCAAATGCTAATACTAACTTACCATCGACTTTATACTTAACAAAATGCTAATATTAACTGATATCGACTTCATACTTACCCAAATGCTAATATTTACTTCCCATCGACTTCATACTTACGCAAATGCAAATATTAACTTGCCATCGACTGCATACGTATCCAAATGCTAACATTGACTTCCCATAGACAACAATGGGAACACCCAAGTGCAAGTGTTAAATTCCAATGGATTCTATACTGGACCAAACACTATTGTAAATTTCATATCTACCCCATAGTCACCCAGCACTAATGTTAAATTCGTGTTCACTCTGTAGTCACTTACGCGCTATCAAATCGCCATAGACACCATTTATAACATATATCTTTTTCCATTGTTCTGTATCCAAATAGAGCATACATCTCTGAGTTTGATAAATGTTTATAGACTAAACTCCTAAAAAACAGAGACAATTGTTAGAAAGTTATAGAGTTGTGTGTTTTCCGTTTTAAGCATTGTGTGCACATTTTCTGTGTACACAAAACACGTTGCTTAATTTTGTGTCGCAATATATTGTATTCAGATCTAAAGACATATTTGTTTGCGGGGATATGAGGGATTGCTTTTTTTCTGAGGTTTCCAAAGTTGATTTTTAATTTGAATAGTCTTAAGTATATTTCTCATATTTTTATTTGTTCCTTCCCTCTTTCTAGACGTTACATGTACGGCTCCGGCGCCCGTTCCAAATACAACACAGACTCAGGGTGGAACCGCATTTGGAAGCGTCATCCGTTACACATGCAATTCGGGGACCCTCCTGTCTGGAAATCTGGAGCGTAGATGTGTCGAAACTGGACAGTACACTGGACTTCCACCAGTTTGTGGAAATTTAGGTTAGAATCGTACTGAGTTCAAACTGTAATAGTAGTCCGATGACGATACTGCATAAGTTACGTTTAGGCCTTTGCTTATTTTCCTATGTGATTATTCTATGAATGATTTTTTTTTAAAAATGTGCGAAATCTCCATAATAGGGTATAGGTGACCCTTTGTACATATATAACTAAAATATATATACACGTGTTGCAACTGGACTGAACACTGAGTTTTATTTTTATGAATGTTTGCATCTTGCAAATAAACGTTCTTTGACGTTGGATGACAATATATGTAACTCAGGTTTTCTTACAGTTAATAGGTATTTTTTTATGTTGATTAAGCCGATTACTGCCATAGTATTTCCTTCAATCAGTATTGTATGTAGAACAAAGTATTTTGTAGGATTTCAACTTTGCGATCAAGATTAAAATGCTCTGAAGTGAACGCCGCTGCTATTCAAAAGCTCCATACAAGAGCTGCATATATCAACGTTGCACTACGCCAAATACAGAATGACATTTCAACAATAAAAGCTGAAAATATCACTTTATGCTCATTCCAAAAATGATATTAGAATCACTTCTCACATGCATGTCATAGCGAAAATAATCAGAATCACAGTTTCTTGAAGCCCAAAGAAACAGGCACTTATATCAATCCCATGACCAACACCCTTCGGAAACTCCAATGGAATTACCACCACCAATATGCTGCCTATGCTAAGATGTTTATACAGACAAGTAGCAAACTAACCAATCAGAAAGTTACTTTTATACAGACAAGTAGCAAACTAACCAATCAGAAAGTTACTTACCATTTGTCATGCAATAGCTTTATTGTTCAGAGTGAACAAAACTCAATACATAATCCTGGTTCAAGGTTGACTAAATGGCTATATATGTGAATTTTTTAAAAATAACACAAAAAATAAAACTGATGATGTTATGTCACTCATATATGAACATTAATTAGATAAAATAATAAAATAGCCACTTCTGCCTAATTAAAACATGAACTTATAAAATATATGCTTATGTTACACACACACACACACACACACACACACACATACACACACACACACACACACACACACACACACATACACACACACACACACACATACACACACACATACACACACACACACACACACACACACATATATATTTATTAGCATCATACGATATTATAAATGTGGTTGTATTCAAATGATATACTTAGCATCAGCTGGTAGTGGTTTATTCGAATGACATTGGTTAATTGGTTAACACGATGAAATGAGAGACATCTCTGATTGTTCGTCTCTTAACAGATCCGTGTGCCAGCAACCCTTGTGCAAATGGTGGATCTTGTTTCGGATTGGAGAACACATACGTATGTGAATGTGCCAGCAATTTCCAGGGAATTCGCTGTGAAATTGGTAAGATAGCTTTAACCAATAACAGGGATAACAAACGGGTTTGTCTAGGGTTGAGCTGAATTCCGTCAGTTACTTAGTACATTTACATCACAACGAAATAAGCAACGAACCTAAAAACTACAGGCGAAATTAAGGTATCGTCATAGCTCCAAAAGACAACACAACTAGAAACTTGAGTAGATGTATCTAACCTTGTTAGAAAAATGGTTCAGATAATCTAATAATGTGAATACTATTTTGCGTTGTTGGCACATACAAAGAACTGGCGTTATATGGACCTCAAACGCTACATATTTACCAAATCTTCTTCAACGGCAGACATATATTTATGTAGTGTTCCGATTACAAGGCACGATTTTGACAACAGATGTTTTTCTTTTAATTATAACGAAGCAGAAAGAAAATAGAATTTCTCTATAAACGCAGCCATTGATATAGAGACCAATAATCTTGCTTGTCTGATATATCCATCATTTTGTATCACCATGACTAATTACGTGTAGCAGCAAAAAATGTATAGGGTGAAATCAAAGTTAGAGTGATAAATAAATAAATAAATAAATAAATAAATAAATAATTAAATAAATAAAGTAAACACTTATGCTTTCATAGCAGAATTTGGTCTAATAAGTCTTTCTATCTTTCATTTTATGAGGAATTTAATTAACACTACCAAGTTTCGAATGATACTATATAGACCTATCTTAATTCACAAACATTACAATACGCAACAACATAACACTAATCAAAACATGACACAAATAAAAAAACAATGACAATAATCAAGAACATAACAATAATCACACACACATATATATAGCAGAAAAAGTTAAAATAACAAAATTTGTAAAATTGAACCAAAAGTCCGTATTTCACAAAGTTGCAAAAAATGGAAAAGGAACTTAATTTTAAGAATCAAATGCAAAACTAATCCAAGAATAATCCACAAATTAGATTACAATATGTCCTAGTAATGGCATGTTCTAACTGATTCAAGTTCGAGTCCTGTTGGAAAGTCAAATATGGAAGACGCTGATATATGATGAAGTCAGTTTTCTTCTTATCTACAGGTCCTTGTAGAAAAACAATATTTAACAATCAGGTGGTTTAAATCCGAATATTATTTTAATAAACTGTTTTTGTCGAAGTTTTCTGTATGAGCATATCAAAAATATTTCCAGAGATACCAATTAATCCAATTGAATTGAAGGAAAGTTAACATGAATTCAAAAATTGACTACAACAAAAGAAACTGACTTGACATCATTTGCAAACGCCAAAAACTATCTATATTTCACTAAAATAAAGAATATGTCGTATACTAATACGCAATTTTGAAACAATCCCAAAATTGCGAAATGAAAAGAGGGGAGGGGGGAGTATGTAAGGAGTCTCGAGATCATTAATATCACGTACTCCCAAAATGACCCAGACGAGAACCGATAATTTTTACTTTAAGAATAAAAAGTTGTTTGCTTCTCAATTCACTAGTGCCAACTTGATCTTGACAACAACCAATCATTTTAAAATAAATAGACCCTGTTTACGTGGTTTCCACTAACCTTGAATCAATGTCAGGAACTAGGTCAACACTAATTGTGTACCAAAGAATAATTCGGCCAACCGAGGTTCTGAAAGAGCATAATTTCTAGTGAATAAATTTACATTACAATAGCATGTAATGAAAAATAAAACAATTAAAAAAAATAAAACTGACATACAAACCATTAAATTAGAACATACATATTGCAATTAACACTTACAACATATATCATTACATTTAACGCTAATTGGACATAACATATAGCATTAGATTTAACGCTAATTAGACATAACATATATCATTACATTTAACGCTAATTGGACATAACATATATCATTACATTTCACGCTAATTAGACATAACATATAGCATTAGATTTAACGCTGACAAGACATAACATATATCATTATATTTCACGCTAATTAGACATAACACATATCATTAAATCTAACGCTAATTCTTCATAGCACGTCGCATTACATCTAACGCTAATAATACATAACATATTACTTTTAAACCAAATAAGACATAAAATATATAACGCTCATATGATATAACATTTAGTCATTCAATGAATTGTATGAAATTTTAAATATCATTATTTTTAAAAGCGGAACAGTCAATTCAAATGTTCTTTACTTAAGAGACTGTACCATGTGCATGATTAGACTAAGTTTTTGTGTATCGTTTCTGTCCCTCCTTAAGTTGGTTATTGTTTTGAAACTGTCTTTTGCATCCAATGTCTTTGAATTCTGTATTGTTAGTAGACAATATAAGGACTGTGTAAGTTAGGATAAGTAAGTAATAGTGTGCCAAATTAGGAGAGTTCAAATAAAAATTAATATTGATGTTAAATAAGTACTTATAATAAATTACAACCAGGGAAGGATAATACCAGTGGGAAGTAGAAGAGTTGAAATTGATTATCTTAAAATTTAAAGACTGAATTGGTTTGATAAAATCTCGGTATCTTGTTAAAAACATAATTAATTAAGATAAAATGTAAAATATTTTTCAATGTTTATGTGACTAACACTTAATTAGTGTTACTAATTACCTTACAAATGAATGTCATTAATATATATATATATATGGTGACGCAAAAGATAGCAAATACATTTTAAAACATTCGGTATAATATAAATGAAACTGAAAATGTTTAAAGTCTGATCATAGAAAATGTGTACTTATATGCAATAATGAAGATTCAATTTTTTCGTCTATATTATTGTCAAATATTGTTAATAAACAACAAGAGGAGGAATAGGTGTTATTTTTTTTCCATTATATTTCTGAAAGAAAGAAACATTTTCCTTTATTGTTTTTAAGTAGAGACACGTTTCATCCCAAATTAGTGTCCCATTCATTTACTAAACCTGGTATTATTTCGTCTTTTTCACAGGTCGCTAAATCAAGGTGTGGCCATTTGAAAATTTCTACTGTTTTTTTTTTTAAAAATCGCATCTCAAAATCTGAATTTACAGAAAAAAGAAATAAATATATTTGAGTCTCTTGTACTTGTCCCTCATATTCAACACATAATATTCGCAAATGAGAACTATTGGAATAAGGATCGACTATATATCTAGGTAATATTGGTACCATTTTAATGGTACCATCGGTACTTTGATTGACCTCATCGTGCAGAAGAATCTGGGGTTGAGTGCATTGTCCAAGGAACCAAAGTTGTCCGGTTGGTTATCAGGTTCAATGTAATACCAATGAGAAGTAGAGAGAGTGGCAAGTTACAACGTACACCTCAAGGAATGTATTTGTGAGCAGGAAGTAAACTTGATATAATTTTACATAACTAAGTCCCTAAAGAAAATTTAATTATTAAATAAAAATAAGTATTTTAAAAGAACTTTTGACTTAAAATATTTGTATCAAGTCAATACATTTTAGATTTATCTATAAGGAAGATCATCAAAGCTGTCAACATCTAAATTGTATACAACTTTATCCCACACTTTAAACCCTATGAAAAAATCAAAAGTAACATTTTTCTGAAATACAATAAATACAATAAGTGACCTTGCGGCAGATGATAGATCACTCCGCCTTCCAATCACGTGACATGACATGTTGACCTCCGACAACCATGCATTTTTTTCGCATCGAAATGTGTTTCAGTCTGACTGTTATGCTTATTAAAAACGATTTGTATTATTCTTAAAATTGTAAAATTAAAAAAAATTATATAAATTATAATGCAGTACACAGTATTTATATGTGTACTTCAAGTTCGTATAATAAAAGCCATATTATTTTATGTCAATAAATAATACAAATCAATTTCAAAGCTGCTCTACTTATTCATGGAAACGGAAATTCGCTGGAAAAAGATACTAATATATTTAGTAAATAATCTTATCCTTATTTATTCTATCTGGCTTGTAGTTATGCTGCCTTGGAAGTAAATTAATTAAAAATTAATAACAAAATCCTAAATAATTACTGTTTAGAAATATAATGTTGTACATAATAATTTAAGCTTCTACCGTGTTTACAAGACGGAATTTTGATCATAGATGTATGTTGATGTAAATATGTAAATGCATGCTTAATATATCGGACGATATTTATCTGAAACCATTGTTTTGGTATTTCTTATTAATACACGTATATATCCCCAAACCCACTTCTGCCCCATGAAAGAGTAAAGAGTTACTCAATTGTTTGAAAGATCGAGACGATAAATTTTTTTGGGACAATCAAACATTACAATGTAAATTTTCAAACTTTAAAATAATGCAGTATGGGGTTCAGTCCATCCTAAACAAGAAACGAATAAACATGAAAACCAACAAGTTATGGGGTTATACACCCATACTCTAGAAATGTATCTTTTACAAATAGTTTTCAATTTCAATTTCATGTTGTTTTTTTTCTTCAAGCCATCGACGAGAAAAATGTTCTACACACGTTTATGCAACAAAAATATATGTTGTAATTGCCGTCAATTGTTTCCATATTCAGCTGATCACAAAAAAGTCTTTATCAATCGAAGTTTTGTCTGTTTCGGGAAAGGAATAAATCTAATTCCTCCATTTCGACGATATGCGTATCGACTGTAAGAATTACGAGGTTCCCACTGACTTCTTTCACCCTTTTTACTAGCGAAATCAACAAATCATTGCATCAACTTATCATAATCAATTCGTTTTTATCATAAGCAGCTTGTCAGAGGAAACTGGCAGACGAAAGCAAATTAGGTGTCTAATTTTCGTTCGCCGATGGGTTAATTGATCAGCATGATTGACAAGTGGCGATAGGTCAATTTATTTCAAAGACAGTATCAGCAATACATCTCCATCTCTAAGTGCTTATGATTAAAATCTGCTTTGACAATAATACTGAAATCATAATGACATCAATTTTAAAACTTTTTAACCATCTATTGGGAAAGTATTTATTACTTGATTATTAACTTTTATGTATGAATCTACATATATATGCATGCCTTTGTGTGTGTGTGTGTGTCAATCTGGAGGGTTGGTGGATGAATCTAACTACATTCAAAGTCTGACTTACTTTTCTGCTCAATAATACAAGTCCTGCTTCACTTCTTACGACACAGTTAATAATACAAGTCCTGCTTCACTTCTTACGACACAGTTAACTTTGAGGTTGCCGGGCCAGTATTTTGACCATGACATTTCTACTCTATTTCTATGTAACGTGTGCACATGGCTTAAATAATATAAGTTAGGGTTAGTATTTTGCCCATGATATTTCTAATTTTTTTGTGTAACGTGTGCACATGGCTTAGTATGGGTTAGGGTTAGTATTTTGCCCATGAGATTTCTACTTTATTTCTATGTAATGTGTATGTATGGTTTAAATAGTATGGGTTATGGTTAGTATTTTGTCCATGATATTTCTACTTTATTTCTATGTAACTGTGTATGCATGGCTTAAATAGTATGGGTTATGGTTAGTATTTTGTCCATGATATTTCTACTTTATTTCTATGTAATGTGTGCACATGGCTTAAAGACTATAGGTTAGGGTTAGTATTTTGTACATGAGATTTCCACTTTATTTGTGTAATGTGTGCACATGGCTTAAAGAGCATAGGTTAAGGTTATTATTTTGTCCATGAGATTTCCACTTTATTTGTGTAATGTGTATACATGGCTTAAAGAGTATAGGTTAGGGTTAGTATTTTGTACATGAGATTTCTACTTTATTTGTGTAATGTGTGCACATGGCTTAAAGAGTATAGGTTAGGGTTAGTATTTTGTACATGAGATTTCTACTTTATTTGTGTAATGTGTGCACATGGCTTAAAGAGTATAGGTTAGGGTTAGTATTTTGTACATGAGATTTCTACTTTATTTGTGTAATGTGTGCACATGGCTTAAAGAGTATAGGTTAAGGTTAGTATTTTGTCCATGAGATTTCCACTTTATTTGTGTAATGTGTGCACATGGCTTAAAGAGTATAGGTTAGGGTTAGTATTTTGTACATGAGATTTCTACTTTATTTCTATGTAATGTGTGCACATAGCTTAAAGAGTATAGGTTAGGGTTAGTATTTTGTCCATGAGATTTCACTTTATTTCTATGTAATGTGTATACATGGCTTAAAGAGTATAGGTTAGGGTTAGTATTTTGTACATGAGATTTCTACTTTATTTCTATGTAATGTGTGCACATAGCTTAAAGAGTATAGGTTAGGGTTAGTATTTTGCCCATGAGATTTCTACTTTATTTCTATGTAATGTGTTTACATGGCTTAAAGAGTATAGGTTAGGGTTAGTATTTTGTACATGAGATTTCTACTTTATTTCTATGTAATGTGTGCACATAGCTTAAAGAGTATAGGTTAGGGTTAGTATTTTGTCAATGAGATTTCTACTTTATTTGTGTAATGTGTATACATGGCTTAAAGAGTATAGGTTAGGATTAGTATTTTGTACATGAGATTTCTACTTTATTTGTGTAATGTGTGCACATGGCTTAAAGAGTATAGGTTAGGGTTAGTATTTTGTCAATGAGATTTCTCCTTTATTTGTGTAATGTGTATACATGGCTTAAAGAGTATAGGTTAGGGTTAGTATTTTGTACATGAGATTTCTACTTTATTTGTGTAATGTGTGCACATGGCTTAAAGAGTATAGGTTAGGGTTAGTATTTTGTCAATGAGATTTCTACTTTATTTCTATGTAATGTGTGCACATGGCTTAAAGACTATAGGTTATGGTTAGTATTTTGTACATGAAATTTCTACTTTATTTGTGTAATGTGTGCACATGGCTTAAAGAGTATAGGTTAGGGTTAGTATTTTGTACATGAGATTTCCACTTTATTTGTGTAATGTGTGCACATGGCTTAAAGAGTATAGGTTAGGGTTAGTATTTTGTACATGATATTTCTACTTTATTTCTATTTAATGTGTGCACATAGCTTAAAGAGTATAGGTTAGGGTTAGTATTTTGTCCATGAGATTTCACTTTATTTGTGTAATGTGTATACATGGCTTAAAGAGTATAGGTTAGCGTTAGTATTTTGTACACGAGATTTCTACTTTATTTGTGTAATGTGTGCACATGGCTTAAAGAGTATAGGTTAGGGTTAGTATTTTGTACATGAGATTTCTACTTTATTTCTATGTAATGTGTGCACATGGCTAAGAAAGTATGCCGATACTCTGTGAAACTTCATTAAAAAACAAATTCTTTTTCTCTCACTTTTGCTGTAAAATGTAACTTTTTCATAAAAGTCAGCATTCACGTTTTACCACATAATAACATACCAAACATGCTTTAAACCATTACCATATACTTGATATGTAGAGTTTGCCATGAAATATATTAAACAATTATGAAGGAACTTTAATAGATATATTTCTCGTTCCATGAAATCCATTAAACATTAAAGGTCACCGGCCACCTATATTGTACAAAAGTCCAATATCATTATAGTTATAATATAAATGGATTTATCATATATGTACACTATACAAATGTTTAAATAGACTACAAAATCCGTTTTTTAAATGAAAAAATTTACTCGGCAATCTCCGTTCACAATCGGTAATTTCCGCGTGCCAAAGACGGATATGACGTACATTTATCCCTTCGGTTCAACCGAGCCATTCATGCACTGTATTGCTTATGGATGTAACCAAAAGGACAATATATAATAATTCTGAGATTTCGCCACATGGTTGTCAAGGCTGTATTTATTGTGGGTTTTCTTCAACTTAGTAACTTATTAAATCTAAAAAATTTGCAATTTGTTTTCAACTTTTCCATTTGATCAACTCCGATTCTGTACTTAACGAAAAATAAGTGTTATCTGTCCCTTTCGCTCTGCTCTTCAAATCATTATTTGTGTTTTATTTGGATAAATATGAAAGGATGTAAGAATGATGGGATGTCTGCAGTTTAAGATATAAAATGGTTCCAACATAATAACCTAAGCCATCCTGAGATGACGTTATGACAATGACTTTTATAACCCGAAATCCACTGAAATGGCGCTAACAGGTCAATAAGCCAAAGTGTTATGTTATTATCTCTCTAACTGAACTATTTAATCTGATTTATCAATGAGATTTTCTATCATTAACAAATGATACTTGAACTCAATAATAAAAACAAACAATATTAATGCCTACTCAAGAAATGCGGTCGCTATCGAATTAATCATCATGGCTAATGCGCAGCATTCGGACGGTTTCTGAAAGATCAGTCGTACTACTGGTACATCATTTAGTTTATTTCTTCTTTTTTTTTTGTCAGTGTTCGTAATAATAAATAACACACTATTTCAATTTAAAAGAGAAGTTTAAAATATATTTCACTACCAAATTACCGATGTAAAATAAACAAGATTACGTTATTTATTAATATATAATAACACCATGATCACGCGTACTAGACCCAAATACACTAATGAGGCACAAATAATAATAATAATAATAATAATAATAATAATAATAATAATAATAATAATAATATTGAGGACTTTGTATAGCACCTAATCTTTCGAAGCTCTAAGCGCTTTACACCATCTATAATGATATGTATACACTACAGAAAAAACAAATGACGAAAAAAATGAAATTGGAAAACATGAAAACATGCTGAAAACATATAAGATACAAAACATGATTAGGTCGCTAAGTTTGTCCCTGCAGTCGAAACAGGACAAATCATGTCGCTGACACGTTAACTCATTATACACGTTTCTTTCCTTAATGCATACATTTTTGCTGTATCAATATACGTCTATCATTCCAAAAAGGTCATGCTACATAGGTAATACTATTTATGCACGGCGATTTTTTTTTGTAAAACAAGGGGTTTTTTGAGTATAAAAGGCACTCAAAATTGGCTTGTACGTTTTATTATAAATAATACAACCAAATAAATGGTTTTTGTTGATGCATATCATTTTTATTATGGGTAACACGTTACTTGGTCCTAATAATATGAAATCAAAATCATTGGATTTAATAAACCCTTCGGAAATGTAATCATGTTTCATATATGTCTGAAAATTATATCTTGATAAATCTTATCAAGCAATATTTCGACTAATTTTAGCATAAATAATGCTTAATAATACGTACGTTACCGATACATACGTGACAAAGAGATACAACACTACGGAACACTTGATGATAGCCGACCAAGTTAACATGATGAAAGGTGTCATGCCGCCCTATTTCAATTCTCAGTATAAAACAAAAACATCAAGTACAACCAGGACAAGCCGCTCAAGTTATATTGTATTCTATGTACTAAAGACCGCATATACGTAAGCGATTTAAATTAAAAATTTTGAATGACACTTACGTTTTTATTGTATTATTTTATAGACTAACGACAAATATTGACGTATATGTGAATAATAATAATAATAATAATAATAATAATAATAATAATAATATTTCCATGAAATGCCTTAAATTATTATGATGGACTTTTACTAGATACATTCATCTTTCCATCAAATGCATTAAACCATTATGACTTATCTCTAATTTAAAAATTTATCTTTCCATGAAATGCGTTCCTATTATGGTCTTCCACTTGATGTTTCCATTTTTTCTGCATCTAACGCCCTCCTCCTCGTAGAAAAAACATGCTGACTGAATCTCTTTTTGGAGCAGTTTCCCAATTTTCTGGAGTATAGAAATTCGATAGGTGGCAATCTAATTATTCTTGGAGATTTTAATTTTCACTGACTATTCTGGAAACACATACACGTCAAAACTCCTAGATTATATTGACGCTTTCAATCTTTACCAGACAGTTAACCAACACACCCATAAACTTGGTCACATTTTACACTGGATACTTCCTAGACCTGATGATAATATTCTGCGATTCACCCTTGCATCCCACAAACTTTGCATCGGATCACCTCTGCTTTATATGCCATCTCGACATCTCAGTCCCTAACCGAAAGAAAAACCTCCGTATGATAAATAGAACCAAACTAATGCATGACATCCATCCAAAACAATCTAACAACTTTCTTACCTCCTAGAAAACAACTCGATAACTGTCTGTGTTCATTGCTTGAAAAACATGCCACAGCCACGAAGTGATGAGTATCAATTCAAAAGTGATATCCGTAGTATAGCAGTGTTAGGGACCAGCTTCTCATCGATAAAAGACACCACCGTAAGGCAGGGAGGCTTTGGCTTTCCACCACTCACAATTCATAGATAAAAATATGAAGCCGCTAAGAAGAATGCGACAAATATTCATTTAGCCAATATATCCCACTACAGTACCAAGATCACAGAGAATTCCAGCTGCAAAGAGCTCTTCAAAATAACTAACAAACTAATGTCAAGGAACAAATGTACACCACTTCCAACTACCTTCTCTCCAGTAGGCCTTCCGGACTTATTTGCAAATTTCTTCCGTGACAAAGTGCAAACCATTAGAGATACGCTTGACAACACAGTTTCAATTGAATGTCTTCACCATACGATATAGAACCTATGGGAACATTTGAACTTTTCTCTATGGATTTAATACGGACAATTGTGATGACGAGTGATGACAAAGTCATGTGAATTTGATCCAATTCCATCATTACTGCTGCTCGAGTGCCTAGACCCAATAATGCCTTCACTAACTGATGTTATTAATATCTCTCTATCATCCGGGGAATTCCCAACATTTTTCCAAACTGCCATCGTAAAGCCTCTGCTGAAGAAACCAACACATGACCATAACGATTTAAAGAACTACCGCCCAGTTTCTAATCTCCCGTTTATATAAGAAATCTTAGAAAAAAGTTGTTCTGACCAAACTTGTATCTCATTTGAATTCAAGCATTCTTTTAATCAATGTACATACAGTCTGCATATCACCCTTGTCACAGTACTGAAACTATTCTTCAGAAAGTATTTAATGACATTCCCTCTGCCTTGGATAGCGGAAATAGTACAGTCCTCAACCTCCTTGACTTGTCTTCAGCATTTGAAACCATCTACAATGATATATTACTTCACCGTCTCCAGTATGTATCTGTCATTCCCAATACAGCCTTACAGTGTTTCAAGTCCTACTTAGCCAACAGGACACATTGTGTAGCTGCAAATGGAATACACTCTAGCCCAGTTGACGTATGTTGTGGTGATCCACATGGTTGTCTGCTCTCCTCATTCTATCTACTCTTTAGTGTCATAGATCGCCCAATGTCTCACCAATTGTATGTTGATGACACCCAAATATCAACCCAAATTAAGTTGATGCTACCATCCAAGGAGTAGAGACGTGCATTTCTGATGTGAAATCATGGATAACCTGTAATAAGTTGCAGACGAATGATGATAAAACGGAGGCCATTCTGATTACAACTAAATACTTTCTCATTGACATCCTTTACCTAAAACAATAAATATCAGGAACACCAACATTAAATTCACACAGTCAGTATAAAACCTCTGTGTTACTCTGGATAGTACCTGTACTCTCATATTGCACCAACATGTCATGAACATATATCTGCATATCTTGAGCTGAGACGCATCAGCTCCATTCGCAAATATCTTTCAGTTCATGCCACTAAAACACTTGTGTTCTTTAGTACTTTCAAGTCAGGAGTAAAGTAACACAATTATGTCTGCTTTGTCTAAATATCTACTCCAGAAACTTCAAAACACAGCTGCTCGGATCATCTTTAGAGTACTTCGATCAGAGCACACCTTCCCACTTATCTGTACCATACACCGCTTATCCATTCAATCCAGAATCAAACACAAATTAGTTCTCAGTGTCACAAGTTTCACTGACAGCCACAAGTCCATTATACCTATCCGGCCTCACACATGGTTACACACCAGATAGATACTTACTCTCCTCAAAAGATGCAGACAATCAGAATTAGACAACAAAAAGCTGACAGACTGAAAAAAACAAAGGATGCCTGTGCATGACATAACTATTCTGCTCCATGCCTAGTAAGACTTATAGCCATGTAATGCCTAGTAGGTAACCATGTCCTGGTTAATGCCTACTATGGCTAAAAACTATGTTCCGGTTAATGCCTAGTAGGGATTATAATCATTTACTGGTTAACGCCCAGTAAGGCTAAAAACCAAGCAGCAGAAGGGGCGAACCGGACAACATTTTTAGACAAGTTTTCACTGAAATCACGCTTAAAAACAATGAAACCAGTGACATCAGGGCCCAATGTGTGTGTGAATCTGATATCGTTTCATGGATTAGGTCCAAAAAAAAAATATGAAAAAATCAATGAAATTAATGAAATCCGCCATCGATTTTTTTGGAAAAAGGGACTACAACATCGTTGTCACTCACCCCTTCTGCTGCTATGGGTTAACCGAATATTTGATCCAGTCCGATACGATATCGTGTTCCAGACCTTGTCTGGGGGACATGTAAATCACTACGACGAAAATCACTACGATTTTACAAACAGACTAATTTGTAAAACCTCCTCTTGTAAATCAATCAGGTTATTAGACTGGTCAGTGAGTTTGAAATTAATTCTGGTTAATGAATTATTATGACATCGCATATAGACTGGATTCAACGGGGATTCAATTATTAAAAACCCTGGAGGAGCTATTGGTGCAAATGAATACAAAATATATCCTTGCTGAGCTTGATTTGATCGTTCTAGATTAATTTGATAGCTTCCTTCGATCACATCACATACTAAATTGAGCGCAATCACCGATGAAATATTCACGTTGAACGGAGCAATATGCCTGCCACCACCATCTGGGTCATTATTATGTTTGAGGATTTTTATTTCCGGTGATGCTGTTTTTTTCCACGTATCATGGATTTTTTTGAAACCTTCATCGATGGCATCACTGAGAGATTTTTGTAATTCTGAGATATTATATCCTGGTAGTTTAAACTCACGAATATCTTCTACGCGTATATTACCTTTCATCGCAAACTCTGTTCTCGTTTTAGGATTATCGTCACCTAATATCTCTTGAATAATTTGTGAATGAAATGTTTCCATGTCATTGATGATTTTGTTACATATTTCTACAACGCTGATAATTTCGTCTCGGGTGAGAGAGCCGGATTTAATGGATATTAACAACAGTAAAAAATCATATTCCATCGTTGTGAAATTTTCAGTGGTTTTACTCTGTAGAAGTGTGTGGTATCTTTTATTAGTGACGGTATCTATCGTTTCAAGAAAAAAATTCAATTTATCATAATCTCTATAACTCTTTACTGGATTATCAGATTTTATCCTGTCTGTGATATAATCAGTTTTTTTTGGTTCTGGTAATTTAACGGTTTCTCCCCCGGGTGGGATTTCAGGCCAACCTAACCCTCTGTGCTTATTTCAATGGCAGATGATAGTGTTGGTTCATGAACTGTTATAGCTATTTTTGACTCTACTCCAGTAATCGATTTTATTCTACGCGCGAATTCATTATTGATTTGTTCGATTTGGTATGATCCGGTTGGTATGGAAACAACATTCCAGTCTGGGGTTCCGTCGGGTTTATTCTTATTTGCAAATACCAGTGAATTATTGGGTTGTTGACCACCAAATGATTTTGACCTAATATTTGGCCAACTGTGGTATACTCGTAATTTTGCTAGCGCTATCTCCTTCACTGGGACCGGAGAGGGGAAATTCACACTGAATTCTGGATTCGTTGAGGTTATTGAGATCATGCTTGTTTGTACTGGGTTTGTGTTCTCCACTATTTGTTGAAGTAATTCCATCTGTGTTGTCATTGCTATTATACTCATGTTTTTGTACTTCTAATTTTGACATCGCAGAATCATATATATCTACCATCGCTGAAAACTCACTCTCTGATATAATTGTATCATCGAGCGATGACGATATCAATGAGGATAATTGCGAGTATGCAGTGGACACAACATGAAATTGAATTATGTAGTCTTGTAGTTTCCGTTGGCTGCATGAGGATATTTTTTTTGTGATTATTGAAATAATTCCAGCGATTGTTGTTGCCGCAGAAATGCAAATTGGAACAGCTATCGGGGCCATCATTTTCACTGAAGACAGTATAATACCGGCTCCGGTGATTACACCACTCACTGAATACACAGTAACATCAATTGCGGTAATTCTCCTGCGATATTTTTTAATTTTCATTGCATACTCCTCAGACAAGGTTTTGAGTCTAGTTTGATACTCTCTGACCTGATCATAGCGATATTGCGATGATGAAATCATTTTTTATTTTAAATACGCTAGCGTTTTCAATTGAAACCGTTAGTGAAATTGCTTTGCAATTTTCAACTTAAATCCGTTACGAATTCAACATACCACGTCGTTGAAACCCCAATCAAAGTTTTATCAGTAATTGTTATAGTGAACTTTTCAGTTGTACCCTTGTCGATGATCGTTGAAATCGTATTGTTGACCCCGGATGAACTCGACGATGATATATTAAATTGAGGCCATGGTGTCACCAGTGTTAATCGATAAATACCCTTAACGGTTGCAGTGATATCTAATGTGTTGTTTGTAGGTGTCCACGCAAATGATCCGTGTTGGATTGTATATACTATGTTGTTAGTTTTCTCATGAGGAATTTTTGTTTTTTCAATGACTGTTATCATCCTCGTTGCATCCCCTTTGATGTCTTCGATGAAAGTTTTCGTCTCATCGATGGATTTTTTAATATCAGGGAGTTTTGGTTCAATTTTATCTAACGGGGTTCCAATAAATTTATCAATGATATTTCTACGAAAAGCATTATAACCTCGTATATGATCATCCAGCTCACGGCTGTGGGTGGTAATCCTGTTGTCGTTGTAGGCAATCATGCGGTTGTTGGTGATAATCATCTTGTTGTGGGTGGTAAGCGCGTCTGTGATCGTAGACACAAGTACGCCTGGTTTAAGTCGTCCGTCGTTGGAATACAGCGCAATAGAGTTTTCAGCGGCGTCGCGCTGCCGTATCAAAATATCATCCAGAGAAATATTACTGGTTTTCAATTTATCCTGATCGGAAAATAACGCAACGGTGTTCTCGATTGCGTTTTGTTGTTTAACTAAAATATCATCCAGAGAAATATTACTAGATTTCAATTTACCCTGTTTGTCCTGAAATACAACTATTTCGTTCGGGTCAACATTTACTAAATTCAACGTCTCAGCTATTTCATCTTTAATTTTTTTTGTTATATCCTTGATAGAATCAGGGGTTGCAGTGCCATCGGGTTTGGGTTTCAAAGATCTCCCCCAAATATCAATCATGTTATTGTAAAACTCTTTCTCTCTCTAAAAAGCGATTGCTGGTGTAGTCATTTACGACAATATGAGGTGGTTTTCCCCTTGGGTTACCCAAGGAGTTAGAAATAGCGTCAAGGACATTTAATACTTCGCTGCCGCATATTGGTGGGTCATTGATTTGTTGTGTTGGTAGCGTAGAATACCAAGTCTTCATTGGAAGGGTTTTTATATACCGCATAAACTCTTTTGGTGGGGCTAATCCATATGATTCAAAATAGACAATCCCACGTGGATCAATAGCGTATGCAACCCAGTGAGTTCCAGGTCCGGTGCTGTTATCGAGATTAATAATACCTGTTTCAGTTTTGTTTGGTTGATGTGGTAATTGATCTTTCATAAAAACACCTCTGAAATTTTTAATCACTAGTTTTTTAGCAGCATTCATTAAATCAAAATTGGACATTGGAACCATCGAAGATTTGGGAACCATAGGTTCGGAAATTGAAGATTTCTGAATTAATAAACCGTTCCTGGTAGTCTCAGGCCTGATCCGTGAACGGATCTCCCGCTGTACCATGAATACGGGGTTCCTGGTAGTCTTAGACCTTTTCCGCTGTACCATGAATACGGGGTTCCTGGTAGTCTTAGACCCAACCCTTGAACGGATCGTCTCTTTTTTTTATATCCTTGTCCACCTGCCTTTTTCAACGCCATTCCTGCTGAAGTACCAACGGCTCCTAACGCTGCTGCTTTAGCCACCGCTGGGGCTGCTGCTGCAATCAATGCTGGTATTGCAGCTAACAATGGAAATATACCGCCTGTTTTAATCATATTTTTGATAGCAGCCGCAGAGAGAGTAATCTGAACCCCTTTTTTATCCTTGAAAGCATCATTGAAATGTTTCACCTGACGAGTTGTCAGCGATAATTTATTTTCACCACCAGTCATTTGATTAGGTTTCAACGTGATTGTGGCTCCACATTTTTTAGCCGATTCTGATTGCAATTTTTTGATTTGACCAGGAGTTAACGTAACACTAATAACACTATATGACATTATATATAATTGATTGATTCTAATTCAATGAAAAATCGAGAAAAATCGTTCAAAGATTTTCTACTGGGGCATCTACCACTCTCATTCTTCCTCCAACACCTTCGAGTAGCATTGATTTATCACTGAGAATGACAGCAACCGCTCTATAATCAGCAATAGTAGCAGGACGAGTCACATTAGCTCTAAAGTGTATATCAACAACTGACTGTCTTGTCAAATCGAGATGTTCCAGTGAGAAGTAATAGATCGGATACAGATTCTTAAAATCAAATTGTGATATTTGCAAACCAGTATCGACATTTTGATCGCGTGCCATAAATGACAACAGACGATGATAAACTCGTGCAATATGATTTTCTGTGTAATTAAGTTGTATATCCTCAGATGGTTCCTGCTGGCCGTTTATTCTCAGTGAGACGTCTTTCACACCTAATTGATCAAATATCATATGACTGAAACGTTGATTGCCAACTCGTGTGTTATCCTGTAACGCAATAAATATATGACGTGGCGCAGAAACGCCTTGTTTTGCTGCTAGGTTCCAAGTGAATAACCCGTTGATATTTGATTGCTTCACATCTGTACTCACGGTTAGCCAACTCAACAACGACTTTCCTCCTTGGTCCATAAATGATAGTAATCGTCCTTCTGCGGTGATTGCTGGAGTCAACACTGGCATCCACAATGATATTTTTGTTAAATTGACTTTACCGGCATCAGCATTGGCGGCTGCAATATCTACTGGAATCCTCCAAATTGCATCATTATCATCACTTTTTCGTACAAGCGATACTGTATGCTTCGCCCCGTAGATAACTTTTCTGACGTTTCTACAGAATCCAAATATGTGATGCAGTGGAATCACGCATGAAAATGATTTACGCTCTCCTTGCAACATTGCGTTTCGTGTTGCGGCTCCTAGATTGAAGTTAGCATCGTTGTTTATAATCATATTCTCGATATCAGAATCATTATTATCACGTTTTTTGGGTCGTCTTACAACAAATGGATTTCCACCAGTGGTATTCTTACCATCTTTTGCAAACATCATAGAGGGTCCTGCTGATCTTGTATAATCATCGGAATATCTCGCTAACCCGATTATTGTTGTGGCCACATCAACATCACGATCTATGGACTCAATTTCTTTTCCATCAATGAGATATCTAGCACTCTCAAATAGCGCCATAATACCATTATTGACAAAACCGACTTGAGTATCAGCTGGATACGGTGCTGGTACAGCAGTAGTATCAGCAGCTGTTACAATTTCTCCTTCTACTTCAATAAATGCTTCACAGGGTAAAAAGTATTTACTGGTATCATGGACTTGAAGATCAATTCTTGCTCGACTATTTGAGTCTATGGCATGATAGGCGTAATATTGATAATCGCGTACAGAATCATCCTTGCCAACTGGGGCGTCTATATCAAACGCCGGATCATGTGATTTTTTGAACATTTTATTCTATTTATCAGAGTCTAAATAGTAAAATCGTAAACGATTTTCCATTTTCATCGTGAAAAACGCTAGCGTGAAAATCCATAGAATTTCATCGACGTAGTTTTTTAAGGCCACTTCCCGCTATCATGTTTGCAATATTGCTTTGGTCCCCTTGATTTACCATCGACGCTAGTTTTTCATCTACTGCGTTATTTATTATTTTACTAACACTTGCAGGCATTTCTTCTGTAAACGGTAACGGTTTCTTTTTTCGCCTCACTAATGATGTTATTTTATCCTTCGCAGTTGAAAACGCTTTCCCGGCAAGATCTCCAACAGTACTAATACCCTTATCACGAATAACATCAATGGCTTTCATTGATAACTGTTTAGCTAACGGCATCACTTTTGGGGCCATTCTTGAAAAGAATCCTAAAATGGTATTGCCGAGGCCATCTCCAAAGTATGCTTTATAAACTGGAAACCGTGAATTAACTACATAGACGAGGGTTGGTTTATCATGATTGTAATGGATGATCATTATTATAAAAACAATAGTGTTTTCAATTGTTATTTAATCACTATGATACCCATTTGCTAACTCGTCAATGAAATCTCGATATGTTTTGATATCCATGATACCGCCGGCAAATAACCGTCTACAGATATCAGCTGCTTCATTAATTATTTCCGGTGAATTATTTCCAGCTCGGAATCCTCCTACAAGAACATCTAATCGTGATATATCATTGATAACACTATCAGGACAAGTGTTTCCAATCCTTGGATTTTGCAGTCCACTTCCGCTATAACCAGCTGCTTCATCTAGTTTTTCTAAACCCGTTTCTTGTAAATAATCATCATTAGGTTCTTCTTGTTTTTTTTGTCTCCGTGTTGGTGTTTGACGTCGTTCTTCTAAATCATCATCATCATCAGGTGGTAGTTGTTGTTTTTTTTGTCTTCTTGTTTGTCTACGTGTTGGTGTTTGACGTCGTTCTTCTAATTCTCGTTGTCGCTCTTCTATTTGTTCTCTTTTATAATTACTAATTCCCCTTTGAAATTCCTTGTATCCTATCTCATCCTTATTCAAACGACCAATCCCTTTATTTAGTTTATACAAATTATCGAACCAATCATTACTTGATATTCTATCATTCTTATACTCGTCCTTTAAAAAATCTTTTTTTGAATTATAACTTTGAGCAGCAAAATTACCAAAGGCTTGATAATCCTTTGATTTCAATAAACTAGGTTATTTTATTAATATTTTAGCATGATCAGTAAATTTATTCAACAGAGAAACAGTCGTTTTTTTCGGATCAGTTTTTTCAGTTTGTTCAGTTTTCGCTGCTACTTTTTCAAGTTCACCAATAACAGATTTTCCCGTCTCGGGACCATCTCCCAGTATAGCACGCTCTACCCCCTTCGTTGCTGTGGTTACTGGTTTAAACAATTCTTCAGACCCCAGAGCAAAATCAGTTTGTTAACTCTGTCGTTGTTGCAGTTTATTCCTGACTGAGTCGCGAATTGGTATAAATCTCCTGATTGCATCCAGTCGTTCACGAGCCAATCGGGTTGTTAATGCCTCATTGACCATTATTTGAAATCGCAAACCATTTTTCAATTGTAAAACACTTTTTCCCACTTTTGTTACATGTCGGATGATTTTTTAACACAGTCATGGAAGTGTTATTTCATCGTGAGACACCTTCTATCAATGATGGAGCAAGTGTCATAATTGTATATAAAATAAATAATACTGACAGTTGCTCCATTCTATTTTGACATGTCGGATGATTTTTGATACGGTCATGGAAGTGTTATTTCATCCTATAACAGCTTCTATCAATGATGAGGAAAGTGTGGAAATTGTATATAAAATAATTAATACCACAGTTTCCTCATTCTATTTTTGACATTTTCAATCCAAAAATGCTAAAAAAATGAAAATCTCTTGAGGGTCGGAATGATAAATGGTCAGGCAATCAATGGTCGGGTAATCAATTTTCTTGAATTAATGCTCGTAGGTTTCTAATTTTAGAGTTGACTTCTTTTTTCAATTCGTATTCGTACCCCAATTCTTTTCGTATTCCCTCTACGATAGTATACAACGGGACGAACACACTGATGTCACTGGAAAATGAAAGAGAGTCTTTAATAGAATTCTGAATTCTTTTGATGAGTGCATACTTCTTGGGTAGCATATACTTGTTAGTGCTAACCCCGTATTCTATATCCTGAAAATCAGACACAATTTGATCAGGATTTAACCCATCTGATAGTTTGATATCCTGATTTTTCAATTTTGCTATTTCAACTATGATGCTATTCATGTTTTCAGAATTCATTATTCTATAAGAATGACATATCTCTAATTGGAAATTATGACGCATTAGACATAACTAAATCGAATTTTCTGTCCCGTCTTTTTTGAAATAGCAGATCGATAAATTCTCCCTGCAACTCTTTGAACAGAAGTTGGACAAATATCGAAGTGCCTACCGGCTTCATTCATAGATGAAAATATTTTTTCTTCATTAGTTATTGTATTCAAAGATTTCACAGGTCTCTTCCAAACCGTTTTGCAAGTGCCAGCTCTTCCTCGTTTGGAATTCTCACTCAGTGTGATAGCCTGCAGATTTGATAAAGAATTGTTCATTGGATTAGAATCCTTGTGATCAATAACAAAACCATCCTCGATCAATCCATAAAAACATTCAAATATGAAACGATGATTGAGATAAGTTTTCCTTCCAACAGTAAACCTCAAATACCCTTGATTACTCACAACACCGACCGGTTTCTTCATTCTACAGTGTCTTACAACACCATCACTGGATGCTTCATAATTTGTAATCACTGGATGTGGTCTGAATTCTTGGTTCATATATACTATTCTATTGTTTGTCTAATTCAGTGTTTAGTTCAATAATTACATCACTGGAAAATCTTTCGATGTAGTCTTGCGGGGTTCTTATGATTTTATCCTTGATGTTGTCAGGGTCAAAGACTTTTTCAGGGTCATAATTTCTGATGGATTGTCCATTTTTTATTCTTTTATCATAATAACGCTTCAATTCCCTATATCGCTTACCACCACAATCAATACACAATTGTGATCTTCCCTTGACCCCAACCCCACATCGAATACAGGGTAACGGACCAAGACTTCCACGTCGAAAACTTTGCATATGATACCTACAGTATTCATTTTTTCTGCATGATTTGTTACACGGGGTTACATTTCCCATCATGAGCCATTTGCATTGGTTCATATATATAAAACTTTCATTTAAATACTTGTTTTATGTATAGCATGATGAAGTTCAAGAGATTGACTTCGAAAAATGCTAAAATCAATACCGATAGAGAGTTCAAGAGATTATTGAAAATCAATCCTAGATTTAATCTCGATAGACCCAAAAAACGTCCAATAGACGGAAACATGAAAGAGTTTAAGAGATTATTGAAAATCAATCCTAGATTTAATCTCGATAGACCCAAAAAACGTCCAATAGACGGAAACAAACGTAACAAACGTCCAAGAGACGGAAACATGAAAGAGTTTAAGAGATTATTAAAAATCAATCCTAGATTTAATCTCGATAGACCCAAAAAACGTAACAAACGTCCAAGAGACGGAAACATGAAAGAGTTTAAGAGATTATTAAAAATCAATCCTAGATTTAATCTCGATAGACCCAAAAAACGTAACAAACGTCCAAGAGACGGAAACATGAGATCATCATGGAAGGATGCTCAATTCAATCTTGATATAGTTTCTAATACACCCAAGAATAAAATTCTTGATAAACCCATCAGAGACTGTTTTAATGAATTCAAGCGTGATGGAGCATCTTATTGTTGGTCAACATTTCGAATTGATGGTGTTGTTGACGCTACCATGAATGATGAAAAGGCAGCAGTCATAATCTCAAATGTTGGGGAAAAAAGTCATTTTTTCCGAATCAAATTCATTATTCGTGAGAATGGCAAATGGATTATTAGGGATAAATTTGAACCCATTCTCAGGGGCAAAAAAACTGTCACCGTGAACCAGGATTCCAAACCGGGAATTTTGACTGGAATTGATAAACCCTACTACGAAAGATCTTATCCTGTCACAGCAGTTGTTTACGGGATCTATCCGCTCAATGAAAAACCTGATATTTCAAAACTAGCACCCATGAAATATTCGACAGGGCTCAATTGTGTAGCAGAACGAATAATAGAACACTTCACAAATGCGTCCCGGGGAAATAAACTCACTGATCTAAGACGAAAAAAAATAACCGAGTGGGAGTTCACGGTAAAAGAGCATGGAGCAACAATTCAGGATATAACCAAATTAGAAACATCATTGAGATTTCCAATATCGGTAAGGACAATCACCGGTGAAGTATTAAAAGAACCGAAATATCAATCAAAAAAAGGAAAACCCATTGAAATTATTGATCATAATGAACACGCGTGGTCATCTGCAGTAACAATATTCCCACGGGATAGAACCGTAAAATATCTGTTTGGAACCGAAGAGCATTTTTCAGAGCAGAAATTATTTGATGCTATTTACCATTTGAGTAAAAACGATCCTGTGTCAGTGTGGCTATTTCATAGTAATTCAGACGAAGAATGTAGATTTGATCAGTTTGTAAGGCCTAACGGAGAATTATACCGTACTGAAGAACTGCAGAATCAAATGAAACAACTAGCTAGTGAGTTTTCTGGGGACGGAGAAGAAGACGATCAATTATTAGCAAACTGTTTCACAGTACCATCCATTGCAGCACATTTTGCTAGAAAGAAAAACGCGTGGAAACCAACACGAAGTGAGTTTTTATCAGATGTCAAATTGTCCTGTCTTGAATACAGCCACGGCGGATTATGGAACACAAAATACACCGCTGATACCGTTATTTCCGTTGATATGATTGCGTGTTATCCAGGAAGTTTTCTTGGGTATGGAGAATGCGAGAAATATTTCAAACGATTTGGACACCCTACACACGAAATGACCCGTGTTGCTATTAATGGACCACTTCCTGATTTTGATTTAACCGGATTCGCTTGTCTAGTATCATTTGAAATGGCTACAGGACTTCATCCGTGTAGTTATCTTTGGATTGGTAAACACATGTCTGAAAAACACTGGATGCCAATAGTGTTATTACGGTATATGCTTGATTGTAAGATGTTAAAATCATTAATTGTCAGTGAAGCAATTATATCCTATCGAGCACAGAAATCAGTCTGGTTACCACAACCTGATCTAGAAAAAATAATTAGCGAAGAGCGAAAACTGTTTCCTGATTTTAATGAACAACAAATCATGGATTGGTCCCAACAGTTATTTGAAATCAGAAACAATGAAGCAAAAAATCTTGGACGAAGAATAATCGGTAAATTTACCCAAGGTGGCAAAGATGATAATACGAAATATTCTTCACGATTGATTATAGACAACGCTGAATACGATTTTGTAATCGCGGATTTAACGAATAAGGGCCTATATGTCAATCGTAAGGACGCATTTCTGTCCGATGGAACCAAATTGGGTACAATTGTTACCTACAATGATGGATACCATCCGCAGTACACACATTTGAGAGCTTCTATGCTCGGTTATGCTTCTATTAATCTGTTTTCGATGATAAATAAATTTCCTACCACCGCAGTTAGAGTTGCCACTGATTCATTTTACATAAATAGCAAAATGGCTGATTTTAAGGCTACTGGCAACGAGAAATGGGGATCATGGAGAATTAAGAAAGAAATGATTCATGATTATATTCCATCAGCAGATGTTACCATTGAAAATAATTACTTAGAAAGCAATCAGTGTTCAGAATTTTCTAGTGCACCACCGATTTCTGATCCAATATGCCTGTATAAAACAGTTTATTTAAATGGCTGTGGTGGGTCAGGAAAAACAACCCGGGCAATTGAGTTATTCCGTCGTGGAAACGCTAGCGTTTCTAACATGATTGTACTAACACCGACTCACAGACTTGCAAGAGAAATGATACAGAGAGGAGTAAATGCCTGCACTTATCACAGCTTTTTCCGATGGAAGGGAGATAAATGGACTCCTGAGCGCATGGGAGAGAAATTTATTCCTGAAATTATCATTTGGGATGAAATAGACACAGTGTCAGAAGATGTCTTAAAAATATTTCTTGAGTGGTTGTTATTGAAGAATACAAAAGTCGTCATGTGCGGTGATCACGGGCAACCACCACCATTTGTCGGTGCATCCCCCCATGAATGGCTAAAGGGTTTTGTAGACTATTATGAAGAAATTGATACCGATCATAGATCACTTGATAATGAATTAAAAGAATTGAAGAAACTAATTAGATTACAACCGGATAGAATCCAGTGTGAAATAACCCGTGAAATAATTTCGGAAACTCCCATGAATGAGTTTTGGGAAATGTGGAGACCAAACGATTTGATCATTGCAAGTAGAAAAATAGTCAGGGACACACTTCAGATGAAGTTATTTGAATTGCATAAACAAAAATTTGCAACACTTCCAGTACCGTTATGTTATAGGCCATCGGATACGCGAAAACAGAATATTGAAGTTGATCTTCCAGGACAAAGTGAAAAAACAGAATTTAGTATTAAATGATATTGTGCTGGTTGATATCAATGTCGCTGAAGATGCATTGCGTGCTAATAAATCCCCATGGACGCTAGGTTATGCAGCAACAATACACTCTTCACAGGGATTGACTATATCGGATACAATTGTTTGGATGGTGGATAATCGCATCGAATGGTCAAATTTAGTCTATCTTTCAGTATCCAGAGTACGAAAAATAAATCAACTTCGAAGAATTGTCGTTGGCGAAGCCAGTGGAGATGATGAAATCATTGGCGATGATGAAATCATTGGTGACGATAATGATATTATTGATAAAAAACTCTCCGGTTACAAACAACAGGACAAAAAAAACCAACGAGAATTTGATATTGATGCTGAATTAATAATCACTTTGAAGCAACAACAGAATAATCACTGCGCGAGTTGCAATTGTATAATGCGTTGGCAGTATTCGGATAAGGATCCTCGCCAATTCACCGTAGACAGAAAAAATAACAATCTCGGTCATGTCAGAAATAATGTGATGTTGACTTGTCTTGAGTGCAATAGACGCAAGGGTGCTAGTTAAGACCATGCGGTGGTAATTGAGTATCCTCGGGTATCACTTGTAATTGTTGTCTAGTAAAACCCCGTTGAGGGGCAGTTGAATCCAGTTTATAGATTGGAGGTCTACCCGTAGATCGTGTTATACTAGATATCTTATGCGTAGTGACACTCCAAATAGGATCAGTAGCCCTTTTTGTACCACCCTCAAGCTCTCCTGGTTCATATAAATACCTCACAATGACATTACTACCAAGAATTGGTTCTTTGAAATCTTTTTGTGGTTTTTCAGGTATCGACTTCTTTTTAATCGCGTTGATAGGTTTCATGTTGATGGTTCTAGTAATCTCGTTATTCAGTGCGGTAACTACACCTGGTAATCTCTTAACCCATTCACAGGATCTTTTTTCTTGGATGAATTCTTTTGCATATTGATATCCAAATAACCGTTCAGCAAGAATCCGATTAAATCGTTCTACAATGGCCTGATCACGATGCAGTGCAGTATGCCCTCGTCTGATAGCGACATTGTGATATTTCATTGTAGATAACACTGCACCCTGAAATTCCTTGCCCGGGTCAACTTGTAACAGATTTGGCCAGTGCAGAGGGCTCCTTCGATAAATCCTTTCAAATGCAGAAGCGACTTCAGTGGCCGATTTTGTTTTTAACGGTTCTGCTTCTTTGTATCGACTTGCAATATCAACTACAGTTAACGCATATTTGTAACCACGATCATGTGGCAGAAATAATAGATCAGCCTGATGAACTTCATTGGGTCCGGTCACATCAAAATGCGAGAATTGAATTTGTTTAGGCGGTGGTAGATAAATTTGCCATAGTGCCTGTTTGGATAACCAATGAGCCGCAGTGGTTTTTTTCACTTTTGCGGCGCTAGCGAGTTTACTGATTGCAGCGTTACCCTTCCAGTATCCTCTTGGGGAATAATAAATAGATTCCATGTTGTTATTAATTACCAGCACCTAACATCAATTTACTTTTCATAGCCGATTTTATCAAAAATGAAGCCAATTTTTCTTTGAAGGATTTATCAGGAATGGCATTCAACGCATGAATTAATTTCACATCTGCTAGATGCCTGTGTTGCAAATTGCTGCTTTTATAAGCAACATCATGGAGGTGACAGGCCTTATCAATAGCGTTTATTGGTTCCTCACCGGGTCGGGGCTGATTTTGATCATTGAGTCTGATATCAAGTCTTGTTCCCGGTCCACAATAACTATACCCTGGAAGGTGTTTTTCTCCGGGGTATTTTGCCCATGGGGTTCCAGGGAGTTTTGCTAATTTGGCAGCGATATCACCTCCTCGTTTTTTTTTAAAGGTTCCTTGGGTTTAGAAACAAATCTAAATTTCTTTGTACTACACTGTACGCATTTACCAGAAAGCGCTGATCGGTTATTTTTAGTTGTAATCGTCGTCAAGTCATCTGTGCCAGTACGCGCCTTACACTTCACGCAATATAGATCCATAATTTATGTATAGAGATATGAATATAATTGATTTTTCAGCGACTAAAACAAGAGAACCAGTGAAGCATCATGCAGCGCTACCAAACTCTATCCGCGCAATTATAATCGGGCCATCTGGATCCGGTAAAACGCAATTGTTGCTCAATTTAATAATGAGATGGATGAAGTGGGATAAGTTGTATTTAATTGCCCCTAGCGTAGATGATCAACGATGCTATGAAGTGCTAAAAGATTTTAATGAAAACGCTTCAGAGATTGCCGGCGAGGATGTTATTGAATTTATAACCGATATTGACGAGGCACCATCCGTGAATGACCTCGATGGAAGTATCAACAATTTAGTTGTATACGACGATGTCATGTTAGATAAACAAAAAAATCCTGCTAGAATATTTTCCCGAGGCAGGCATAAAAACACGGACGTGATCTATGTCACTCAACGCTACACTCAGATTCCAAAAGTGATTAGAGATAACTGTAATATGCTTGCTGTATTCAACGGCGTTGATACACAAACGCTACGAAATATTTGGCAGACATGGTGTTCTGATATGGACTTCAATCAATTTAGAAATTTCTTTAGTCATGCTCAGTCTACCCCACACGGATTTGTAACAAAAAATTTACATGACCCTTGAACACGATATCGTATCGGACTGGATCAAATATTCGGTTAACCCATAGCAGCAGAAGGGGTGAGTGACAACGATGTTGTAGTCCCTTTTTCCCAAAAAATCGATGGAGGATTTCATTAATTTCATTGATTTTTTCATATTTTTTTTTTGGACCTAATCCATGAAACGATATCAGATTCACACACACATTGGGCCCTGATGTCACTGGTTTCATTGTTTTTAAGCGTGATTTCAGTGAAAACTTGTCTAAAAATGTTGTCCGGTTCGCCCCTTCTGCTGCTAACCATGTCCTGGTTCATGCCTAGTAGGGTAATAACCATATCCTGGTTAATGCCTAGTAGGGCTAATAACCATGTCCTGGTTAATGCCTAGTAGGGCTAATAACCATGTCCTGGTTAATGCCTATTAGGGCTTATAACCATTTATTGGTTAATACCCAGTAAGGCTAAAAACCATGTCCTGGTTCATGCCTAGTAGGGCTAATAACCATATCCTGGTTAATGCCTAGTAGGGCTTATAACCATTTACTGGTTAATGCCCAGTAAGGCTAAAAAGCATGTCCTGGTTAATGCCTAGTAGGGCTTATAACCATTTACTGGTTCATGCCCAGTAAGGCTAAAAACCATGTCCTGGTTAATGCCTAGTAGGGCTTATAGCCATTTACTGGTTCATGCCTAGTACGGCTATTAACCATGTCCTGGTTCATGCCTAGCAGAGCTAATAACCATGTCCTGGTTAATGCCTAGTACAGCTAATAACCATGTCCTGGTTAATGCCTAGTAGGGCTTATAACCATTTACTGGTTAATGCCCAGTAGGGCTAAAAACCCATGTCATAGTTCATACCTAGTTGGGCTAATAACCATATCCTGGTTAATGCCTAGTAGGGCTAATAACCATGTCCTGGTTAATGCCTAGTAGGGCTAATAACCATGTCCTGGTTAATGCCTAGTAGGGCTTATAACCATTTACTGGTTCATGCCTATTACGGCTAATAACCATGTCCTGGTTAATGCCTAGTAGGGCTATTAACCATGTCCTGGTTCATGCCTAGTAGAGCTAAAAACCATGTCCTGGTTAATGCCTAGTAGGGCTTATAACCATTTACTGGTTAATGCCCACTTAGGGCTAAAAACCCATGTCATGGTTCATGCCTAGTAGGGCTAATAACCATGTCCTGGTTAATGCCTAGTAGGGCAAATAACCATTTACTGGTTAATGCCTAGTAGGGCTAATAACCATTTACTGTTTAATACCTTATAGAGCTAATAACCATGTCCTGGTTAATGCCTAGTAGGGCTAATAATATTTCCTGGTTAATGCCTAGTAGGGCTAATAACCATGTCCTGGTTAATGACTAGTAGGGCTAATTACCATATCCTGCTTAATGCCTAGTAGGGCTAATAACCATGTCTTGCTTAATGCCTCGTAGGCTAATAACCATGTCCTGCTTTATGCTTACTAGGGCTATTAATCATGTCCTGCTTAATGCCCAGTAGGGCTAATAACCATGTCCTGGTTAATGCCAAAGGGCTAATAACCATGTCCTGGTTAATGCCAAAGGGCTAATAACCATGTCCTGGTTAATGCCTAGGAGGATTAATAACCATGTCCTGCTTAATGCCTAGTAGGGCTAATAACCATGTCCTGGTGAATGCCAAAGGGCTAATAACCATTTCTTGGTTAATGCCTAGGAGGGCTAATAACCATGTCCTGCTTAATGCCTAGTAGGGCTAACAACAATGTGCTACCGCACAAACAAATTATATCAAAAGGCATAATGAAATTGATTTATAAGCAACAAGCAACAGGAAGGGATCAAATTGGTTTGTGGATTGATTTCAAAAGGCAAAATGAAATAATGTGGTAAGTAATGAGTTATAGACTGGGTTCAAATTTGTCTTGATGTCAAATGCACAAATAAATAGGATGGAAAGCGATGAACTATAGGTAGTAATTAAATAGATATAAGCTTCAAAATATTTTAAGAGGGTTATTAATGATCAAAAGGTAAATGTTAGTGATCCAACTTTTTCCTGGCATTTTGTTTTCTCCATAAAGTGTGAATATTTTATTTATACTGAGATAGAGCCAAAAAATGCAACTGTGACATAAAATTAAAACATCTAACAAATGGACTGTTATGGAGGCATTCTTGATTGTTCTGTACAATGATAACGTAAGTTCAACACAAAGGAAAAGCACAAATTATTATTTATTTTACTGAGAAACAACAATTATTTACAATTTCCAATTATCTACACATTTATTCAGTAACAAACTCCCGAATATTAGGGAATATTTCTAATTTTTTTAAACTTCATAAATCCACTTATGCAAACTAATAAAAATTTGTAAATTCATCAACATCAAATCTAGCACTTTTAATACATTCTTACAGCTTTCACAATAATTAAAAATATGGCATCCATCATCATTTTCTGATCAATGGCCGAAATTGCATTTTGGTATAGCATCTTATTTCTCTGTAAAATGATGGTTTAGGCAACCCTCAGATTTCTATATGTGAAGAGAAGAGTTGTCCAATAACTGGCCCACTGGCCAAATGTGATCCATGAGTCATCAGTCATTTTTTGTGGCCTGTGCTCTTATACAACGGTTTATAATTATAGTATAAATATACTTATATATATGTAAGTGTGTGTGTGTGAGTGGCGAATGTGTAAAGTCCAAATTCTAACCCAAAGTTCAGAGGTAGTAATTATCTTTTAACACAACAGAATTTCTGAATTCTCATAATGGATATGGTGCTGCTCCATGAAAAATGGGAAAAATGGGGGATGGGCAGGGATGATTTCAAACTGTTGGAATATAACTTCATCCAATCCCTACATTTTTTTTCTCAAACAGTCCTCTATCAAGTTTTTAAAATACTGCTTTGTTAAGGATTTCTATTAGTTTAGATAATCTTTCATCAACAGGCCAATGTGATAAGGCTTGGCAGTAGATTCTCTTGGGTGTGATGGTTCTTTTAAGGGTTTTCTTGGGGGTTTTCTCCTCCATCTATATTGTCCACCATCATACAGCCTATCTTGTGCTGTTTGTTTGTTTGATTAGGACATTTAACATAGCTTTAACAATTTTTCTGTCATATCGCTATGATGTCTGCAGTGAGGCAGTTTCTAGTGATGTCTAGCACTGGGGCATAATGCCGCAGACATATAGCATGATGTCCCACCCAGTCACAATATCCTGACACCAGGCCGACCAGTCCTAACACTAACCTCTTAATGCTGAGCGCCAAGCTAGGCAGCTGTTAGTACCATTTGTGTAAGTCTTTGGTATGACTTGGCCAGGGATCTAACCCACGACCTCCCGCTTTCGTGGCAGACGCTCGAACCACTAGATCACCAGAGTGGTACTATTTTGTGCTGAAAAAATGGCATTAAAACCTACAACCAAAACAACTACCATCAACATTTATTTGAGCAGCTCAAATATTTCCTTAATCTCTCTTATACTGTTATTCTCCAAAAGAAAACATATAAAAACAGAAGAGCATACAGCAGTTATTCTTAAAGTGCAATGTAACTATGACAACCCCATTTGGATGGCTGTATATAATCCAGCTATTAATGATAAAATCATTAAACGGCTGTATGCAATGAAAACCTAAATGACAAAACAACTGAATGTCTCTATGCATATGCAAATCAGGCCATACATAGATAAGACCTGTTCTCCTCAATAGTGTTTGAGCATAAAACTCAAAATCAAGTTTAAGGTCAGAAAATTTAAACATGACATCAAATTCAAAGCATAAAACATAATCTCAAAAACTTTCTAAACTTTTCATCCCTTTCATGATATCCTAAAATGTTGAGATGCTGATCAGTTTTAGGTATTATATTCAGAATAAGACCAATGCTGTGCCTCATATCCTGGAACTATTTAACGCTGGGTCTGAGACTTACTATGTACTAATATTAGGTAGTCCAAATTTGTACATGGAGTCCTAGAACTATCTGAATCCTGGGTAGAGCCCACCATACGCTGATGTTAGGTAGTCCAGAAAGCTACTACATAATGATATGTCTACATCATAATGTTATGTCTACATCATAATGTTATGACTTCGTCTACATTACATAAAATGAGAACTAATAAGGACTCACAACAAGGTAAAACTGATGTCTTAATGCTTAGAATTTAATAAAATGCCTTCTACCGATTATTTCATTCAATCTGTGCTATAAACATCTTTTACTGGTTTGACATTGTTCGACCCTGATATCATCTGACGGCTTCCAGCCGAAAATTACTGAAATTTGACCCCAAATACAAGGTTCCAACAGATATTTAGAGAATACAGGTCAACATCTTTTCTATGATACAGTGATTGTTGAAGCTTTGGCTGCCGTATCTGACACTACTGCCTTCATCATCTTCTGTTCCAGATGCTGGACACTCTCCACTGTTGTCTTACAATGGGACCATTCAAAGTAGGGAATCTGAAATAGAGTTAAAGGGCCTCAATAATTTATATTCATACAGAACTATCATTTTTTATAGATATCCTAATATTGAATCCAAAATAGGATTTTAAAAAACTTATTAAATATATACTAACACAGAACTATCATCTTATATAGGCATCCTAATATTGAATCCAAAATAGGATTAAACAAACCTATTTAATATAAACTAACACAGAACTATCATCTTATATTGAGACCCTAAATGGGAATCTACAATGGAGTTAAATTTAAACTTATATGGAACTATATACTTATACTGAGACCCTAACAGGGAATCAAAAGGATGGTCATAGGGCCCAATTAATGAAATCATACTACACAAATCATAAATATTCTAGGATCCAAGGTAGTAAATCTGGTATATCTGCAACATATTGAAGTCAATCAATCCTACTCCAAATACAGCAATCATTCTAGGCAATGTCTTTCTCTGCAACAAATATTAGTCTGTCAATACTACTCCAAATAAAGCATTTAATCAGGACAATGTATTTCACTGCAATATATCAAAGACAGTCAATCCTATCCCAAATATAGTATTCTATCATGACTATGTCTTTCATTGCAACATGTCAGTCAATCTTAACGTAAACACATCACTCACTCAAGAAAATGTCTTTCATTACAACATAATGAAGTCATTCAATACTAAAATTAGGGTATTAGGGTGTTTTTTGTGGTTTTATTTTCTTGCTAAACACACACACACACAATTTGAATTGTTTGATTTTTTTTAAAGTCATTCTTTTTTTTACATTGGGAAAAAATGTGCCAGGATTGGCAATGAGAAACAGGGACAATTAAAAAAAAACAAGATAGTCCAAAAAGAAATTTTATCATGGAAGGTTTATGCTGCACAATATCTCTGTTTAACATCTACAATGATGACAATACACTCCAGGAAAGTGATTCTTATCTCTTACATGTTTTGCATCATAACACATATGCAACGAGTGTCTTACATATTTTAAAACTCTCTTACTGTAATAACTTTGTATCCCAACTTGCTGAGATGTCTTTCACACATGACATGGAACCCAAGAGGCTGTGGAGTTTCACCAACTGTCATGTCATGAAACTCCAGCACTTTGATAGCAGTTCTGGAAGAGAAAAATATATATCACTTTATGTGCAATGGTTCTGATCACAGAAAAGTAGTGACCGGCAAAGTTTTCCTTCAAATAATTTTTTTTCTTACAATAGGGTTCTGCAATGTCATTATGACGATGTACACCGACTTGTACCACTGTTAGTGAGACTAAATACACCCAAGTTCATACTATAACATCCATTGATTATAGATAAAGTCAGGCATGTGCTTCATTGTTGTCTTGGTATGGTGAGAGATACATGGCAGACTGGTTATCACCTGTTGTCAATTCTATATGCAAGGTTATACAATAACAACATAGAAACAAGACAATCTGGGTCTGTAATTTCAAGTGAAATTAGAACCCACTGTTTTAAGCACAACAAATGCATTATTTAAACCACTATATCTCGCCTAACAGCACTCAACATTACTTTTCATCAGTATAATGTAGCATGATCATTTGTCCTTGTACTCTTATCTTTTTCTTATGCGGACAACATTTCATAATACAAACTACAGGAAATATTATAAGATAAATTTTAATTGAATTCAGCAATTGATGTAATAATTATATTATATATTTCTTTCAATAACATTCAAACATAATCTTAATATTGTAGGTAACACTAAATTCAAATTCAATGAAAGATGGAAAATGCCTTGTTTATAGATATATATATATATATATATATATATAAAGAGAGAGATAAAGAGATATATAAAGAGAGAGATAAAGAGAGAGATAAAAAGAGAGATAAAGAGAGAGATAACGAGACCATCAAACACACAGAGGGAAGCAACTCTTACAGATTAATTCCCCTGGCTCCACCAACGTGGCCTTGCAGTAATCATTTTAATCTTTAGCAAGACCTATATGATTGCATTTGCAGTTAAATGGGAGTGGGAAGTCGATAGTATTGTGATCAGGTAAGAATTTTCAGAACCTTACTAACTTACTAAACATTTATTTTCTCTGTCAATTACATTAACCTATTAATAGTATGAAATTAAGTAAGTAGATGAGGACATGTTTTGAGCATCCGACCCTCTACAGTCATTAACCTGACACCAACCCCCTACAGTCATTAACCTGACACCAACTCCCTACAGTCATTAACCTGACACCAACCCTCTACAGTCATTAACCTGACACCAACCCCCTACAGTCATTAACCTGACACCAACCCCCTACAGTCATTAACCTGACACCAACCCCCTACAGTCATTAACCTGACACCAACCCCCTACAGTCATTAACCTGACGAAAACCCTCTATATACCTTACATAGCATCCTACCACCTACATACATTAATTACACTGCATCAATCCCCCTACAGACATTACCCTGGACCAACCGTCTACAGACATTACCCTGACCCAACCCTCTATAGACATTACCCTGGACCAACCCTCTACAGACATTTCCCTGGACCACTCTACAGACATTACCCTGGACCAACCCTCTAAACACATTACTCTGGACCAACCCTCTAAGAAAATTAACATGCAACTACCCTCAACACATTACCCTACATCTAAACCCTCTACAGACATTACCCTGGACAACCCTCTACAGACATTACCCTGGACCAACCCTCTACAGACATTACCCTGGACCAACCCTCTAAGGAAATTAACATGCAACTACTCTCAACAGACATTACCCTACATCTAAACCCTCTACAGACATTACCCTGGACCAACCCTCTACAGACATTACCCTGGACCAACCCTCTAAGGAAATTAACATGCAACTACCCTCAACAGACATTACCCTACATCTAAACCCTCTACAGAAATTACCCTGGACCTACCCTCTACAGCCATTACCCTGGACCAACCCTCTACAGACATTACCCTGGACCAACCCTCTAAGGAAATTAACATGCAACTACCCTCAATAGACATTACCCTACATCTAAACCCTCTACATACATTACTCAGCATCCAACCCTCTAAAGTCATTACCCTGCATCCAACCTCCTACAGACATTACCCTGAAACCAACCTTCCACACACATTACCATGCATCCAAACCGCTAAAGACTTTGAAATGCATGCCTGATAAATAAGTAACACCTTTTAAATAGTTGACTTTCAAATGTATGCATGATAATACATTTTGCCTCTGCACTTTTCAGTTATATACATTAAAATCCATCCATCTTTTGGCTGCATTCATTCTGCATTCAATTCTATTTTCACTTTTAAAATTACATTATGCAGGGTCTGTATGCACACCTAAGGAAATACAATGAACTAAATGGGTCGACTGTACCAGTTGTTGGGAACGGAGATACAACTAAGATTCAAATAAAACAAAGATTTCTTTGGATTATTACTTGACATTACTTTGGATTATTACTTGACATTACTTTGGATTATTACTTGACTACTTTGGATTATTACTTGACTACTTTGGATTATTACTTGACATTACTTTGGATTATTACTCGATATTACTTTGGATTATTACTTGACATTACTTTGGATTATTACTTGACATTACTTTGGATTATTACTTGACATTACTTTGGATTATTACTTGATATTACTTTGGATTATTACTTGACATTACTTTGGATTATTACTTGATATTACTTTGGATTATTACTTGACTACTTTGGATTATTACTTGACATTACTTTGGATTATTACTTGACATTACTTTGGATTATTACTTGATATTACTTTGGATTATTACTTGATATTACTTTGGATTATTACTTGATATTACTTTGGATTATTACTTGATATTACTTTGGATTATTACTTGATATTACTTTGGATTATTACTTGACATTACTTTGGATTATTACTTGATATTACTTTGGATTATTACTTGACTACTTTGGATTATTACTTGACATTACTTTGGATTATTACTTGATATTACTTTGGATTATTACTTGACATTACTTTGGATTATTACTTGACATTACCTTGGATTATTACTTGACATTACTTTGGATTATTACTTGACATTACTTTGGATTATTACTTGATACTACTTTGGATTATTACTTGACTACTTTGGATTATTACTTGCCTATTTTGGATTATTACTTGACATTACTTTGGATTATTACTTGACATTACTTTGGATTATTACTTGATATTACTTTGGATTATTACTTGATATTACTTTGGATTATTACTTGACATTACTTTGGATTATTACTTGACATTACTTTGGATTATTACTTGACATTACTTTGGATTATTACTTGACATTACTTTGGATTATTACTTGATATTACTTTGGATTATAACTTGACATTACTTTGGATAATTACCTGACATTACTTTGGATTATTACTTGACATTACTTTGGATTATTACTTGATATTACTTTGGATTATTACTTGACATTACTATGGATTATTACTTGATATTACTTTGGATTATTACTTGACTACTTTGGATTATTACTTGACATTACTTTGGATTATTACTTGATATTACTTTGGATTATTACTTGACATTACTTTGGATTATTACTTGACATTACCTTGGACTTGGATTATTACTTGACATTACTTTGGATTATTACTTGACATTACTTTGGATTATTACTTGATACTACTTTGGATTATTACTTGACTACTTTGGATTATTACTTGACTACTTTGGATTATTACTTGACATTACTTTGGATTATTACTTGACATTACTTTGGATTATTACTTGACATTACTTTGGATTATTACTTGACATTACTTTGGATTATTACTTGACTACTTTGGATTATTACTTGACATTACTTTGGATTATTCCTTGACATTACTTTGGATTATTACTTAATATGTTCTTGAATGTTCTTGTGAGCAGTTTCTCTGGCTACTGGCTTCCCATTCTTGTTTAAAAATAACACAGCATCTGAAATATGTAAAGAAACATTTCAGAAATTTGCCAATGTTATCCTGTGCATTGATTAGATTATGTTCAACAATTTTCCAAGCAGCAAAATATCTAAAACAAAGTAGATATAATTTCGAGCTAACTCAATAGAATTAAGTTTGGGGACTGAAAAGAAAACTTTTTCACTGATATACCTTGTTTTCATTACATACTTTATAAAACTTCATTCTTTGTGTACTTAAAGTGACAAAATGACAGAAATGTTACATTCTGTAGAAATGCATGAAATAAAAGAGACATTACCACTGCAAGGTTCTATGCCATAACAGGACTGGTGATAGAGTGGAACATAAGGGTTAGTAATGTTCTAAAGAGTGACAGTTTGGAATCCAACCACCCCCACCCCCTAAGAATGAGATAATCGATGAAACTGTCTTGTTACACAAAACTCACTTATTATGCTTTAGAGGATGATGACTGATCCAGACGCTAAGCGTGTACGTGATCAGACTGATTTCTGCTAATATGAATGCATCTTATCGACTTCATTATACTCCTGGAAAATGACAACATAATTTTTACGTACTTCCTATTTCTTAGTGGGTTGGGAGGTAGGATTCATTACATTTAGCAAGGATTTATGTTATGATACTTAAGGTCTAGGAGAAACCATTGCTACACTGCCCATAGCTGGTTATGTGTCATGCATGGCAAAATTAAGGTCCTTACCAACAACATAACCAAAAGGTACAACAGCATCCATCTGCATGCAAGATTTTACAGGGGCCATATTCTTTAAAATTGACATCACAGAATCTGCTGCTGTGCGATTCGACCTCCTTACAAGCTGAAACATACAGTATAAATCTGAAAGAACTGAATAAGCAACTGAAGCTGCATTATTTTATAAATAATTTTAAACTGAGATAACAGTATGACACGATTCTGTTGTTGTTAAAATGAAAAGTGTTTTCTAAATTTAAATTTAAACCAGCCTGCTGGGCAGATGTGATAACATGTACATAACCTAACCTTGTGTGAAAGAGTTCTAATAGCTGATCATTTCAAATTGTTGTGGTCCCAATGGGCTGTCATACCAACAACAATCAATCAATCAATCAATCAATCAATCAATCTATCTATCTATCTATCTATCAATCTATCTATCTATCTATCTATCTATATATATATAGACACAGTAAAAGCAGTATTGAAAGACCACTGCCATATGTGACCACCTGTCTTGAGAGACCACATTCTCAATACACAAATTTATTTGAACATATAGCATTGTTACCTTTTGAGAGGTCCACCTGTCTATAGACCAGACTCTTTTGGACAAAAGAGGTGGTTTTTCAATTTTTCTTTCTTTCTTTTAGTACTGTATCATGTTGTTTTTATACAAAAGAGACAAATTCCATAAACTTCTAAATCCATAAAAAAGACCAAATTACAAAATTGTATACCCATGAATTAAAAGTGATTAATAGTATTTAGCTCTTACTAAAAGAAAACAATAAACAGGAGTTCCCATGTATGCAACTTAAAAAGTTGTTTCTTACCAAAGCATTTGAAAAAAGTCATGTATGCAATTTATAAAGCTGTATCTTACCAAAGCATCTGAACATTCTGCAATATCATCTGGCAATGATGGTCCACTATAGTCGGGCAGATCCAACTTAGCAGTACCAAACAGATTCTGAAGTCGCACATTGCAAACTGCCAGGTCATAGGAACTTGATACTTAAAGAAATGAATTTCCAATGATTACCCCCATATAATAGGAACAAAACCAGAAAAAGCATAGAACAAATTTTTCATTTCAGTGTGATAAGGTGTAAAGCCAAATGTGTCATTTCATTGTCACATGGTGTAAATCCAAATGTCATTTCATTGTGACAATGTGTAAAGCCAAATGCGTCATTTAATCATGACACCGTGTAAAGCCAAAATTGTGTCATTTTATTGTGACACCGTGTAAAGCCAAAATTGTGTCATTTTATTGTGACAGTGTGTAACGCCAAATGTGTCATTTCATTGTAACACGGTGTAAAGCCAAATGTCATTTCATTGTGACATGGTGTAAAGCCAAATGTCATTTTATTGTCACACGGTGTAAAGCCAAATGTGTCATTCCAATGTGACAATGTGTAAAGCCAAATGTCTCATTAATCATGACATGGTGTAAAGTCAAATGCGTCATTTCATTGTGACAATGTGTAAACCCAAACACCATTTCATTGACATGAAGTAAAGCTAAATGTCATTTAATTGTGACACAGTGTAAAGTCAAATATGTCATTTCAATGTGACAATGTATAAAGCCAAATGGGTCATTTCATTGTGACAATGTGTAAAGTTAAATGTGTCATTTCAATGTGACCTTGTGTAAAGCCAAATGTGTCATTTCATTGTGACAATGTGTAAAGCCAAATGTGTCATTTCAATGTGACCTTTTGTAAAGCCAAATGTGTCATTTAATTGTGACATGGTGTAAAGCCAAATGTAATTTCATTGTGACAATGTGTAAAGCCAAATGTCATTTCATTGTGTCAATGTGTAAAACCAAATGTGTAATTTCACTGTGACACGGTGTAAAGCCAAATATGTCATTTTACTGTGACAATGTACATATATATATATATATATACAGTAGAAACCCCGCTATAATGCGCCCCACCATAACGCCAATTCGGATATAACACGGTCGCAGCATGGCTCCTGAAATTTTGTATATTTATTTGCACATGATTTTTTTCTTTTTCTTGAAGTGTTATGCCAAAAACAAAATGATGTGGTCTTTGTTGTTTCTTCAATTAATTCTGTATACAATCGTTGCTCGAGCAATAGCCGAATTGTGTTTCTTCTTTAACTGCACACATAACCAAGCAACCCACAATGCAGTGGCTGATAAAAGCTTCTCACAGTTTAATAAAAATAAAAAACGAAAGCCGCTAACATGTTTCTGGGCTTGTCGGTGTTATTAGACGATATCATTTGACCAGTACAAATTGTCCACTTCCCTAGCTGGAAATTGAAAGGGTATGAAATTGACATGCGTTCAGCTTAAAAACAATTATAAAAGTGACTTGTGACCATTGCAGGCCTACTACGCTAAGTTCTCGGGTTTTACATGTGTATTGGGTTTGCTTATGAAATGGTTATTAATTTCTCCTTTCTTTTTTCTTTCTTAAAAATATTCTACCGTTACGGAATAGCAAGTTCACAAACAAAAGTCGTTCATTGCACTTTGCGAATAAAAAGTTTATTATGATTTTGGGGAAGATATTGTGTATGAATTCTAATATAATACAATATATAATACGATCAAGTATGAGAAATAGTGTGTAAAACGCGGCTTCTGAAATGTATTAATTTCACCAGGTCTTGGAATTGTTATGTCTAAAAAAACATCGGAAATATAACTTATCATTAATCCAAGAGTAAAGACATGTGTTCTAAACTGCATAAACAACCAAGCAGCAGATAAAGTGGTGGTTGATACAAGATTCTCACAATTTAATAAACATCAAAAAAGCTGCCAACTTGTTTTCTGGGCTTGGTGGTATTATTAGAGGGAATCATTTAACTAGTAAACAGTGTCAGCTTTGTTAGTTAGAAATTGAAAGGGTTTGAAATTGTACATGAATACAGTTGAAAAAACTATATCAGTGGTGCATGACCATTACAGACTCACTGCATTCTTTGACTTAGTTCGCATATTTTATGCGTAAGGGGTTTGTTTATGAACTCATCAAAAATATTTTACCGTTATGGAAAATCAAGTTTACAATTTGTATAGACACCGTTCATCAACCCTGGAAAGTAATGAAACATACATTTGTTTCGTCTTTCATAATCTATTTTGCTGTTAATCTTTTACATTGAATTCAGACATAATGATTTGTGACAAAAATATTGAAAAGTTTAAATACGTTTGCAATTTTTGCAATGGAATTAAAGATATTATGGATTAGCTGCATGCCATGACGGTACTATATCAGACGGCAAGTAAACGGTGTTTAATACTCTGTTCATGCTATGTATTGGACATTGAATTCAGACAACGATCTTAATCAAAATTATTGAATATTTTAAATCTGTGCAATTTTCCAATGGAATTATATGCATTATGGATGAACTGCGTGCCATGACAGCATGATAGTAAACGATGTTGATACCCTATTCATTATATAATGTTAGTCCGGGTATTATCGATCAACGTGTATTTTTTGGGGAAAAACAGTAAAAATTAGGAAAACTTTTTAACGCAAAATAATAATCTATAAATATATTATCCGTCCACTTTTTTAATAAGTCTTATTACTGCATTCCATTTAATATTCATCCAATAATACTCCGATTTTTTACATTAGACCCAAGTACATGTATATATGCCAATGCAGTGTTTGCTGAAAAAAAATTTAAATACTGCAATACCCCTACCCCGCAATAACGCGACCCCGCTTTTAACACGATCCAATTTCTTGAACCCCAAATATCGCGTTATAGCGGGGTTCCACTGTATGTATAGGTGAAGTTGAATTACACTAACAAATATCAAAACATGATAATGAACAATATAAGTTAAAAATATGAATAATTTCACTAGAATTCACCAAAAAGTTGCATACAGGGTTCAAAACTAACGTATGTTCGTTAGTCCCCGACTAATAGTTTTCCTCACAGGCTAATATTTATGTTCCAATACAAGTCCACCTGACAATAAAAAATGAATGCATGTAATTATTTTAAAGTTTGCTTTCCTGGTATTTTTTAATGAATTTCATTAACAGAAATGTGGGCAAATAACTTGCTATTTTTGCTGAATTTGTTGTAACTCCTGTACGTAAATCCAGATCACCTAGGCGCTTTATATTAAGCATTACAAATGGTGTGCAAAGTGTTTTTGTCGCACTGACCAGGATCATAGTTAAACAAAGAAAGCAAAGAGAACATTGTGGCGATTTGTTTTAAGTTTCAAGGTGTGGAAAATCCAGCCAAAAGACAGAGGTCCGGATAATGAGAACAAAAGAAAAGCGACTAACAGTACGATAAAGTATGAACCAAGCCCGAAGTAAATACCATGTTTTTCAGTATCTGCAAAGAGCATTCAAAAAACGAAGGATGAAAAAATAAGCTCATTTGTAGTTGGATGTTCCAATTTACGGACTAATGAATTTTGCTGTGGACTAGTCTGCCTTTTGTCATGTTAGTCCGCTTAACTAGTAACTAAAAACGTTAGTTTCGAACCCTGGTTGCATGCGATATAAAATAACCTTTTGTCTTGCTATACCACTGAAAATAAAAGATGGGTGATTTGAAATTTGAGTACAAGATTAAATGGATTCTATGAAAGACATCTTTACAGCATGACAGCAAAAGTAAAAATCAGTACATCTGGGTATTACGGTGACCATCTGTTAAATGAAAAGGGGAGCTAACCTGTAAGAATTGCTCTTCTTGATCTATGTACTATATTGACATATAGTTGTCTTTCTTTGATTTGGAGATAGCAGAGAAATTTATCCTAATGCAATGCGATCAAACATGTACATCTTATTCATGAGTACTGACAACAATAACAACAACAAAAATAGCAACAATGTCATAAATTGTTGCTAACAAATAAGGCAAAGATCTTATCTCAGATATAAAAAACCCTACCATTCTTCATGATCACTTCCTGAATGAAGCTGGGTTCCAGGACAGAGGTGATTAAGCTGGCATCAGCTTGTTCCAGCACAGCAAGACACCACACCATCTCTAGCCACACTGTTGGATTTTCATACTTCAAACTCTTGATTTCATGCATGCATTTCTGTACTAAACCAAGCCGTTCTACACAAGGATAATTCAAACAAGATAATGTCCTCAAAACTGCAGTGATGTCTTTGTCTGGCATAATGTGCAACTCATGCTCAATTCTGGAGATCAACATATTCAACACGTCATAGTCGTACCATCTGAGAATACCAAAAGAAGATATGACCGAGGCTGGAATAACATAGTTTGGAACTGCAGCAATCTGGTTCCTAAGGCTTGTAGTTAACTTGGCCAAAAGGTTGACATCATATATGTTTAACATACAGCATGCATAAAACAAGTTTCTTAATTTGACTACGTTAAAACTGTGGTCATTATCTTTTGTGAGATGATATACAATAGCTTTTATCAATGGAGTGTTACGATGCTTTTGCAAGGCATGTTGGTACAATATAAAATATAAATTATTTGTCTTCAAGGATTCTATAACATCAAGAGCCCTTTCCTCAAGCTTTGACAAAAATGACGAGTCCTCCTTGCAAATGGCCATTAGCAAGGTGATACTACTGGGTGGGATTTCAACCCATCTTTTCCTACAAACCTCGACAGCCCGCTGAAAGGTTTGTTTCCGTAATTCTGTTTCTTGGTGTTCATGGTGCAATATCAAAACTTGAATAGTTAGAGAAATAGGCATCCTAATTAATCTAGTTTCAAGGTGGTTTTCCAGGCATTCTAGTAATGGTAGATCCACCTTAAATATCTCAAGCATGCTTCTTACACACATCAAGGCTGCTTCATCACTCTGGAAACCAACTTTTTCCATAATCAGATCACAAAGAATTGTGAATCTTTTATCCTCTAACAGCACAGCTGAAATTTCTGATGGTGGTCGTTTCAATGAGCTCAACTTATCCAAGCAGCTGATGCTAGTTTCACATGTCTGATAACTGGACACTACTGCCAGAATCGCTCCCACGTTATCCGCTTGACGTAACAACTGCACAGGGTCACTGAAAAGGACATTTCAACGTTATGTAGTCACAGCAGCAAGTTTACTAACATAGAGAGTGACATTTATAGAGACATGGCCTCCTTATATATGAGATTTGTACAGGTATCATGATACAGAATAATATATCTAGCTGTATTTATAATTCATGAGATTTATAAATCACGATATGTATATCATATAGATGCATTTAATTTACTCTTTAGAACTTAACTTTAAAATAATTATTTCCACTTGGGGCTCCTCCAGCAGAATACCTATGGACAGCCAACCTAGGTTGTGCCACTGGCATGGGAATGATTGTAATGCTATAACTATTACAATTTTATATTATTGCACAAAAATGCTGGCCGCTGCACGCGTTAGCCGGGTGGCCTTTCGTGAGGAGTACTTTTGAATAGAAACTCGTCAGTGCCAACGAATTCTGGCCGTTAGGAGCGGGTGGCCGCTGGTCAGGGGGGCCGTACAAGAGGGGGACTACTGTAATGCTATAACTATTACAAGTTTACTTTTACCTATGATTCAGCATGTCCTGTCTGGTTTTGTATCTACCGAATTAGATACAGGGAATGTTTAAATATTTAAATTATAAGATTTCCTTTTGTTGAACACACTTTCCTACAGCAAAAAAATGACAAAATGTGAAATAAACATTAGTAACACTTTGCTACAGCCAAAAAGGACATAATTTGAAATATACATTATTAACACTTTCCTACAGCCAAATAAAGACATAATCTGAAAAAAACATTATTATTCAAAAAGAGAAAATAAAAACCAACCTGTAAAATTTATTGTAAGCTTGCAAATTAAATGGCTGGGTGTTCATGTGTTCATCAAGAGATTTTTGCCCCCTCTGTGCTATGCCTACCTTGCTGGGGCATAGATAAGCAATTCAAATGGAAACCAAGATATAGATATATATTATATATATATATATATACACACAGTGGGACCCCGCTATAACCCGCACCGCTATAACCCGAATTCGGATATAACCCGGTCGTGGCATGACTCCCGAAATTTCGGGTAATTTATTACAGGTATTTTTCTCAAAGACCAATAAAAAAACAAAAATTTTTTTTTTTAAAGTATGAAAAAAAAATACGTCAAGAGTTTAATTATCATTCTCATATTCGTCTAAACAGTGCGAAAAAGAACGTGTAGAAAATGTATTATGAAATTTCTTCTAGTTTTGTGCCAAAATAAACGTCGGAAATACGAACCAATTGCTGTGCCTACTGAGAACTTTGATCTTTGTTTATTGTTGAAAAATTACAGCTCATAAGTGTCAATGTTATAATTACTGATTCCTGAGTAATGAAGCCATCGTGTCTACTTTGTGTTTGTCTTGAATGCATTCTGAATACAATCGTTGCTCTAATAATCTCCAATATATGTTCTCTTAATTTCATACACAACTAAGCAATAGCCAATGCGGGGGTTGATAAAAGATTCTCACCAGAATGTATAAATCAATCAATTTAAGTACATTGTTTATCATCAAAGTGAACTGCCGAGCTAAACAGTGACATAATTCAGTGGTTAAAATACAGCCAGTTCGCCTGCTGTATTAGAGTACATCAAAAGAACATGACGCAATAGCTAGGCGGCAAGTTCAAAGGACTTTGACTAGCAGCTTGGGTGGGAAAATGTGCTGAAATTTACAATGACTGAATTCAGAGACAGAAAGATCCTGAGATGTACATGTAGTTATTGTAAGAATACACTTTAGCTTCCATTATTTAATCTACGGACATGTACTATTTCATCATTCATTACGTACACCCGTTACGTAACTTTTGTTATTTTCTTTTCATTGAATTCAGTCCCATAATGATCTGTGACAAAATTATTGAATATTTTACATCCTTGTGTGGATATTTTCGATGGAAATATTTGTATTATGGATTCAGTGTATGTTACAAGATTCGCTGATGAGTACACGGTGTTGATACTCTTTTCATGCAATAGATTATACATGTATATATAAATTAGACACGTGTATGTACCAATGCATGGTTCTCTGAATAAAGTAATATATTAAATCTGTAATTTCTGTTCCCACAGCAAATGTTTTTCTCATTTAATATATATTGATCAAAAATGGTAATTGTGCCATGCATTTTCGCACCCGTCTTTATGTACCCCCCCCCCCAATTAAATCCAAAAATGTGTTGGTATTGTACATGGTTGCTTATAACACGGTTCGGTTCATAGCCCAGTCGGATTCTATGGCTCCCAACTACCGTGTTATAGCGGGGTCCCACTGTATATATATATATATATATGTGCATGCATGCATATGTACATTAACACTAACACACACACATACATACAAAGGACATATGGTCTTAGACTAAGCAGCGTAAGAGAAGAGAACACAAACCAACAAAAAATACAAAGCGAAAATGTAAAAAGAACTTAGACCCAGAGTGTAAATGTAAAAAGAACTTAGTCTCAGAGATGTCCATTGCCAACCATAGAAATCAGGCCCAAGAAAGTAAACAGTTTGTGATCCTATTGAATAATTCTGGACACATAGCTTCAAAAAAATCAAAGTGGACCTAGAAAATATTACAAATTATGTTCAAGTATGGTTATAGAAGACTATTTACAGTACAGGTCTCTTTGTATTCTTAATAACTGTACATGAAAGGTTTATAGAATGAATATTAGCTATCATCTGCACAATAAACACAAATATTGAAGAAATCTAACCAAAAAAGAAAGATGGTATATCACAAAGAAAATACAATCACGTGGAATGAAGTGTTCCAGATGATAGCATGAAACTGATCATATGACACTAATTACCCGAAAAGACAGAGAAAGACTGAAATGAACTGTTTGTAATTACAGCATGCCATGTGCGGGAAACGGAGTCTGTGTCGCAAATTACCAATATGGACTGGAAAGGACAAGTAACACTCTCAGTTTATATGACAGAGACTGACAATGCGTTACAAATTACCAGAAAAGACTGCAAGAACAGAAACCACTCAGCACTCAGGTTACATGCCTGAAATGCATAAATCAGAAGAAATAAACCAGAACAAAATTTACCAGAAAAGAAAATCGCCAGAAAATATTAGAAAAGGCTGAAAATACTCTCAAATCACTTTCACCTTTCCTTTTACGATGTGACCACATGGTGGTAGGACTTTCACCAATGGGGGGGGGGGGTTTATTAAGGAAAAATCCTGATTTTCAATGGCATAATTAATGAACAAGCTCTGCAATTTGGGACATTCACACCCAATTCAGAATGATGGCGTATCTGCAGTATTTAATACAATATAGACCTAAAGCTAATATCACAGGTCCAAATTACTGTATTCTGAATGAATTCCATCTTGAATGCACTGATTTACAAATAACCTGGAATAGTTTGATGTGCTAGCAATCTCCATGTATCACAATGATATAATTCAAACTGTCTCCAAATGAATTCACAATAATACCAAAAGGGTATTGAGTCTGAAGGTATGAATCATCACTTTGTAATTCCAATAAATAATTTAAATAAACAAATTTGCTCAAATTTTAACTGAGCACAACAAAAATACCAATTCCATCACAGCTGTTAAGATAGGAATAAATATTCTCAGGTCTTTCACTAAATTATTTGTAAAAACCATAGCAGCATCAGGTAGACTAGTAAATCCCAAAGGGAAACCCAATCTTCTAAACCCAATTCCAATTAAACATATTTACCTACAAGTGGTAATTATCTTAAATCTACAATCGAAGAAATAATACCTATGTAATTGTTCAGAAAATAATCCATACAAGCTGTAATCATTGACAACATGCAATGCAAATTAAATATAGGTGGACAAAAATGATCTTCCTGCTAAATTAAATGCTTCACACAATTCTGGCTAGTAAGATGTTTCATTGCAACTAGTCCAGGATGCACCTGAAAAAAGGTAGGAAATTCAACTGACATACAAGTCCCTATACTATACAACAAAAACATTTTGATGTAATTACATATAAAACTTTGGACCAAGTAGGATTTCAGCAATAAAAATGTCTCTCCCCATCTCCCTGCTTGTCAATGTTCAATGATATGGAAGTTTGCATCTCTCATATCTGATGCTGATTACTGCAGTTCATTCAAATTTTCAAGCCAACAGAATGATGAATGCATGGATAAGTATCATTACCACCACTCTTTTTGTAGTAGGACCAAACAAGTTTTAAAAACTAAAGCACAAAGTTTAATAACTGTATAATATTGTTCAGTGTTGTCAGCTATTTAAAAGTGGAGGAAATAACAGAACCCATAGAAAATGAATTACCTCAGGTAGCAACCACCTACCATGCACTTGTAGCTAATTGTGATCATACTTGGTACTGCAGAGGTCTGAAGTAAGTGATCTAACCAGACACCACACACTCAGAGACTTACCTTTGAACAATCTCCTCTTCTTCTGCTTGAGCGATGCCATCTTTTGACCAGAACACCTCAGTTTTCAATCCTCTGAGACCCCATATTGAAGGTATAAAATTCACTGGGATAGCTTGTGGAAAAGAATAGCAAATCTGGAAAAATATAAATTTAGAAAATGTTTTGATCATTCTTGGTATGTTAAGATTGATTGAAATATTTAAATTAAAAATGCAGTCAATAAGTAATACAGCGTAGCATCCCAAAATGTCTCTAAATCTATTCTAAATCTAAAGTGTCTTAATATAAAAGTTCTATTAGATATTTACAAGCTGCAAGTGATTTCAAACACCGCATACCCTCGGTTTGTGTGGAGAAACAATTTTCTGAAGCAACACAGTTGCAACATATGAAAGATAAACTACTCTCCTAATGGAAAGAAGCACAACCAAATGATAATACCTTGAGATGAGTGATCACCTTGAAACTATAGAGTAAGTAGTTTGTTTCATTATAGATGACAAACACTTACAAATTAAGCAAATGTTTAAAATTAATGCAAAAGATGCTGGTCTTAACAAGATCTGGTGCATATCTGGGCAATCGCAACCCATCCCATCAGGTTCAATTCTCGTCTCCGCAAGGCTCAATTATGAAGATAAAAGCTTGAGAAATTCACCTGTCTATGCCATCCAACAGCCCCGCTGGCGTTTCCAATCACACATTTGTGTTTGAATTCAAAGTTGAATGATATGGCTCTTAACACATTAACGCCTAAAGGAGTTTGCTGTTTCACATGAAATGCGAGTAGGATTTATTATTGGGGATATTTCTGAATAAATCCTAATACATCGACTTCCAAGCAGTTTTCCATTAGCCTAATGCCTAGTTGTGTTTAAAACATTGTTTTCCATTGGTTATTTTGCTTGCACATGAGCAGAAAGGGAAAAGCTGTAGTTTGCTTTTTGGGGGGTTTATCAACAGACCCATCATTTTCATTCCAAAAGCCCACCTTATCCTACTTTTTGCACAGATGCACCTTTGTGTTCAGTTTAGACTGGTCCGTCTTAGATCTGAGGTAAAAATGACTAACTCTGGACACAAATTCAGATTCCAACCACAGGCAAATTTTGGGTGAAAAATAAACAGGTCCAAAAAATTAGGTTTTTCCCTCTGTATTTTGTAGCACAACAGAATGTCTAGATTATTTGGGATCATTGTAGAGGTAAATCTGTCTACCTATCTACCTTTCTATTATACTACACACTTTCGTGTATCAAACATGAACTTGACTCTACAGAGCTTGGCAGTAGGCTACTACCTCCCAACCCGTAAATGTGGTGCCAGGGGTTAATGTGTTAACTCATGAACTCCTGTTTTTGTATCAAACTTGTGAGATTAAACAAGTCACTCTGCGAATAAACCACTTAAGGCAACAATGACAAAAGAAGCAGAGCTCCTTCTTAAAATTTTCCTCAATCAGAAAAGGGTTTATCAGCTATAACAAACTCCTTCAGCATGTTTCAGGAAGTATCTGAAAAGCACAAACTGGATCATAAAATATTGCCTATCTGGAACAAGTTATTAAATAAGAATTTAAGCAATTAAAAAAAGCATATTGAAGAAACCCATGTATGTACAAAAAAACAATGGGAAATTTGGACTTAAAAGCCTAAAAGAAAAATTTGGCATAAGAGGCAGCAAACCAGTCATTCAAGGAAGTGAGACTTGTGCAGACTTCATTTAACTGAAAACTTTTATTTTTGGAACAGAGATAGCCACCTATAGAGCCATACCTGTAAGATGTCGAAAATTGAGCAACAAAAGAGAACAGCAGCTTGTCAAGCTAGTTATGCATTTACCATTTCACATAGCAGACAATGAATGGGAATTGTCAGAACAGAATGCTATTCTTACACAGAGGAGGATCATATTAAATTCAGAAACAATCAACAGATGAATGCTTGCAAGAAGCATCAGAGAATCACCATACAACATAATTAAGTGTAGATTTGTAGTTGTCATAACCACTATCGCAACAAAAGAAAAACGAGACTAACTTTCATAGCATGCAAATGTTTTACCAAGTGAAGTACATGGTCTCTATGAAAAAATTAAATGACATGAAACATAAGGGACTTACTGATCTGTGTTAATTTGTCTTGTTTGTGTTTGGTTATTCCAATGATATTTTCTGCAGACCTTTTGGCAGTTAGTTCCAAGCCATCATTTGGCATTTTTTATTACAAATGGATTACTTTTATCAAATACAACATCTGAAGCAATGTTATTAACTAATGATGAAATTGATGAAAAAATACTCTATGTCATTCTGATACATAGATTCTTGACCACACTACTGTTAATCCTGATTCCATTTTACCATCTTTGATCAATCTATCAATCGATCGACAATGTTTCTTGAAAAAGGAGTCGATCTTTTGTATTAAACAAATACATCTAATTTGGATCAATCAATACAACTGGAATGTATCCAATTCAGCACAAAAATTAGCGACATAATATATAATATGTGAAGAGGTACACGTGCTAAGCGAACGGAAACTACGTGGAATAATATTTTTGATTACTCCTCAATATACGGTAATTTATCCTGAAATTAATGTTACTCTATGAGGAACAAATAAATTACAGTTATGAAGAGATATTTATTCACAGTTAATCACAGCACGATTATAACAGGAGTTTTCAACACTATAAAATCTGCCACCCACCCACCCTTTTACCTTTGTATCGATCCTTTTATTATTGTTTGTCCCTCGATAACTCACGCCTCACTTATAGTGTGGTTGATGTTTTTGGACCCCGATGTGCGTGAGTTATCGAGGGATTGGTGTATATGTATGGAATAAAGAAAATTATTCCGCATTCCACTTTTGTATACAAACCTCTTTTATATTTTAAAGTACTTAAAACAGTCTATTTACAACTTTGTCGATTAATAAATTACCTTTCCTTTTACAATGTGACCACATGGTGGTAGAACATATCTGGATCCTCTGAGGGTAGTTAAACAGACCCACCGCATTCCCTGACGGATCTGAACTGACAGCATCATGTTTCTTTTCTTCACTAATCACAATCCAGCCATAAGAAAAAGTGTACTTCCTATAAGATCAAATGGCACTGAATCAATATTTTTTGACAATGTATTATCTGTTTACAGTCATTACAATCGGGGTCATCCATTTGCTATGTACGGATCGATGGGAATGGGGGGATAACCCAAGTGAATACGCTTGTGTATAGGAGGGGTCTACTGATAATATATGTACACACAGGAAATAGGGGTGGGTGAAACCTTGATGATAATTTGTCTAATATGCATCCTGTTTGACTGGATTCAATCACTGTTTGAATTGTAGCAGACATCAGACAAACTTTGTAAAGTTAGGGAATTTAATTCTTTGATGCAGCCAAACATTCAACATCCCTGGACTATCTGCTTTATTAATATTTTTAATCCTTGATCGTTTCTGCATGCATTAAAAATAGACCTTTCTATAGAATTGGAGACTACATCAAGTGTACATACACAAGTGGGGGGTGTAAAAAAAGTATGCATGTGTACAGGAAGGGGTCAAGATTTGCTAGATATTTGTGTACATATGATATGGATGGCCCCATACTGTATCTAAATACAAAAACACAGCAATTCGTTATCAAATGAAATACTATTAAACCAACATTGGGTCGTTCACTAATAAATGGCATTTGATAAGACCTCTAAAATTGTTTGAACAACCCTGTACAATGTACATGAAAGAAAATACACATAATACTCTCCCTCCTGATTTCTTTGTTGCCAATAAAGTTCACCATTACTGTTAATATACAAACACACTGAAGAATTAAAGTCAGTATATGAATGAACTAAACCCTTTTCTTAAAACCAAATCAACATGTGAATGCATCTACTTTTGTAAAAAGGGATTTTCTTAATCAGCTAGGATTTTAAAACTAGGAGTTCAGAACTATTTTTGGAAAAACAGGGGTTGCCCCATCAGTTCCCTGCTAGAATCAAATTGGCCATACCTGAAATGGCAATAGTTGCTGATGTGTAGAAACAGCAGTTGCCATACAGGTATATTTTTTAACTTCTTTACAGCACTGACATGTAGCCCTTGTTTGTCCATTAGAGTGAGAGTGAATTATGTCAGACTAAAGAGAGGTCATATTCCAAGCACTAAATTAGGCATCATGCATTATGTTCCACATGAAATGTCAGTTATATGAACTTGTACCACTCTGTTGAATCTCATTAAAATCTTCATAATTTGCTTGTTAACCCCAAAATACTTATCTCAATTTGCAAACAGCATTTTGTCACTGACATGTAGGTTGCTAGATTTGTAAAATCACGTGACTAAGAATACAAATAGCCAGATCCAGGTCAAATTTGAGCAACGATGTACTTTCGTCTCAGCTATCAGCGGAGTAAAAACATAACGAATGCAATGCTCACGATTTTTTTTAGAAAAAAAATCATATTCCTATCGATTTTATGCAGGTATATCTCGATGAAAGATCGTTTAAGTTTGCTGGGCCGGCAAGTAACTTAAACGTCTACCCCTAGTCCTACAATGTAAGCCCCGACGCCTAAAGAGCAGCGCTGTGCAGTGTTTTTAAATATACTGAACAGAGAATAAGAGGTGAAATTTTGGCAATAAGTATCAACATTTATCCACATATTTAAGAGTTATTAATATACTTACTTTGCTGTCTTGATCGTGATCGACTCTAACTCTGACACTAGGAAATGAACGCATTTTTCATGTTCCTTTGAAACACGTTTCAATGCCATAGTGGCTGAGGACTGCCGAAGTAAGTTTCAATAAAGCTGTTTTATTTTCACGAAACAAAATTATCAAATGGGTTTTAACAAACAGCAAGCAATATTTCGTTTCGTTCAAAAAATATTTTCCGATTAGAACCTAATTTAAACATACTTCGGCATACCTTGACAACTGTCGCATTTCAGCAAATTCAAATGTATGTCAACTGAACAAAAAATGCGTCCGTTTGCAAGTGTCAACTATTGATTCCATTTGGATAAAAACAGCGCAGTAAGTATAATTAATTAAACATATATTAGTGGAAGAGAACCTATATAGATTGCCAAGTATGTTCGATATTCCTGAAACTTTGATTTATCGTTCCGGTGTCAACGACATCGGAACTAACTACACTATGGCGTCATTCGGCTCGTAAGACGTAGCACTAAAATCAAGATCAACATGTGATACGTCTTACGGGTAGGACTACGTCTACCCCATGCCGACACCAAGGTGTCGGCAAATTCCAACTTTTCGACAGGGAATGCACTCTGACCCTACACCCCAACATGAATGTCCAAATATCAAAAATGGGGTGGCAAGGGTAAGAGGAAACTCGGACTTCGATATATGATATCTCGTTATGAACCATTGGCGTTGCTCTTGGCTTGAGATGATACATTTGTCATTTGATAAAAAGGCCAATCGAAATAAATTTCTTTACTAGAGAGCTGGCGCCATAATCGGAATAATATACAAAGTAGGCGCTCCAGCACGAAAGGCATGTATGGGGAAAGAATTAAGGCGCAGAATAATACTTGTCCGTCTAGTCAGCAATCCTACTCGAAAACATGTAACACCATGAAGCCTACCGGTCAACACAAATAACACAAATATTTAGTTGTTTAAACATACATTTTTGTATATATACTACTTTTTAATGGGTAGAAATTTTTTATTAAAACAACATGAACTTTAAAAAAAAGCATGTTACCTATAATTTTAACAAAAATTGTGAGTGCAATCTTGACCTTTCGTTCCATGCGACAGGAACTTTCTACCGGTTGTCTGGTTCCTATGCTTTAATGTACTGAGTAAATATAACCCGTAACCAGTCCAGAGCAATTACACCGTTACTACTGGTATTACGGTATCAATTATTTTCCTATATACCTCAATGCCAATGTTTTATGAAATAAATATACTTTATATCCTTCCACAGCATGTATGTCACACACAGTCACCGAGAACAATGTTAGATTGTCAATTTGACAAGGATAAAACCAAATAAACCATTGCAGTTAAGAGCGATAACTCTGATGGAACTAGACAGGGGTAAGAGTTATCTAGTCACAACATACACATTTTCACCCACGTATGCCACATTTAAATTTGTTTAAATAACAAATACAAAATATGATGTAGATATGAATTAACCTAATCTCAAATGTTGCCAAGAGGCTTGACTTTTGTTAAGCCAAACAGAAAGTATAACTCTTACATAATGCATATCTTGAGCTGAGACTCATCAGCTCCATTCGCAAATATATTTAAGTTGATGCTTGTGTGTTCATTAGTATACTGTCAAGACTGGACTATTGTAACTCATTTCTGTCTGGTTCGTCTCGATATATACTTCAGAAACTTCAAAAGGTTCAAAACACAACTGATCGGATCATCTTTAGATTACCACGATCAGTGCACACATCCATGCTCTTGTACCCTCCTACACTAGTTATCCATTCGATCCAGAATCAAACACAAAGTTTGTTTTTGTGCTAAGCTTCCCTGACGGACTCCAGTCCAGCATACTTATCCGTCCTCACTCATGTGTATGCACCAGCAAGATACTTACGCTACTTTTCTGACATACTTATACTCAGTATTCCCACTATGATAGCGAATTCATATGGACAACGTTATTTTGCATACCAGGGTCCTGCAACGTGGAATAAATTGCCCATTGAAATTAGACACAAAGGCACAGTGATCCCTTTCAAGAGTGCTCTTAAAACTCACCTGTTTCGACTGCAAGAACAAATTTAAAGACCTAAATATATTTCCTACCTTAAATATTTTCAGCATCTTTCGTTTTCCAATGTCATGGTGTCTGTTTTTGTTTGTTGTATTCATATTGTTCTAGACGTTGTAAAGCGCTTAAAGCTTTTAAAGTTTAGGCGCCATACAAAGTCCTCATTATTATTCTTATTAATAATAGTAGTAGTAGTAGCAGAAGTAGTAGTAGTAGTACTAGTAGTAGTAGTATTGATATTATTATTATTATTATTATTATTATTATTATTATTATTATTATTATTATTATTATTATTATTATTATAATGTACCACTCACAGTTAGTGTTGTTTATTTCTGAATGCAATGTTCCCTATACCTTAAGCTCGGCCCACGTAGGGATATACAATTGGTAACGCCATACCAATACGCAACCTTAATCTTTTCAATAATTGTGATATAGATTGGGACTGTACAATGTTCAAGCATACTTTGTCTCCCTTGTCAAAAACAATTATAAGCCATCTCTTATATTATGTAATTGTCTTTCATCTTGAACAGACTGAAACCACTAGAAGAAGAAATAATTGCTGAAGAACAGGCAGAGTTCCGGAGTGGACGAAGCACAACAGAACAAATATTCAGTCTCCATGTTATGAGTGAAAAGTATCAACAACATCAACAAGACATCTCCCATGCGTTCATGGATTTCATAAAGGCTTTTGACAGAATGTGGAACGATGCATTATGAGCCACAACGAAGAAGTATAACATGGGTCAAACGTTTACCAATACCATCAAGCAGCTCAACGCCAAGGCTACCAGTACTGTAATTGCTCAAGGTACTGTGGGGAACAGGTTCAAGACAACAATTGCAGTATGTCAAGGCTGTCTCCTGTCATCCATGCTTTTCAACATCTACTTAGAGCGAAGCCCTGGAAAACCACTGTGGGACAGTCAGCATTGGAGTGCGTAACATCACCAACCTACGCTTTGCAGACGACATTGATTGGCTGGCAGGCAGTGAAGACGAGCTTTCCACATTAGTGAATAACCTGGATGAAACATATTTCAGATTTGACATGGATATAAGCGCTGAGAATACAAAGCTGATGACAAATAGTGGCAAACAAATCTCAGCAAGATTAACGTTAGTGGACAGGAACTGGAAACAGTGGGCCAATTCAAATGATATGGTTCCATAATCATTGAAGAGGAATCAAGAGCAGAAATGGTGTCACGAGCAGAACAAACAACGGCAGCTATGTCAAAACTAAGTCCCATCTGGAGAGACAAGAATATCTGTCTGAAAACGAAAATCAGACTATTGAGAATACTAGTGATCTCACTATGTTTGTATTCATGTGAGGCCTGGACCCTGATAGCAGAATTACAATGAAGACTCCAGACACTTGAAATGAGAGGATACAAAACCATCATTAGCATCTCTTACATGGACTACATAATAAATGAAGAAGTGCGTATCACCATCAGGCACACAGTAGGTCATTATGAAGATGTACTCACCACTGTCAAAAAGAGAATGCTGAAATGGTATGGCCATGTCACTAGAGCCAATAGTCTATTAACAACGGTACTGCGGGGCTTGTCCTGGGTGGCAGGAGAGGTAGACAGAAAAAAGTGGAGTGACAACATCACAGAATGGACCAGAAAAAGTTTTCCGGAGACACAGGCATTGGCAAATGATAAAGACAAGTGGAGGGAACTGGCCAGATGTTCAGCAGCACAGTGCCTCGACGACCACACTAGGTCAAGAGAATGATGATGATGATGATGATGATGATGATGATGATGATGATGAATGGTCTTTACGCTGTTATTTTCATATTTGTGCTTTAGTAACAAATTAATATTTTGTTACGTATATTTGATTTAAATCATATATTTTTAAATATCAGATCCGAATTTGTCATTTTGGGTTTAAAATTCATTTATTTCGAGATATCTATTCTGGCAAATTCAGTCTAACCTAGACTCTATTTGTAAACAACAGGGTTGACCTCATTTCTGACCCTGCTTCAGAGCGTGTCAACAAGCTTCTAGGGCGATTGGCTAAATCCAAGGACATCTTTTTATGTTTAGCTCTTGGGGGTGAGAGGTGGATGATTTTTCTTCTGGGTCATTCCATGTGTACCTGCTTTTATGATCGTACGTTCTTTCTGTGACCTTCTGGAAAATCACGTGATCCCTTGTTTACGTAAAAACAGGTATTTAAATTATTGTTTGGGAGAGAACAGTTCAGTAGATGTTGGGCTTTTCTAATATTAAGTTGTGTCTTCTCAGTTATAATTTAACCTTGTACTGGAAATTGTGTAAATTCGTTGGAGCAAGAGGAATTATTTTATTTATCTGGAAAAGAATATGTGCTCATAGATTTTCATTTGGATTATTATAAAAGCAAGAACTGCATCACGTGACATCGTCAGCCATTTTGGATTACATCGTCAAGATTCGAACCTGGAACTATTAGAACATTTATTTATCAGGACTCTTGTAGTTCCATTAGTGGATTATGTTTGTGAACTCTGTATTGGATTAATGGTGGATTTGATTCTCTAAAACCGTAAGTTTAAATATTTAATTTTATGAAAATAATTGTACTTAATAAATCGTTTGTTAAAGTTTACAAGCTTGTTAGTTTTCACTCTTTCTGTGTTGCTGCTTATTCGAGCCTAAGTACGTAACAATTTTAGGAACAAAATGAATCGTTTTAACTATGAGTTGTGTTTTGCTAATATCAGCAATTATTGCACATCACATGGATGATATGGGATAAATCAAATTATATCATATTATGTAATAACTAGGTCAAAGGTGAACGTACCAAATATTATGCATCTCTCCTTCGTCAAAACTTAAATTCATCTAAAATACAGGACATTATATTTCTTTCGGTAGATGCAGAATCGAACATCAGAGACAAGTGGACATGACACAATCCTATTATAAAGTACAATTTTAAAACACTTTTCACTGCAGATACATGAGGTCACTTGAACCCCCAGTCCTCACACAAACGTCTACCTACCCAACTTTTCTGAAACGTAAATAGAAAGCTTCCCTCCTTTGTGGTTTGAATAAAGTTGAAGCAGTAAGCCCGTTAGTCACCAAATGCAGCGTATCACAGCTTCTAACTGGTTATGTTGGAATGGGGACGAAATGTGGAGAATACAATACAGATAAATGCCAAATACAAACAATAAGAATAGAGAGTCAGACGGAAATAAAAACAGAAGGAAAGTGTGTATATAAATGGGGGATGTTGTTGATGATAACGGAATTCAAGAAGATAAAAGCAGCAACGAGAAAAATGAGAACTTAAAGTTTGATGACCTTACCTTGGACAAATATATGGGGGCAGAACCCATAGGTCAATGGACAATCCGAAAACAACTGTGCTTTAACATCCCTTAAAGGTAGCCACATTTCAGCTGAAGTGGTGTTCTTGTCAGTTTAATAAAAAAGAGTGAATAGTTTAGATACAATCGATACATTTACTTTATATTTCCTCTGCATAAGAAATTAACAATAATGGTTTTCCGTTAGGCAGAAAAATACCGAAACAAGCTAAACATACTTTATCAGTTTTTAAACTTTTATCTGTGAGAAATTCTTAAATTTCTTCAATTTACATTTGCATGAAGACCGAGGGCTAAAATAATACTTCACAAGTCATCTCTTTATATTTCATAACCAATCACTGAAAATGTGAATTTGTATTTCTAGAAATATTATGTCTAGTGTAAGAAAGATAACTGAATGATATACGTAAGGTGCGGTATTTTTATTTCATCCAATATATTATCCATGTAATATAGTTGAGTTCATGACCACATGTATTAAATTAAATGCAATCAAATGATCAAAAATTATAATATTCATAAAGCGAGAACCTAAAATGTACGCGTCTATATGTAGTGGATTCCTCAGGAGTGATGTACTGTTGTTTTCTGAGTATGAGAGGGCTGTGTTATATCACATAGTTCATGTTCTATACAATGCCGGCATGTGGAGTGCAGCCTTCCATACTCATGCAGATATGATCCCATGCAAATTTGGATTCTTGCGAAGTTTGAAGAACGTTGTGAAGTATGGCAGATCATTGCAGTTGTAGTTAGTATAACGGTACCAATTGTACAACCCCAGGTGGGCAGAGCTTAAGGTCTATGGAACATTGCATTCAGAAATAAACAACAATAGTAGCAGCGATTGGTGCATTATGTAAAAGTTGTACTTTCTGTTAGGCTTTCTTTAAAAAAAAAGAGCCTCTTGACAACATGTGATTTTATATTACTTCAAATCTAAATCATATGTTTGTATTTTTTGGACTTTTAGAATGTGATACATATGGCTGAAAATGTGTCTGTTGTGACTAGATAAATGTTACCCTTGTCTAGTTCCAGCAGAGTTATCTCTCTTACATGCAATGGAGTACCTGGTTACGTCCTTGCCAAATTGACAAACGAACATTGTTCTCCGTGACAGTGTGTGACATGCATGCTGAGGAAGGATAGAAAGTATATTTATTTCACAACACATTAGCAATGAGGTATATGGAAAAACAATTGGTACCGTGTTACCTATATATCGGCCTTCTATACAGTTTAATATGGAGCTGGTTTCGCTTTAATCTAATACCTTAGTTCAAAACTTAAAATTCAATTAAACAAATAAGAATATTATTGCAATGGTGCATTTCTGATGAAGGTAAAGTACGTAATCTAAGCAACCAGACAACCAAAATGGCTGTTCCAATCATGTACTCAGTAAATCAACCTGAATTAGTCTAAAGCAAGCTATCATATACACGCACGTCTGTCATTTATTGTAAAGTTCTTTTTCTTTTCTTTTTTTCTTTCATAATAGTTTACCTCGGTTCTGGAAATGACAAAGACGAACTAGCATTTTTGGATAAGTGCACATCTAAAGCAAAGGCCGACCGAAACTAAATTTCTGGTTTCGGCCGAAAACGAAACCAGACCGAAAGTTAAAAATTGACTTTCGGCCGAAACCGAAAGCTTACCTACACCTTCGGCCGAAACCGAAACCGAAACCGAAAGATAAACCGATGTTGCCGAACACAAGATTTATTAAACAGGCCTGGGTCATGATGCAATGCCACACTAATTAAAAACGAATACAAAAGTAATCATTCAGAGCGTGCATTAAAGGAACTTCGCTAAATGTCAAATTGCCTAGCGCCGACTGACCGGCCGACAAAGAGAGTAATAGACGCAGCACTAGCGTTGCATTCTGAAAGTTAAAATAGATCTTCGGATGATGACCGAAAGTCAATATCAGTTTCGGCCGAAACCGAAAGCAAACCGAAAACTTTTTGGCTTCGGCCGAAACCGAAACTATGCCAAAAGTGGTCATTTGCCAACATTCGGCGCCGAAACCGAAACCGAAACCGAATTTCGGTGGGCCTTTAATCTAAAGTGAGGCCAAGGTGTATACCCAAAATACACCCATCAATCATAACACAAAAAACAAGGATAATCAATAGTTCGTTTTACAATAACTAAAAACATAAAAGGTCCTTAATAAATACCTAATATAACCAGTGAAGAAAACGTGGAACATCGTTTTTTTTACTTCAAATTGTAAACAAAGCAAAATACGAAACATTAGTGCTCATACCAGGCTCATTTTTTGTTGTCTCACAGAAACATATATTGTGACTAGATAAATGTTACCCTTGTCTAGTTCCAGCAGAGTTATCTCTTTTAAATGCTATGGAGTATATGGTTACGTCCTTGCCAAATTGACAAGTAGGCATAATTCGCGAACAATATATATTGTTAAAATTTAAGGTTTAAAATTAAATAAAAGAAAATATAGTTAAATGAATCAGTATTGCGTACTGAGAGCTTTTGATATGGTTTATGCTTCATTGTGTACTAAACATGTGACTGACGTCTCTGATATAATCACTTTGTTGTTGTTATAGGGTTGAACGCCATTTTTCAGCACAAGATGGGCTATACATGGCGGCCAGTATTAATTGTGGAGGAAGTGTTTTTGAATGCCGTCAGTGCATAGATAATATCTGTGTATAAATAACTCACCGCATGTAAAGCTCTTTACGGAACGTCTTGTCAGTCGGCGGTCTACTATAATGACTCAAACATCCCCGGCTATAGCACTTTTAAATATTTTCTCGTATATACAATAGCATTATTGAACTACCACGTCAGTTTGTGCCTGATTTGTAGCTTTGATTTACAGAAAATATTGCACACGTTTATATTCTTGTTTACGACTTAGCTAAGGATTTATATTATTATAATAAAGCTACATTTATAAGACATGTTTAGTACAGTAGTATTCTTATCAAGCAGGGTTAGGTTTTTTTCTGAAGTTATTTTTTTTTTGTAATAGTGTGCGGTAATAGTATCTGTATAACTCACCGTATATAACTTTTTTTACATTTTTATGCCCTTGTCATATATATATATAGTACACGGTATTGAATATGTTTTTAACTACAAGTTTCTGTAGTGTCCGGTGTTGTCCAGAGTGATTAGAGGGACCCGAGCGTTCCAGGTATCGGATGAATCGAGGTCTGCATGCTGTAAGCTGTAAAGCCAACCGCAGGAATTATTCGAAGCAGCTGGAAAGCTGAACATTAGCAGTCGTGGAGCTGAAATAAAGTGTTATGACGACGGAGTGTATTTCCTTGCATGTAATAGTGTAGCCGTGGGCTAAATTGTGGTCTTCTACGTGGTGGAAGCTGTAAAGACATCAATAGCAATGGAAGCAGCTGTAACACTGTGATTTTGGGGTTTGTAAAACCCATTGTATCTTTAGGGACTGTAAAGATAAGTTACATATCTGTCCTTTTCTCATTTGCACAATTTCACTATGAGTGAAGTTATTTTACTGCATGAGTGGAATTCTGCATTGTTTGCTGGCTGAGTAAACTATATCCATCTTTTCATTAGTCACTGTAAATCATTCGCGCCTTGTGTTTGTATTTTGTAGAGTAATTTGTTTGCATTTTTCTTCATTATATTTGTGTATTATGTTCATTTTACTACATGAGAAAAACTTATACGGTTTGCTATATGAGTAAACTATATCCATCTTTCCATTATTCCGTCACTGTGAATCATTCACGCCTTGTGTTTGTCTTCTGTGGAATAAATTATTTGTATTTTTCGTTATTACATTTGCGCGATATTATGTTTATTATCCAATATTTGGATTAAATACACAGGCACGTATTCATAATAGAATTTCTCATTAAAGTCATTACCTATTAAACATTGTATTTATATCATAGTCAAAAGTTTTCTGTTTTGAATCCGAAAATCCCACCCGGTTATCTTGTTACATATTGTTATTGCACAAGCTGGACGTGCATCAGAGAACTTCATTCTCAGTCGGGTCAATATTTGGATCTAAATAAGGCTTTCTGTTACAAAGCTACTAACCAAAGTTTCATCTCCAGCTAGGTCCTTGCATAGTAATAAATATCCTCAATAGGTAATGAAAACATAGCTCCAACTGTCCAGAGACTGAGTCTGACGCTAACGTTAAACTGAATTGTACACTCTACTGACCAAAATAAAAGCATTAATAAAAAGAAGACTTCTTAGTCAAAGGCATAGCGCATGATAACAAAAACTGAGTAGCTCGTGTCCCTTAATATTTTAATTGCGATAGGCAAAATAACAAACAATATGTAGAACCATTCTGCATCAATGGCTCATAATTCTCCATAATAACATCAGACTGAAGATTGTTTTACTCAGCATATATATTACTATCAGTAAAAGAACATGATGTATACTTCGTTGAAACAAGAACATTTGGAATAACGCTGTCTTTATTATGTTGTGTATTTTTCAGCCTGTAGTAACCAAAAATGGCATATCCGTTCAGTGCTCGTAAGAAGAGATAATGATTGCTGATCAGTCTTGTAGGATGCTTCATTACTAATTTAAATATAATTGTTAGCAAAACTGTTGATAAAAAGGCTTTCTGTCAAATGAACTTTTATGAGTCAAGAATGATCAACAGATTTTCGAGGATTTTCCAACATTTGTGCCATTTTCTACGGATGCAATTCTTGAACTCTTCAATTAATATGATCTTTTCTTGGCTGTGCAGCGCTGATCAAACACTTATTTCAGTTGCTAATTGGACATGATTATGTTTAGTTTCTTTTGGATAGTTCACAAATCATTGTTGATATTGACTCAGCTGCCATTTTTTTTATTATGAGTTTTAACGTAGCTTTAACAATTGTTTAATCATATCGCTACGATGTCTGCAGTGAGAAAGTTTATAGTGATGTCTAGCATTGGGGAATCATGCCACAGACACCAGGCCGACCTGTCCTAACACTAACTTCTTAATGCTGAGCGTCAAGTGAGGCAGCTGTTAGTACCATTTTTTTTAAGTATTAGGTATGACTCGGCCGGGATATAACACACGACCTCCAGCTTCCGCGGCGGACGCTCTAACCACTAGACCACATGAGCGGTTGCCTCAGATACAAACTCATAACTCTTTATGGTACATTCCATAACAACGTCTTAATCAACTCTCCGTTGAATATATTTATATATATATATATATATATATATATATATATATATATATATATATATATATATATATATATATATATATATATATATATAGAAAGCCAGTATTTACTTGGCCATTTCAAATTTTCAGAAGTGTTTCAACATTAAGAAAATATTTATTAATTTCATGTCCTGAAAGAGGTTACTAGCCCTATATTTCTGATATCATAAAAACGGAATATATGTATAAATGGATCGGGAGGGTGTACGACCTTAATTTTCTTAATTATATAATTATTGACCCATACAAAGTGAATTAGCTACATTAAAGACATGAATGACTTGTCAATTATGTAGTGGACAACATTGAAGAGTTTGAAATAATATAAAATAGAATCTGATAATTAGACGTATGTACGATCAACAACAGAAAAAAGGTATAAGGTCTTAAAGTATGCTTATGGCGATAAGTACACAGTTGAGTTGCTGGCTATGGCTGAGTTACAGCTAAATAAAAAAATCATCACGTCTGTTTCCAGATAGTTCAATAACTTAACAAAATCCTTGATACAAATCAAATATACGAATATCGTAAAGTTTTGTTTGAATAAGATATTCCAAAATATTTCCGCGAATCAGTATGGAATGTCAAGGTCACCAAGTGCCTAATGCATTGTGAGATGATACTACAGAGTAGGACGTTCCGTATGTGCAAATGACGGGGTCGAAAACGCAAGAAAAGACAATAAATTGTCCAGTGAAAGAGGCCGTGTCTCCTTCACTTTTGCAAGAATAATTAATGTAACAAAGATGTTAAATTGTCCAGTGAAAGAGACTGTGTCTCCTTCACTTTTGCCAGAATCATGGATGTAACAAAGACATTAAGTTATCCAGTGAAAGAGGCCGTGTCTCCTTCACTTTTGCCAGGGTCATGAATGTAACAAACACACATGAGTTGTCCAGTCAAAGAGGTTGTCTACTTCACTTTTGCCAGGCTCATGGACATAACTAACACACTTCAGTCGTGTAGTGATAAAAGACACGTCTTTTGTAAGTTTAAAATTTTAAAGATTCAATTCTACATATTTATCACTTTCTTTTGTTATCCAAGAAACATGCAAACAAAAGTTTCCGATGCAGCTATGTCCTTTTAATTAGAGTAAATTTGTATTTGTGATGTGGTTTTATTGGTTTAGTGCACCCTTTTCATAACATGATGGACTATACAATGTGAAAGGTATATTTTTGTGGAGGAAGAAAAAGAAAAGCTAAGAAACCACCGAGTCACTTGAGGCTAGTGGCAAGCTTTCTCACAAACCCGAGGAGAGATTCGAAATTATGCGGACAATGGCAAGATGTCAAATACTCAATTCTTTAAAACAAAACAAACGCTTATAACGAGAAATATGTACTTGGTTTGTTTTGTTGAAAAAAAATGCACTTAGTTCGCTTACGAACAAATCAACAATATTTAACCACATTACCCCTACACACACACACACACACACACACACACACACACACACACACGCAAGCACAAGGTATGTATTCAAATTTTAACGGAGTCTAGATCGAACACAGAGTCGACGGGGGGGGGGGGGGCGCAACCGGGTCATTTGGTTTCGAAAAGACGTAGAAAGAAGAGGTCGTGTGTTTTCTTACCCCAGGGTCCGTGATGTCTTTCTCCTTTTGTCCTGTCTGTGTTCTCTCTCTCTCTCTCTCTCTCTCTCTCTCTCTCTCTCTCTCTCTCTCTCTCTCTCTCTCTCTCTCTCACGGCCTGATCGGACAGAAAAATGAGCCTATGTATACCCTTTATTTTGCGCCTTACATATTTATTTTGCACATTATTATTTACGTTAATATGATGATTGTAATAAACTTATTTTGCTCTAATAATAATAATAATAATAATAATAATAATAATAATAATAATAATAGTCATTTCAATTAAAATATAAACTATGAAATGATTCTTTGGAATGCAAGGAAGATCCTAAAGCTTATTAAAACACTGGTAAGATTAATTCGGTATGGTGGAAATATTGTTATGGTCGTAAGAAATTTACTTGAATAGTTGTGTTATATCTATATAATCTTGATACTCTCCTTGAGTGATGTGATTTTAGTGACTGCAAAGTTAATTCTGAAGCAGCACACTGAAAAGAAAGTAACCATGTTACTTCCATCGTAATTAACATGTCACCGACTGTTAGTCAAATAAGCCATGTTGTTTTCATGTTCCTTGAAAAATCTTTTTTCAGTGATACATATAAGATAAAAGAAGTGTCATCTGTATCCAATGTATGCAATGTCCACCTTTTATATTTTTCAAAATAACTGAAAATAATACAAAGGGATAAGCTTTGCAACTCTTACGAACATGGGAGGAAAATGATGTAACGCCCCAAAAAAGGAAAGATACGTAATCAGTCAGCACATTTTGCAGGCGATGAACAAAATCACTAATTCTGCCCGATAAAAAGACGCGCACGAAGTTATGGCGGCCATGTTAGTTACGAAACTATAGTTAGGTTTAAAACGTGAACAAGATGACTGTGTAACGGACTTTTTGTCAATATTCAGATTAGAACTTATAAATTTACCAATGAAATAACAACATTTTGTGTATTTGTATACCCTTGATGCTTTTGTTTTAAGATCGGTAGTGAGTACACGCAACGGAAGGGTAAGATAATAAGATAATGCACGTCGTCTTGCAGACAGGAACTAAATATAGTAGATTTTAAAACCAATGAACTTGCAGTGTATATTTAGCATGCATACTAATTTATATTGGTGCAATTGTCAACGGAAGAGATTTTTATTCCATGTGAACTGGCATGCTGAACATAGGGTGTGGTTATCTATGTTCTGGGATTCGCTAAGTAAAGATTGAATGATTAATACAGATTAATTAATCTGGTTAATTAGATATTAAAGGATTAATGCAACTTAAAAACATAAGCATTGCTATATTGTTTCTGCAACTGTTAGCACACCTCTTTTTATATCGATAGCTGAGAAAAAAATTATGTAGATAAAAAAAAATATTCAGATAGAGAGATTAATTAAGGAATCTGATAAAAGTTTAATAAACGATAAACATAATTCAGACAGAAAAGAAAATGACGCATGACTGATGATACACAGTATTGGATAAAAAAGGGTATATAATTATTAATTGGTTAATTTCAAATGTTCAATCAATTTAGTTATGCTTAAAGTGGAAAACACATATAATTAATAATTGCAAATTAGCAGCATCATTTAACCGACTGTAAATTACTCTAAATAGTGTAAGGCATTGCACGTAAAGTACTGTACACTAGTGTCAAGTATAATATATATATATATATATATATATATATATATATATATATATATATATATATATATATATATATATATATATATATATTGACAAGTATATTGCAACATGATACGAAAAGTCTATAAATGACAGAACAAATGTAGATATTTGTTTACTATGATAAAGTATTGGCTTAGATTATACATGGTAAACATGGACATAACAACAACATATACATCACAAAAAAATAAAAAATATTCTTATTTAATGTCCTTTTCCATTGTCAGATATGCTCTATATCGGGGCCAGTATGACTACTGAATAAACAATCGAGGAAAACCCCGATCACACGAGAACCTACTAGCAACTTTCTCACATATCGGAGACTCTAACCCACTCAGATTGAGGTAACACGGTAACGAATTGGTAACGGCGAGTGGTGGTTTAAACCACTGGGCCACTCGAGGCCTAGAAAAAAGGGGTCTAAAGAAAGTGAATAAATTCTCAAAAAAAACAATCGATAACTGTGATGAAAGCAATGGTCTATCAATTAACACAAATTAATTGAATCATTAGTTGTACACTTTACCAAAATACAATGCATATCCTGATATATTGCATGTAATTATAATATAATTATCTTGAGCGATAAACTGTAGTGAAATACAATGTATTATTTTGTTTGATACGTTGTGTAAAACTACAAATATCCTGTGCTATATATTGTATTGAAAGATGTAATGCATCCCATGTATAATGTATTGTATAAAAATATAATACAGTTAGTATGTGTTTTATTTATGGAATTACAATGCACTAACATGTGTAATATATTGAATGGAAATATAATACTGTTATCATGTGTTATATTTATGGAATTATAATGTATTATCCTGTGTGATATATTGTATGGAATTAAAGTCAATACAATATATATGAACTACAGTAGAGAAACATTAACAAGAAATGAGCCGCACTAATTTCATGAAACAAAACGTTTGATGAAATATAATCAGATCAACAAAAGCACGTAAACCTCTAGTCTTGAGTCAAAGGAGAAATTGTTATCAGCGGACAAAATGGCCCAGTTTTTATAACGATATTTATTTGTTTGCAACACTGGTAACGTTCTTTATCTAGGTATAGCATGGATATAATCAAAGTCAGGTAGAAGCATGTCTGCCATTCTGCCATCGCATAATGCGCCCTCAGGTGAGGGTGTATACTATCCCTTCTCCACAAGATTATATGCGAACAGAATACATCATAATGCACAGACAACAGTGTTTGATCACGCATGTTTTTTTTTTTTTTTGTTATCCCCATTACGGTGCCTGTTACATAGGCCCAATATTGTATTCAGTGCTGCCAAATCAAGGATCATCTCTTGCGTAAACTATATATTGTGCGTATGGTCAGAAACCATTGCCGTGTCTAAATCGGTTATAGCATCTTTTGAAAAGAACTTTCAAGTTCCCAACATTGTTTTGAGGCCCTATAACACCCATCAACGTGGTGAAGAAACATATGGCGAACAGAAGTGAGAAACCTATAGTACAGAACATGAATACCCCAAACTGCATAAAAAACTGAATTTTAGCAAAGAACATAAACACTGCTGCTCCCAAGCTGGTGAAGGCACCAAAGAATACAGAAACTGCCATTTCCTCAAGCATATCCCGAACACGTGACAGACGGTCTTTGTGTGCAGATAAATGATATCCCTCCGCCAAATGAACAACATGGTCCACGGCTAGGCCGACCACCAGATTCATATTCAAGGAAGTAAGAATCTGAAAATTAGAAGAAAAAGAATGACAGATTTGTGTATTTCCCGGAAGAAAGATATACAAGAACAGATCGCCAGTATATATATATATATATATATATATATATATATATATATATATATATATATATATATATATATATATATATATATATATGTGTGTGTGTGTGTGTGTGTGTGTGTGTGTGTGTGTGTTTCTGTTTTAATGAAGTTGAATTTTCTAACATTTCCAAGTTCAGCTGCAACATGATCTGACTAAAGTTTCTCTTTACAAATGAAACTCAAATTTATAGAGAGAGTGGATGCGAAGGAGTTCTACTTTTGGAATAATATTATCATCCTTATACATCAACAGGACGACTTAAAATTTAAGCATTCGGGCACATGAACATAAATAAATTTAAAATACAATATATATATATATATATATATATATATATATATATATATATATATATATATAATTAGCCAACATCAAATACAGAAAACATCAATCCAAATGAATTTGCTTCATGATCGGACTGAGTAATGTCTAGATTTAAAAAAAGATTATGACGCCCTCTATTCGGCCCAGGTCACAATCAACATTTTCTGGAAGTTCAATGACTGAATGGAATTTTCCATTCTAAAATATTCCAAATATTCTACAAGCTAATATTTGTTAGTAAAGTTATAATACAGACTGTGGTAAACACCGGGTAGGTCAGGTATTATTACGGACGATGTCAAATAACAAAGAACCAGTCCCACATAAATATGTTCGTCACTGTTGATAGTGATTTGAATGTTTAACCCAAACTAATAGAACAAAATAGTACCTCTGTATTTCTGTATTACTGATTTACAAAAGAAAAGCAATATCAGTGTCTCTAGTGAGGAACACACTTACAAAATACTAATACATAATAATGGATAAAACATATATATCTGAAAATAAACTGTTTTTGTCTTACCCCCATCTTCCATCCCGCTAATGGTATAATGCCGATGACACAAATGGTGGCACAGCAAATTGACAGCGTGGCGACAAAGCCGACGATAATGTTTTGTGTTGCTATGCACAGAATCGGAAACGCTATAGCAAGGCCTAGTAGAATTCCGGACACCGCATTGTTTGCTAGATACTATAATTAAAGAAAATCCGATATTTAAGCCAAAATATTGGAATCATTAAATTCGTTTACGAGTCGTAATTATGTGCTTAGTGCAATAAGACTGTACGAACAAAGCTGACTGCACTACTAAATATAGGTCATATTATCTCGCACATCTTGTATTATAGGACATGGTATCACGCTCACCTCGTATTATAGGACATGGTTTCATGCATAAATTGTACAAAATGACATAGTATATTTCATATCTTGTATTATATGACATAGTGTAAAGCACATCTTGTATTATATGACATAGTATAAAGCACATCTCGTATTATCGGACATATTATCATGCACGCCTTGTAATATAGGACATGGTATCATGCACAAATTGTACTATGTTGGACATAGTATCATGCACAAATTGTACTTTTGGACATGGTATCATGCATAAATTGTACTATTGGACATGGTATCAAGCACACTTTGTACTACTGGACATGGTAGCATGCACAAATTGTACGATTGGACATGGTATCATTCACAAATTGTACGATTGGACATGGTATCATGCATGCATTGTTGTATAGGACCTATTATCATGCATAACTTGTATAATATGACATAGTATCATGCACACATGGTACTTTTGGACATGGTATCATGCATACCTTGTATTATGAGACAGTGGCATCCTCACCTTGTTCTATTGGACTTGTACTAATCGATATAGTATAACGCACACGTTGTACTTTAGGACATAGTATCATGCACACCTTGTACTATCGATATAGTATCATGCACAACTTGTACTAATCGATATAGTATCATGCACAACTTGTACTAATCGATATAGTATCATGTACAACTTGTACTAATCGATATAGTATTATGCACAACTTGTACTAATCGATACAGTATCATGCACAACTTGTACTATATGAGACATGCATATTTTGCAGAATTGGACCTAGTAGCATCAACAAAGGTGCACTATGAGACCCGGTATCACGTTGCACTAACATTTATCTACTAATTTGGATGCACACTAGAATGAGTTTTGGACGCTTTCGTACTGGTAATTAAAAACAGACAGCACATGCCCCATTCAGGCATTCTTTGACTCAATATTATATACACTTCCAGATTGTAAAGTAGAAACTTAAAAAATAACTTTGCTTAAAATTGTTTTAAACATGCTCTATTATGCTTTAAAATGTACTTGCGTGCTATCTTGATATTTGGATAGTAAATAGTCTACATACGATTTTCGCTCATGTTATAAACCATTTTAGCATCGTATGTTTGTTGCTGTATGCAATTAGGACACGATCAATTAGGAACCGCTTTATCAATTTTTTAATGTATACGCCTACTTAGGAGAAAACTCTTTTGAGGAATAAAGCCAAACGCCTTGAACAGATCTATAAAATATGGAAAATGTATTAATGCATCCTCCAACGCAGACACATTTTGTAAATAAGTTTATAATACGTCTCTTATTAGTACTGAGTACTGTATCAGCTTTATACAATATAATTGTTCAATGACGTACTATGAAATTAGTATTACGTATACATCCTTTAGATTGAACAGCTCGTCCTGCAACTGTAACACTTAGATAACACTATATGATGTACATATTTGCCCACGCTTAAAATGCGCAGTCTTGACTGGTTGCATAATCTGAAAAGGATTCACCCTTTATGCAGACAATTTCCTGTTGTGTTGACATAAATGATTGATATGACAAGCAACTGCTATTAGAACTGCTTTGACCTGTACCTACCTCTTGTACTATTAGCCAGTGCCATGTTGATATGGTCAACTGAAAACCTCTGTTCATTCCCTCCGGCATCTGGGCCATCTGCATTGATGCAAATTATATGTTAATATGCTAAATACACAGAACATCTTGCATTGACAAACAAAGAACTTCGTGTGAACCATGTATCGAAAAATTATCCACATACAGGGATGATAATTGGGAATTATATTTAAATGTTTGCCCAATGTCACGGGTTCATTAATAGTGACCATTATATAGCTGAAACGTCTGTTCTATTGTAAATAAAATAATTTTTGTATTTGCCTTATAGATATAAAGTGATTTCTGTTTTCGAACTAATGCTACCAACCAAATGGTTTACTTGTAACTGGAAGCATACATTGAAATTTACTGAATTACAATTGTCGTTTTATGTAATTTAACTAACATATCTTACTTAGTCATGAAAAGGAGAGTGCTAGACCTGGAGTAATTAATTTAAACGTTTTCCTATCACTTAAAGTTTGACAAATTTATTAGCACACTTATACTATAAACGGATATGAAAACATTTCTTGATTGCTTAAACGTTTTAAATAAATATACCCTACAGTCCCAGATCACTCACTAAACGCGGGCGAACAAAATAATACATTTTGTTTCGCTGTTGAGTCGGTCTCGTGTGCCAATGTATACGGCATGTCTTAGCACACTATATAATGCCATTACATCACAAACGTATAATGAGAAGCAAATTATTGATTTACCACGAATGTCCACGTTCTTTGTACTGACGGTTTTGCCAATGTGCAATAACTGCAAAACAACGTAATCACGCTGACCTGATACTTAACTATAGCACAAAAGTTCCTATTATCATTTTAAAATTATACTAATGCAATCAATGGAGTTTTTAAACATTTTGGAGCCTATAACAGTAAAAATAAATATAGAAATTAGTGCAAGAGCATCGCAGTAAACGGCGCGAATAAAAGGATGCACTGCTTCAACTATTATATTTTATTATGAAAGATTCCATTCTGGAGTGCTTCCGGGAATATTTGATAAGTTGTGCTGTTTTGAGATAGATACTAACAAGGGTTGAATTTATTTTTCTATTTGTAACAAAAGATAAAAATGCATTCATTTCTCACACATCTAAAATATAAATAAAAAAATATACTCGTCAAAAGGTAGCAATAGCAAATTTGACTAAACTTAAATGACCTTCCTAAGTTAATTAGAGCCTCGAATGGCTGAGTGTTCTAAAGCGCTCTCCGTTCACAGATCACTGCCATCTCACCTCTGTCTGCGTGGGTTCGAGTTTCAGATTAGGCTAATGGGGTATGTGAGAAAACTTGCCAGTAGCTTCTCGTGGGTCGGTGGTTCTTTCCTGGTTGTTACCCTGGGTTCTTCCTCCACGATTAATACTGGCCGCCATGTATAGCCTATCGTGTGCTGAAAAATGTCGTTAAACCCATCAACAACTAAGTTAATTTGGAAACAAATGTCCCCCTTATCGTCATCATCCAGGTAAAAGTGAACAAGAGCTAACTTCTTTCACTGGCATATGCAGCATGAATTACTATACATTATGGAGTCATAACAATACGTTAAACTTTTTAAAAAATAACATGATTAGGAAAGCATGAGGCTAAATGTAGACGAACGAATCTTTTGGGTAATACTTACTATACAATTTAGGAGTTCATCGATATAACGGATATATATTGTAGTCTGGTTGCCGTACAGCTAAATTGGATTGCATTCTGGTTGCCGTACAGCTTAATGTGATTGCAGTCTGGTTGCCGTACAGCTTAATATCATTGCAGTCTGGTTGCCGTACAGCTTAATGTGACTAATCTTAGTCTGATTAAATTTTGCTTACATTTAAATTAATCAGTATAAGGTCGAAGAAATTCAAATCTAGTTTAAGTTTCCTTTATACACAAGCGGTCCTGAAATGTTATTGTATCCTCAATTCGAGTCATTGAAGAGATATCAATTGTAGTCTGACTATAGTCACTGTTTGTTTGTAAACACACACCCTCAATTTCAATAATAAAAACGTGTAATGTGATGAAAAGTGCACGTAAGTAAATCAGTTAAATCATTGAGTTATAATTTCTATCCTGACTGTGATCAGAAAGGAATATCTTACACCTTGCAAGCTTAATGGATATTCCATACTAACACATTGACATAATACATATGCTATGACCTAGTTTATTTCGATCAGGAATATTTAATGACGTAGTATATCCTATTCATTAACTGCCAGATGATTCCGTAATTTCCATAACGATGAGAGTTTGGAATTAACTGCATTTGCATACATGAACATATGAATTAAACCGCTCGTTAAATCCACGTGAAAGGCAAATATGTTGTTGTAATTCGTTTCCTCTGTATGAGTTGATCATTGTAAATAGCGGAAGCAGACGACATATGTATACTCATCTGTAATCGTAAACGCACCCTTTTGGTGAAAATGGACTTGTCTAGGAACGGGAAATAGAGCTCGAGCATGTTTGTCTATTATACTGTAAGCTTCCGTTAAGCATGAAATGCGCAGAAATGACAGTGTTAGGGCCTCTCTACTAACAATCAGGATAAAACTATGTTTCTTGCACTTTTTATCACATTAATGGTTTCCGTTATTGAAAGCAGTTGAGGGTGCAAACTAACGGCCTGTTATATTCAGACTATAGTCTGTTATACGCTCTTATTAATCAAAATAAATATAACCTTAACAAGGGCAGTGTTTCTACGCAGTACAAACTCAGAAGCAGATACTATTGTAATATTGCAAGAAATTGCGATGTTCTTATACGATATTAAAGCTGGTAATTTGCAAATTGATATCCTCAGCTATACTCACCTCTGAAGATACAAACTTCTCCCATTTATTCATAACCGGAAGTCCCTCATTATACCCGGTCCCGTAGGCGCTAAGAGTTAGATTCACTTGGATCGCTAGGTATCGGATCGTATTTCCGTATTGTACAGCTTTAAAAAAAAGAGTTGACATATCCCGTTACAAATTAGTATAGCTCGGTCTTTCACAAGATAATCATGAAGACTGAAAACAGCTAATAATGATATTCAGAACAGTTAAATAACCAATTCAACTTGTTACTATTAAAGGTTAACAAAGTTAGTTTAGTCCACTTTCACTTTTAAAAAGAAAGCAGTTGGTGAAGGTGAACCAACATATTCACATGACGATTGTCTTGGACAAATTCTTTTTTCTGTCTAATTGCGAAACGAAGTGTGATAGGCCAATAATACAAATACAGTCCTGCAAAACGTGAATGCGTACATAAACTACACAATGATACGTTAATTATCATCAACTATGAGCTTTATAATGAGTTGTTATGAAACGTTTCAGTAAGTCAAGTCGAGCCGTTCTCTACCAATTTGTATGACTGTCCTCGCCAAAGGGCACAACTCAACATATACAAACTCCTTAATTTATTTCCAATAGAGAAAACTAAGAAAGAAATCACAGTAAATTATATGAAATTCTTGTTACTTGATTAACGTATGTCTTTCTATCGTCATCATCAGGTTAAACTTAGGAAAAATGTCATAAAGCAACATTAAAAGATAAAATGAAATGTGTAATATTTGAGAGGCTTTCTAAAATCTAGACATCAGTATAGCAATCCTGAACCACTAATACTCAGTGTATCAACCCGGAACCATTAATACTCATTGTATGAACCATAAACCAATATTACTCACGATAGCAACCCGGAACCACTTATACTCAGTGTATCAACCCTGAACCACTTATACTCAGTGTATCAACCCTGAACCACTAATATTCAGTGTAAGTGTCTATTTGTTTGTTCACACATGAACCATATAGCATTATAAATGAATAAATTTACGCCGCATTTCTTATTTTGGCGCCTCATAGCCAGTAATATGATGATGTGTATTAAAACACAACTACATACGTAATTGTTAAAAAAAACTAAATCAACACATAATTAAGTAAGGATTTAATCAGCTTCAAAAATCGTTACAATATTACTATACATGCACCATATTTCAAGTTTTAGTTTCAACTCTTTCTTTAACAAGAGTGGAGAACCTTTTATATACATGTAAGATGCCATTCACTTTTACTCTTTACTGTTTTCCTTCATTTATATTTACAAGTGGTCAATAACTCTGGTCAATACAGCAGCTTTTGTGTCATAAGTCCATGTTTAGTTTCTAATATAATATGGGTTTTGGGATTTGGAGAAATTTCTTTTAATTGTCAGAAATATCTGAAATGCAAATAGTGAGGTCGTCGATTCATACACTAGTTGGATGCGAGATTCGAAGTAAGAGTCTCAGATTCAACACAATTGTGTGTATGTTACATTAACGGAAAATGACTGACGGTTGCACTGGTAGCCGTGTTGGATGTCTGAACGACACCAATGTTTTGCAGGGCCAACACGATATAATGATATGTCTTTTAGTAAAGTTCCATGTTGACCATTCATACGTCTTAGTTGTATGAGCTGCACCATTTTCACTGAGGACATACCGGACATCATTCCCATGTCAATATGAACTTTTGTTAAGGACTGTTACCATGGCTTCTATGTTAGCCATATTGAACATCAGATCGGCTCCGTTTTAAATCAGAACCAATTAAACATCAAACAAAGTCTTTCAAGGAAATCCCTATGTTGATCAGACCACGCATTCAGAACGGGCAACGACAATGTCATTCTAAGATGGTTTGCTGTGTCAACAGTACTGGATGTCCGAGCAGTATTATTTTCATTTAGGCCAAACTAGACTGTGTGATGAATATATGTGTAAAGTTTTATGACATCCCTCAACATAGTTTATGACGACTAGTGATAACCGATGATGTGCTAACGAACGGACGAACGACGGAAGACATCCCATTCAGTCTTCTGGTCTATGACCAATACAGCTTAAAAACGGAACGAAAGAAAAAAGAAAGAGAGAACGAAAATGAAAAGACAGCAAATTATAGAGATAAGGAACATATTGGTCAACAATGGACGTTTGTTTTGTATTGACCATAAATAGTATCTTCTAAGGTAAAGCTATGGAATCACTTGGTTAGATTGATACACGTGACAGATCGTAAGGGAGGTGGTCAGGAAACACGATTGATTATAGTAAGTCTACAGATAATAACAATTTCAGGCACGAACTCCCATTTCAACAAATGGTTGCACAGTCAGTGCAGAACTTGGATAAAATGAAACGATGAGAGCAAATTAAGATAGACAGCGTGTGCATTTGCGTTCGTGAAAAAGACTGTTAGCATTGACAATATAAACACAGCTTACTTGGATCCGTTATGAGCGGTCTTGAATGCACACTTAGTTCTTCTCCTATCAGACTATCAAACTTCTTGAAAGCTTGTTTATTCTTGTATGTATATCCATCATTTAGCCAATATGATATTGGGACCTGAGGAAAAACAATATCAACAGCAAAGGAATTCATATTGTTTTCAAGCCCAATCAAAATATTCCGTAATAAGCAAGTTAATGTCAGTCAGGAAGATAAGCTAGATGCTTAAATGTGTGAATTTTACATTTTAACGCTTACATGTATGCCATTCTAGAGCTAGATGCTTAAATGTATGCTCTGTACAGTGAAATACTTAAATATCTCTCTCTCTCTCTCTCTCTCTCTCTCTCTCTCTCTCTCTCTCTCTCTCTCTCTCTCGTTTTTGTTTACGTAGATGTAAGACATTTTATGTCATATTGCTACAATATCTGCAGTGTGGCAGTTTATAGTGATGTCTAGTACTGTAGCATCATGCCGCTTAAATATATGCCATTTACAATATAGTGCTTAAAATTTGTCATGTTCTATTAGATGCTTAAATGTGTGCCTTTCACAGGTTAGATACTTAAATCTGCGCCCTTTACAATTAGATGTTTAAATGTGTGCCCTTTACAATTAGATGCTTAAATGTGTGCCTGTTAGAATTATATTCTTATATGTGTGTCATTTACTACTCGATCCTCAAGGGTGGATACTTAAATGTGTTCTCATTACATATGGCTGCTTAAATGTACGTCATTTACAATTAGATACTAAAATGTGTGCTTATTACATATGATTGCTTAAATGTATGTCATTTACAGTTAGATACTAAAATGGAAATGGATGCCTTTTATAGCTAAATGGATGAACGATGCCCAGAGAACAGATAAGATGCTGAATCTATCGCAAATATGCCCTACGTAGCTACGCCCCATCCAACCTCGTTGTTTCTATACATATCATAAGAGAGAGAGAGAGAGAGAGAGAGAGAGAGAGAGAGAGAGAGATGGAGAATAGATGATACTTATATATTAACGTAGTATTTTAATGTTATTAGAGAAGCAAAGATAACGAAAGGAGAAAAATATTTTCTTTGGAGGAAAGACAAATACTAATCTGCCACAACTAGTATTGCTAAATTAAGTCTCTAACATTTGTAATATGAGGAAATATAAGCATTTTGAGTTTTAAAAAAGATAGTTACCTGTAATATATTACTGAAACTCACGCTCAAATTACTAGTGTCATAAAACTGCGAGTTAAACCTCATGAATTCCACAGTCTTCTTAAGATCCCATGGAAGGGACCAATTTGTCCCTACTGGAGCATGTTTCTGCAAATGGGAATAAACACACTGATAAACAGTGTATATTAAAGACACAATAATAAAGCTACTTAAATCATGATATCTACAATCAAACTGATAAACGGCGTATTTCAAAGACACAATACTAAAGCTTCGTCAATCACGATATTAACAATATGGTACACATCTTGTGCTTCAAATATGTACGTTTTTCAGAAGACGTATGTGTCAGGTCAATAGACAGCCATGGTCAAGATATGAATAAGGTTTATGGACAGCTATGGTCAAGACCTATGGGCCAGGTTTATACACAGCCATAATCAAGACATGAATAAGGTTTATGGGTAGCCATGGTCAAGGCATATGGGTCAGGGTTATGGACAGCCATAGTCAAGACACATGGGCCAGGTTTATGGACAACCGTGTTCATAACATATAAATCAGGTTTATTCACAGATATTGTCAAAAGATTTGAGTACGGTTTATGGATAGATAACGTTAATACATGGGTCAAGTTTATTTACAGCCATGGTCAAGACATGAGTCAAGTTTATTTACAACCATGATCAAGGCAGATGGGTTAAGTTTATTAACAGCCATGGTCAAGACATATGAATCAGGGTTATGGACAGATAATGTCAATATATGGATCAAGGTTATGGACAGATATGGTCAAGTCATGTTGGTCAGGCTTTCAGAAGGCCATGGTCAAGACGTATGGGTCAGGTTTATGGACAGCCATGGAAAAGACGTATGGGTCAGGTTTATTGACAGCCATGGTCAGGACATATGGGTCAGGTTTATGGACAGCCGTGATCAAGACATATGGATCAGGTTTATGGACAGCCATGGTCAAGACATATTGGTCAGGTTTATGGACAACCATGATCAAGAAATATGGGTCAGGTTTATGGACAGCCATGGTCAAGACGTATGGGTTAGGTTTAGTGACAGCCATGGTCAAGACATATGGGTCAGGTTTATTGACAGCCATGGTCAGGACATATGGGTCAGGTTTATGGACAGCCGTGGTCAAGACATATGGATCAGGTTTAAGGACATCCATGGTCAAGACATATGGGTCAGGTTTTATGGACATCCATGGTCAAGAAATATGGGTCAGGTTTATTGACAGCCATGGTCAAAGACATGAGTCAGGTGTATGGACAGATAACATCAATATATGGGTCAAGTTTATAGACAGATATGGTCAAGTCATGTTGGTCAGACGTTTGGACAGCCAAGGTCAAGACGTATGGGTCAGGTGTATTGACAGCCATAGTGTCAGGTGTATGGATAGAAAACGTCAATACTTGGGTCAAGATTATGGACAGATATGGTCAAGACGTATGGGTCAGGTTTATTAACAGCAATATACAATGATGCTGAAAGTGCTTCAGCGTTGTTGCAACATATTTAGTTTGTTTCGTTGTTCTGCAAGACAAATAGATTATTAGTATGTAGAGAATTTCAGGAAAGTGCCTTGTCCAAGGCTATAGAATTCTTTTGATTCAATTGTATAATTTTAACGCGTACTCTTTTATTTTCGAGTCTAGAACATTTACGAGTGATCCACAACGGTTTTTAAAATGAAAAGGTATTTTACCTACTTGTGTAGCGAATGTGGTAAATACGCAATATGCCATACAATGAATGTGTAAGGAATATATGTGTCATATGACGATTGTGTCAAGGAAAAAAATGAACTGGAATGAATATGTCCCGGACAATATATGCTATAGGTCGATTGTGTCCCAGACGATATTTACAATGGGATGAACTGAATAAACCTCAAGAAGCCTTAAAGTAAATTCAGATAAAAGTTGTTAATCGCAGGGAGTTTATTGGATGATTGCGTAGGAAATCTACTTCATGAATATTCATGTACAAACTAATAAATGGCTAGGGGTGAAAATACTTGCGGAAGAGGTACCTTGTTTACAAAGTCTTTTGGCTAGATCTAGACAAATTATTCACGAATACCTATAATGCTTCTTCTCCTTATTTGACAAGACTCCGCCTGCATGACATATCATGGTTCCTTTTAAAACAAGCTACCAACCTTAATTTAGCAAGACTGAGTGGCTTACAAAATTAGCCTTCAGCATCCGTTCGAGAAATGTAGCGAAGCAAAGCTTAATGAGTGAACGACACATACGGCTGATAAATTTCGTACATCCAGTTGCGTCGTGTCTATAGGTACGTGAACCGCAATGGCTACACATATTTTCAAGCTAAACACTTCTCGAAGGTTCCCCACCTCTTTGCTTTAAGACAATTGCTTACCGTCAAGTAGTCTTGAAGTTCATCGATGAAACAAACTATCTCCAGTTCGCCTGTGGTGTAATCTCTTTTTATTTTCAATTCTTCAATTTCTTCTAAAGAGACCGCTTTCAGCCGATCACAAAACATCTTAGATACAGAAAACAAACATTATGACATTAAACTACAGAAGACGTTTATATATTCAGTAATAGAAGAGGTAGATTAAATACGTCCTCACCAGGTTCTGAAAATTGTAAATGCTACGCCACAAATACGGAATGCTATAAAGTGCTAGCCCTGTTCCTACATCTTGGATACAATTTACGTTAGATACATTTCTCGGGCATGTTTCTATGGAGGCTTTTACAATTTTGCATGGGAACACATTTTTCTGGGTGTGGCAGTGGCACCAGTATTTACTATTTCAATGTTGATATAGTGTGTAACCTCAGTCACTGGCAGTGTTAATCATTCAGATAAAAAAAAAACTCGGCCTATGTTCGAGTTAAAAAGATTCCGATATACGAAGTCTGTATGTCATGTAGTCCACACCATTTCAAGGGATACATATTTGGGGTGGGGTGGAAAGAATATCAACATGTGAAATGTATTTGTATTTAGTATTTGTTTTCATCCATTGGAAATATGTTTTGAACTTTTCAATTACGTTAATGTGTCAAGCATACATCCACTCATATAGGGACCAGCAGAACTTTTTCATGATATTAATCAGAAACAATGGTGTTTTTATATTCTACTTTTAACTCATTTTGTTTCAAACATTTCGGTACCAAGATGTTTCTCATGACTTCAATATATTCAAAGTAAACCTGTCGATTTTAACGCTTTTCCTCCTGATTTGATCTCTGTGGGTAGGGTTGATTCAGGATTAGAACAGTTTGTTTGTTTGTTTGTTTAATTAGGATTTTTAACGTAGCTTTATCAATTTTTTCAGTTACAACGCTACGATGTTTGCAGTGAGGAAGTTCCTAGTCATGTCTAGCACTAGCTGAGCGTCAAGCAAGGTAGCTGTTAGGACCATTTTTTAAAATCTTTGGTATGACTCGGCCGGGGATGGAACCCACGACCTCCCGCTTCTGAGTCAGGCGTTCTAACCACTAGGCCACGGGAGCGGTTTATACGGAGCGGATTAAAACAGCGATTTTATTCTGATAAAGTTCCTTTCTGCTTAATATGTAGTCTCTAAATATTTTCAGTGAAGCTTGAACCTTTTTGACATGAAACAGAGGAAACGGTTGAGTTACCTTAATTTATAATACCACTTTGCGAACAAACTTTGAATTGTATATTCTCGAAATAAAGTGTGTATGTGTATGTGTATGTGTATGTGTATGTGTATGTGTATGTGTGTGTGTGTGCGTCTAGCGAGGCAGCTGTAAATACCAATTTGTTATGTCTTTGTTATGACTTGGCCGGAGTAAGAACCAATGAAATGAACTCTCGCATCTGAGACGGACGCTCTAACCACTAAGCCACTATATATATATATATATATATATATATATATATATATATATATATATATATATATATCGAGAGAGAGAGAGAGAGAGAGAGAGAGAGAGAGAGAGAGAGAGGGAGAGAATACAGCAACCTACCAGTGATAAAACATGTCACTATTAAAACATTTAGCCAGTGAAATTGATCTAGGTAACTATTTTTCTAGCGCAGATCATTATCAGACACAATTTAACGCATTTTAATTTTAACTTTAATTTTTAATTTTAATTTTGCTTAGAAATTATATTCATAGCTTTTATTACGTGCATTTAAATATAATATCATGAAATTCGGTAACCGTTATTACATATAGATATCCTTTAATTTAATGTTTCTTACAATGGTGTAAACAATAAAGATTTAATTAGAATGCAACTAAGGAATAACAATTTACCATGAGTCCAGCTTGCGCTTTGGGTGTATTTGGATTGAAAAAAGGGTCGTAAGCCTCCTTGCCGATACAGCGAGTTTCAGAAAAATGGCAGTCACTAATATCCCTTTCCAGAAGTCCCCACACGATGTACACCACGGCCACGTTATCAGCCTCGCTAGCCACAAAGGAGTATGCTTCATGCCGAACAGCTTTCCCATAGTTGTGATTGGAGTCGTAAATCTGCACCTTTAATGTTACATTTGAAGTGAATACAATCATACAAGCTATTCTACAACAATACAACCTATTCGTATTCGCGTATTGAGAAACTCAAACTAACATTTAAATCTAAATTAAATTAAAAAATCATTTGTTTGTTTTTGCTTTGTTTTAAATGCTTTCAAATGAGAATAACTAAGTTTAATTAATTTCCAGGTTATCATTCAAAATTTAAAGTGAAATTGACAAACAGCTTACCCATTTGGGCATAATTTTAATACAAATTATAAAGTCAAATTTTCTTTTGAAAATTGTCACTTGATTAAAAAGTAATTTTCAGATGATAACGCAAATTCCACAACCATTAGATGAAAGAAGCGAAGTTATATCACTTTTTACCTGTATGTTATACAAAATTAACAAGGTATTTACTCATGGCTGAAATAAACTGTCAAAATGTTGGACGGATTGTCAAACATGGTGTCGTTAAACAATGATTTATACACTAAAAACATAGTTTGTTTAGCATTTTCAGAATATTTCTTCTGCAAAAGAATAGGATCTCATCATTTACCTGTTCATTATCATTCTCCATCCTTGAGGCACTATATGAAAGGCACGTGACCAAAATAATCAACACGACTAGAATTATCCACCTGATAATTCGATGAGTGATGAAGTAAAAATAGTAAGTAGTGAAAAATCTCACAAGAATGTGCTTTTTCTTTGTCGTTATTTGCTGAATGGAGGGGTCTTCCGAGACTTTTTCTTTCAAAGAAAGCGTGTTGTTGTTAATACGAAGACTCGGCAGAGTACATAATGATATAGGTTCGATATTTTCTATTGATGCTGACGGCTCGAAGCACGGGTTAGTCATACCTCTGCTGAAAGAGCTATTCGCTAGTTCTAGTGTGGAATTAGATGTCTTGTAATCCCTCACAGTATACATATTTCCTTGAATTATTTCATTATTGTAAGTGGTGACGTTTTTCGAATTTAATCTACCATTCGGGTTTATACGTAGAAAGCCATAGTCGTCGTCACCTGTCACAAATATTTCCGTTCGATTCATTTCCAGTTTTGTTGACCTTTTACATACCCGTGACAGGTAACTCTTAATATTGAAACAAGGCCAACGAAAATCATCAAATTTGAGGTGGTACATTATCACAACTGTTGGAAAGAACACAATTACAGATATATAGTTAACTGTCACGAGAATTCCAGAAAATAGTCCAAAGGATTTAATTGCTAATAATGGAGACACTGCACCTACAAAGAAGGCAACTGCTGTCGTAAAAGACGTGTACAGCATACTAAGAGCGGATTTAGAATATGCGTCAGAAAGGCGATGGGCCAAGCTTGGGTAGTTTTGGTAACCCGTGGTCCTCCAAACGTCATAAAAAACAAACATATCGTCCACTCCGATTCCTAAAATTATGAATATTGTCAAAATGTGAAAATACCCAAAATACCTAAAGTCTAAAACTATTCTATAGATCAAGTTTGTAACACAGAAACATGAAAACATACTTATGGTGCCCCAGCCCGATATCCAAAGGGATCTTGTATGATATAGCATAACGGAGAAAATAAATATCATGCTTCCGATGGAAAGTAGCATATCTGCAATTGCTTGATGCACAACATCATGAAGGAACATCAGATGGCACCAAAAGACTAGTTCGAACGCATTTGTCTCAGCCTGTAGGGACAGAAGTTTAGACTTAACTGTAGACACTAAATACTTCTGTATGGCGTTTTCCATTTCCTCTTTTGATCCATATCCCTCCAAAGGATATCCTATTGGAATAATACTACGGGTTATCGATGAAGAACTATGCGTTGGTGTGATATCATGCGTTTTACCAAGAAAGTACAGAAATTGTCCTTTGGTGCGTTTGTCGGTTTTGGCTGTATACAATACGTGCGAAATATTTAAAAATGTTGGGTCCGTGAAGGCAGGGTCCAACCAAGAAAATGTTCCATCAAAAAGCCTTAATACTGATGTTGGCTTTACACAATGATATATCTCATCTTGCTGACAATAGTTATCAAAATTTGGTAGTTTCATAACTTCATCTTCGATGCTTTCTATCAATCGCAGATTCTCCTGGGTGAAAACATTGCCACCTTTTATTTCATATATCAGTTCAATATTTCCTCTTCCATAGGCCGTGGAGCGATACCAGAACGCATGCTTCGCATTATGTAATTTCCGGTCGTAATGATGTTCATTCTGATCTCGGTAGCGCCATGCAAAGTCTCGCAGCCGCCAGGGAGCACTCCATATTTCCATGGGTACCTTCTCAAATTCAGTTGGAAATAAATCATAGCCCACAATTATTAATATTCCAGTTATAATGGTAAGAATAAGATGACCCGTAACAGTTATTGCTGAAATAAATAAATAAATATATATACATATATATATATATATATATATATATATATATATATATATATATATATATATATATATATGAATGATAAAATAAACAATACCAACGTGTAGAATGTGTTAGAAATAGATAGTTTTCCTTCTGAAAGTTAACTGATTTATTATCAATGTCGACGTAGAAATGCTTCATCTTTTCTGAACATACTGAGTAACAATGGACTAATTATTTGCAGATATAAGCACGTTTTCTTATAATTCTTGAATGCTTTTGTCTCCTTTACAAAAATCATTTTTAAAAAGTGAAAATAACTCAACGAAACATAAAGAACTTATAATTTCTGTTGAATTGGAATGTCATTTTCTAAAACTAGAATCGAGTAAGCATCGTTGGATACAAAACAACTGAACTTTAATTTATTTAACGTCCGAACATATATTCTAAACTTTTAATATTTTTTTTACCTTCATTTTTTACCTTTTTTACTTCGTGGTTACTTTTATTTCCAATAGTTTGTCTTATAAATGTATTTGGAATTCGTTATATGTACCTTTTAACAATCTTCAATCAACGCCATATATACAGGGTGATGGAAATGTGCATACATGCATTAATGACTACTTACTTACCTAATTAGCCACCAAGCTACATACATGCCTGCATAATTACCAACCATTATACATACATAAATACACACACACACATACACACACACATACACACACACACACACATATATATATATATATATATATATATATATATATATATATATATATATATATATATATATATATATATATATAAATGCAATAAACTGACAAGCAACAGTGCAAAAACTAGTATCACTCTAGCCTGAGCGCTTTCGACTCTCAATGAGTCTTTATCAAAGGCAAATACAGACATAGACAAGACAGACAATTAAAATACAAAAACCGTGTTTACAGAACTTTACATGCCTGTTTCTACAGGAATTAAGCCTTGAAATTTATTATGTTACAACTAGTTGCGGATGCTGTAAAATGTGAAATCGATGAGCCAAAGCGACACATATATTTTTGTATGTAAATTTATGTACGCGCAAATTATATCCCGGATATTTTATATTAGTATTTAGAGACTATTATGTATATATATATATATATATATATATATATATATATATATATATATATATATATATATATATATATATATATATATATATATATAAATATATATACATGCATATCTACATCCATCCATCCATCCATCCATCCATCCATCATACATCCATCCATCCATCCATCCACACACACACACACACACACACACACACACACACACACACACACACACACACACATACATACATACATACATACATACATACATACATACATACATACATACATACATACATACATACCTGAACCGGTATTTCATTATGTAAACAGACTTCAAATGTCGCATCTCTGAACCAGTATTTCAAGTTGTAAACATACTTTTAATATCACACATGACGATGTATTCAATGTATTCAATGATGTAAATAGATTTCAAATACCAAGTGACGAAGTGTTTATTGACGTAAATAAACCTCAAATATCACATGTGATGATATTTTCAATGAAATTTATAGACTTCAAATATTACACGTGATGAGGCATTCAATGAGTTTTATAGACTTCAAATGTCAATCTGATGTGGTGGTATTCAATGAAGCTCAAAATTAAACGCGCAAATGGTCTATATCTGGGGCACACGCGCGTCACTGAAATTAAACTAGAGACGCCTAAGATGGGAAGTTATTTAAAATTGTATGATTCCCTCCTTAGACTGAATAAAGATATATAATGTTCAAAGTTTAGGACTTTGAACTTCAGTTTAAAGTGTTTGAGTTGAATTGGTTTAAGGAATATATATAGCCTGATTTTAACTTCAAGGATAATTGGGCCAGATTTGGGGTATTGTCCTTAATCTTAATTGAAGCTCAAACCACGGAACCTGACCTAAGCATCAAGAAACAATGAAGCTAGATTTGAGACAAAGGTCATCTGACGTTAGTATGAGACTGAGGTCACATGACACCAGTGTGAGACTAAGGTCACAATCAATAACAAAAAATTGACAAAATTAACATGATTTCACAGTCGCTCTAGCTTTAACTAAGATTCAAACTTTCATTGTTCTGAAACATGCCCTCTAGAAGAACAAAGTGTATATTATTAATAGAGTAGCAATTTTTTTTAAATATTTCTCCATACTTACAAAAGAACGTCTTAGGATATTTCACCATAAGTCTACAGATGATGAACGGTTCCTTTTCCCTTCTTTTTCTCTTTCGTTCCTCCACCTCTTGCTTGAGTAAATCGGTGTTCAGCTTTTTCTCCTCTTTCCTTTTTTCGTTAGCCTTCGATGCAGAATCCCCATCAACTGTCTCTTCTGAGACATATGGATCTGTATTGTGGGGTTGTGCATGGCCATTGTGCATTATTACAACGGCTTCAGATATTTTGAATCCACGTACTTTCGCTTGACATGGTTCTGCTATGCTGTTTGTGACCTTGACCATTCCTTTCCTCCACATATGATGTTGCCTTGACAAACTTTACCTGTTATCCAGATGTGACATCCTAAGCTGGCATCTGTAGTTTATTATCTTCCTCACACCTCAATAATCTGCTAAACAGGAATTGACAAACAAAAATCACACACACACACACACACACGCACACACACACACACACACATATATATATATATATATATATATATATATATATATATATATGTGTGTGTGTGTGTGTGTGTGTGTGTGTGTGTGTGTGTGTGTGTTTTCAAACATAGAGATTTATATTTATATCCTTTAGTGAATCTGCAATACATGAACATATATCAAGCACCTGCAAATCACTAGCTTCTCATAACAAAAACTTTATTGGCGAACTATGCATGGTTTGTGCGTCATAAACAATATCATGAAGAAACTGAAGTCGAAAATGGCTGACACTAAGGTTGTGACTGCCTCATTCCCAAAACAAAACACAGAGAAAGGAAAAAGAAATACCTTTGAAGTTTGGCATTGTTGTATTGAGTCCAAAAGTATGGAAGATATTTTCTTTTGAAATTAGAAATTCAACTTCGTTCAAAAAATTCAAAATGCTTCTTATGTTTATAAATCTGTCCAAAAATGACCTGTATTCTTATGTTCCAAGATAGAATGCAGATCAGAGCATTATAGCATGTACGAGGTTATTTTCACCATTATTGTGTAGGTCATAATGACAGTGGTTTTTTAATGTCACGCGGTATATCACCATTAATGCATTTTACCAGCAAAGTGACCATATTGTATTTACAGTCTATCAACTTTCGCTTCATACTGCCACCTTCATCTATCGCAATAAGACAGACGTACAGCTGAACTAAAAATTTATACACTAACTACTTTCTTCATAACTTCAATTATCTCAAGATTCCTAAACGTTTGTGACAGATTAACTGTGTAGTATTATCATGTATATTTGACAACGTTTTTAACTTTTCATTCACGTACTCACACAATATAGAACAAATTAACATGAAGCTTTCGTCCGCATGCTAAGAACTTCACCAGCATAAGGACTCAATCTCTTTTCCGTTAGCATCATTCGATGGTTTTATGTATGTGGGCCCAGAAAAAAAAACAAAGATAAACAGGGCCTCATGGTTGTGACGATCTGATAACATCGCTCACCACTCCCTCGAGTGATGTTAACAGTCAATAGATACTAAATCAGTCTGCTGGTGAAGTCCTTAGCATGAAGATTTGTTTGTTTGTTTGATTAGAATTTTTAACATATCTTTAATAATGTTTCAGTCATATTGCTACGATGTCTGCAGTGAGGAAGTTTATAGTGATATCTAGCACTTGGGCATCATGCCGCAGACATGTATCATGTTGTCCCACCTAGTCCCATTATCATGATACCAGGCCGACCTGTCCTAACACTAAACTCTTAAAGCTGAGCGCCAAGCGAGACAGCTGTTATTACCATTTTTGTAAGTCTTTGGTATGACTCGGCCGGGGATCGAATCCACGACCTCGCGGTTCCGCGGCAGACGATCTATCTGCTAGGAGCGGTTCTTAGTGTGAAGAAGAAAGATTCAGGTTAGCTTTCTCTACATTGTGTGTGCAAGTGATCGAAAAGTTATAAACGTTGTTAAATAAGACTTCTAAACGATAATTGCATCATATGTATTTATAATTTGTATGTATATTTATTTATCTTGTTTGTTTGTTAGTTTTAAATTGTTTTACTATATTACAAGATATTGTAGTGTAACATTGTATGCTGGACTTAACCTTGCCCAAAACTGATTTCATTTCTGCTTGACCTGATTGACAGTTTTCTTTTTATTTATGTGCACAGCTAATAATAGCTTCATTATTATCTATGTGTATGAACTTATTAACATGAGAATTAATCCGATTAAATATGTTGATCAGGTTCAGGATTTTGGAGATTCATAAGTGAATATTGCTATAGGTTGTGGTGTTGTAAATAAACAAGGCTCATTAGATCATTCTATAATGTTATTTTCAATTATGTAATGGTTGATCTTAGAAGATGCAAATTCGTGAGCTATGGTGAAGCAGAGAACTATGGTATCCAGTAAATATAAGGATTTCTCCAGTCGTGTTTTAACATCTAGCACTTCACTTTATGTAGTATTATGTTGTGGCTAGTTTGTGCTGATTTTGTTTTATTTACTTTACATTATATATATATATATATATATATATATATATATATATATATATATATATATATATATATATATATATCAAGTGATTATTGTCTCTTAAATACAAAAATGTTCTGATAACATTGTTGGATTAAGATATTCATTTGCAATTTATAATTAATTAAAAAATGGAATAATTATTCTTGTGATTGAACTAGATAGTCATGACACATCAGAACTTCTAAGGCTATAACAGACACATTATCGCCTTTAAATTTAGATCTCTTAAGGATTTGATTTGATTTAAATTCAGGTAATATTATTACTAAGACTTGTGTCTTTAATTATTGGATTTTTTTAAAATTTAATTCGCAATACCGTAAGTTCTTTCTTTTTCATTTTTCATTTTGCATTCTAAGGAAAAGTAAATGTTGTTAAGGTTTACAAAACTTGTTTTCTTCCCTCTTTTATGTTGATTATTTTGAAGAGCATATACTAGTAACACCATTAATTGGAACCTTTTGTTACGTAGTTATTGATGCTATTTTTAAAAAGTATCTTATATTCAAACAATATACCGGTAATGGCATCCTCTTGACGTTCCACTTATCAATAACAAATGATGTCATTTTAATGTTATCAATAGAAACAGTTGGGGAAAAACAAATCTAGAATGGTCTTCATGAAATGTCTCGAACAATTATATGAAGATCAAGATGTACCAAAGGGATCTAGTTTAAAAATGCACACCGAGGATGATTTTTCAGCACAACAATTAAACTGATCATTTGAGTCATTTGCGTACGAGCCAAGAATTAGAACAATGCGGAGATAACTTTTAACGCTGTAAAAATTTAAATATTTAAGATTTTGATCAGTAACTATTTACCAAACCTTAATCAAAGAAAGATTCACTTAAATACTTAGGTAAAAATATCTTCATAAGAAAGAAACATCCTCAAAAATGACGAGAGGAAAAACCAAGCACACATATTTACTAAAGCGACCAGTCGTATTAACAAGAAGAAACCATACTATTGGCAAAATATACACAATGCTACCAAACATTTGGAGAAATATAAAAAACAAAGAATATAACGTCAAAAAAGCAATACATTTCCAAAAGTATCATCAGTCAGCAGTTTCGTTGAAGAAAGAATAAGAAATCCAAAGCATGACCAAATCGAAAGAATAAAAAATATTTTCAAGCAAACAAAAACACTACACTGACAATCCAGCCCATGGAACAACTTGCACAGTAATTTTAGCAATAAGAAAATCAGTCGTTTCGTTCAGATACAAATTTAAATAAAATGGAAAAAGGGAAGAGATTTAGATAAGATTCAAAGAGGAAAAGAGAGATTATTAAATGTATAGGTTCTGATTCGTACTGACAGTGACTATATTCTACTAGAAAAAGAACAGTCATATTGTCCAAGGACTAATGACAGTGACGATATTCTACTAGATAAAAGTCAGTCCTATTGTCCACGGACTACTGACAGTGACTATATTCTGCTAGATAAAGGGCAGTCCTATTGTCCAAGGACTACTGGCAGTTAGTATGTTCTACTAGATAAAGGTCAGTCATATTGTCCAAGGACTACTGACAGTGACTATGTTCCAGTAGATAAAGGTCATATCCATGGACTACTGATAGTGACGATATTCTAATATATAAAAGTCAGTTCTATTGTCCAAGTACAACTGACAGTGACTATGTTCTACTAGATAAAGGACAGTCATATTTTCCATTGACTACTGACAGTGAATATGTTCTACTAGATAAAGATCTGTCCTATTGTCCAAGTACTACTGACAGTGACTATGTTCTACTAGATAAAGGTCTGTCTTATTGTCCAAGGACTACTGACAGTGACTTTGTTCTAAGAGAGAAAGGTCATATCCATGGACTACTTATAGTGACGATATTCTAATATATAAACGTCAGTTCTGTTGTCCAAGGAATACGACTATGTTCTAGTAGGTAAAGGTTTGTGATACTGCAAGGTCTAAGGACCAGATAAAATTAAACACGCGAAAGACACTTTTAAATATATAGTAAGATTACAATTATATTAATATGCTAATTCACAATCAATGAAACAGTTCGCTGGATGATATTAAAAATTTAATACAACATAAATGCTTCTTTAACAAAAACAGTTAGTCTTTGTTTACGCTCATTTGAATTGTCGATATTTGTCTTGATTTTGTTTTACATTGACGCTAATGCATAAGAAATGTTAAAAACAATCGTACAAAAAACGGATTAAAGGATTATCATTAGACGAAAAGCTGATAAGCCTAAAACTACAGTAATAATGAATATTAATAGTGGAAGATTGTGTTAAGGAGGCAGAAACATAATGAAATTATAAATTATATTATACAAATATTCTTATAATCCTTCTTAAAGACGTAAAACAATAAACATAAATGCAATGATGAAATCTCTAAAATGAATAGCTCTATATGCGATTGATTTCATACTCTCTCACGAAAGTGCACGTGTCAGGCCATTCGACACATGTCGGTAAAACGATCGTGTTGGAGACAATTAAACTGCTAAATATGAAATCAGCCATTATGGCACAAAGTGTTAATTAAGCCACTGAACTGTTTAGTAACAATAAAGCCACTCTACTGTAAAGCACTAATTAAGCCACTGAACTGTTTTGTAATAATAAAGCCACTGTACTGCAAAGCACTAATTAAGCCACTGAACTGTTTTGTAACAATAAAGCCACTGTACTGCAAAGCACTAATTAAGCCACTGAACTGTTTTGTAACAATAGAGCCACTGTACTGCAAAGTGCTAGTTAAGCCATGATTTGTTCCGTAATAATAAAGCCACTGTACTGCAAAGTACTAATTAAGCCACTGTACTATTTAGTAACAATAACATCACTGTATTGCAACGTGCTGATTAAGCCTTTTGTATTGATGTAACAATTGAACAACTGTATTGAAAAGTGCTAATAAAGCCACTGTATTGAAAACTACCAATTGAGCCACTGTTGTGATCAGTGCTAATAAAGCCACTGTATTAATAACTACCAATTGAACAACTGTACTGATAAGTGCTATTTAAGCCACTGTACTGATTGGTGCTAATAATGCCAATGTATTGATAACTACCAATTAAACAAATGTATTGATAAGTGCTAATAATGCCACTGTAATGATCACTACCAATTGAACATATGTACTGATACGTGCTAATAAAGCCAATGTATTGATAGGTGCTAATAATGCCACTGTATCGATAACTACCAATTGAACAACTGTACTGATCAGTGCTAATAAAGCCACTGTATTAATAACTACCAATTGAACAACTGTACTGATAAGTGCTATCTAAGCCGCTGTATTGACAAGTGCTAATAATGCCACGGTATTGATAACTACCAATTGAACAACTGTACTGATAAGTGCTAATAAAGCCACTGTATTAATGTATACCAATTGAACAACTGTACTGATAAATACAAATTAAGCCACTGTATTGATAAGTGGTAATTAAGCCCTATTTTGATTAGTACCAACTGAGCCACTGTACTGATAGATGCTAATTAAGCCACTGTACTTATAAGTAATAATTAAGCCGTAAATTGATAAGTGCTATTTAAGCCACTATACTTATAAGTACAAACTGAGCGGCTGTACTGATACTTACTAATTAACCACTGAACTGGCTAGTAATAATAAAGGTACTGTACTTCTAAGTGCTAATTAAGCCACTGTATTGATAAGTACCAACTGAGCCACGTTCCTGATAAGTACTAATTAAGCCAATGTATTGATACCTATCAATTGAATAACTTACATGATAAGTGCTAATTAAGCCCTAAATTGATAAGTACCAATTGAGCCACTGTAATGATAAATAATAATTAGGGCATTGCAATGACTTGTACCAATTAAACCAATTGTTGTCATTACGAAAATTAATCTCGGTACTGCTAGGTACTAATTAAGACTCTGTGCTGTCAAGGATTAATTAACCCAACAGCAGTCTTGAAGAACATTATGCATATATTTGCATGTAACTTTCCCCTAAAGATGAAGTAGTGAATGATAATCACTATACTAACGACTCAAGTGACATTCCAGCATCATCAACACCTAATAATATTAAACTAGCTATTACCAAAACATAGGATTCTACAGTCAAACTCTGACATAGACAAAATCTTTGAAACAAACATGAGCGCCAGTAAATTTCATTATTCCTTGTTTCTTAATAACGCAAAATTGACCAAGAAGCACCAATATCAAACCTGAGCAAACAGACAGTGCCTAAAGTCCGGCAAACATGAGTACCATGTTATTTTAACATTATCTAAGATGTCCAAGAGTGTTTTAATTATATAACTAGGATAACCAATGCCGAAACCAAAGTGTAACCTCAAAACCTAGTCATTGTGTGAATTATAACGTGGAACCTTAAAACAATACGAGCTTTTCGATTTTTTTAATGCAAAATATGGCATATATTGAATTTATTCATTTGTAATTGAATTAATGGGAACATGCTAACAACAGATTGGCTATCTACCATATACTAGTGAATGAAGAATTAGCGAACTTCTACGATTTGACTTTTTACATCTGTTAACCTGATCTCTCTGATTCTAGTTCAAACTGTAAAGTTTATTAATCATATGCGCGGACTTAGTTTCTTAAGTTTCACGTTCATGAATTTTGGTTGATATGTTCTTGAAATTGATTGTGCATTTGTTTTAAAATATCTTACATATTATGATGAGGGTGACTGGACGCTGGCTTCAACTGGGACTACTAAGGAATACTGTTCTGCGAAAGAAATACTAGAAAATTGTTTAGAACGGCTATTTAGATGCTTGTAACGTATGTTTGTAAGCTATACAACCAAAATTATATTATACCTTAATAAGAACCACTTTGCATGTATGGTTCCGCGCCATAGTTATTACGTACTTCTGAGAGAGGGCCCACCTAATATATTGAAGTTATTTGCATTTACAACATCAAAACAATGGAAAGAGTTTTGGCATACGAATATATTACATTCATTTACTGTGATTGACATTTAGTTCCTTGTGTGTGAATATCAAAATATGTCAGTTATTAAAACAGCTCTTCCCATGTGCTAAACAAATTGGCCTGAACTAGTCAAAAGTTCACTAACATTAGCATTTTAATTTTGACACATAAAATAATACAAGCTGATGAATGTGCAATAAATAAATTATTAAATTATACAATATGTCAAAAGATAAACAAATAACATTATTGGGTTTGTTTTTTTTTTACAATTTTCCTTTTACCGTAATGTCCAGGTATTGAAAGTGAGCACGTGGAGCTGGCAGTCCTTTGAGACGGACACGTCTGAAGTTTGACAGATCTGCGCCCGCAATAACCCCAAATTACATCCGTCAGTCAAACACCGGGAAAATAAACAAAGATAATTTAAAAATATTTAAAACAACCAGCACGACCAGTGAGCAAACATGGGAAATGATATTTCATAAAAAAAAATCAAACCTTATGCAAAGTGAAAAACTAGAATGATAACAAACTGGTTTTCGGATGTTATTGTCGCGCTTTATGATCATCATGTGCTATATTTTATATTATTGCTATGTTCAGTAGTTCGTTTGGGGTACTCAGTGGCACGACCTACCGTAAGCTGATAATAAAACATAGTCATAAAGACCCATACAAATCTAAAATCCGATTCTATTTGAAATCACATCACAATTATTACACTAATTTCAGTAACCAAAATGTAGCCCAGCATATTTTGTAGACCAGTTTTCCTGTCTTCTTGCGGAAGGGAGACAAGAGTTGGATTTAGGCATTCTGATCTAAAGGTAATTGCTTATTCCTTATAATACGACCATTACGGTATGGCCATGTCTGTGCATTTCCAGAAAAGTAATAACGCATTGAGGATGACCCGGTAGTGAAAGGTGTGACAAAATGAACGAAGCCATTTTATAGTCTAGCCTTTCAAAAACGTTCGGGATAATATATGACACAAAATGCACAGTGAATTTATTTTTAAAAGGTGCTTTAGACTAATATTTCACTTGGACACAGTGGAAAGGTCAGTATTGGAGAATATATATTAAAATTAGGTGTGGCCCGAGTCCATTTTTCGCGTCTCCAAGAAAACGGTTTTTTTGGTCGTAATGGTTTTCAGACACGAGCGTAGTATTTACGCACAAATCTGTCAGTAATCAATTATATTGGACCATTTTGTAAATGTGTTTACTAGAGTATATGATTATACTAATATTATGACCCTTCAGCTCACGCGTACTGATGAAATTTAGAAAATAATCTGACCAGCATATTAACTAGTATCTTTGTTACACTTACTAAACTTCATTTACGTTTCAAGTATTGTGGCTCGTATGTAGCAATGTTTTATTCCGTTTCGTTAAAGTTGATACTCATTTATAATTAAAATGTTAAGTGTGTTCCAAATCTGGATGTAAAAACTGAACCAAATATAATAAAGGCATTTCATCAAGTGCAAAACCCAATTTAAAGAAAAACTCGGAGGAAAAAGACTTGTTAGAACTATATCCATTACGATAAAAAAAAATCAGGTTGGTTGCCTTTCACGTTAAAATGCTTCCATGGATCCTTACTTCAATTTAACGCGGTTTTAAGAGTCATATGTCCATATTGACGTGCTTACTAGGGTCATGTGTTCACTTTATCGTGCTTACATGGGTCATATATTTGATTTAACGTGCTTACTATGGTCATATATTTACTTTAACGTCTCTACTAGAATCATATGTTCACATTATCATGCTTTCAAGAGTCCTATCTGTATTTATCGTGCTTACTAGGGTCCTATCTGTATTTATCGTGCTTACTAGGGTCCTATCAATGATTTAACGTGCTCACTAACGTCATATATATATATATATATATATATATATATATATATATATATATATATATATATATATATATATATATATATATATATATACTCTAACGTGCTTACTAGGGTCACATGTTTACTCTAAGGTGCTTACTAGGGTAATATGTTCACTTTATCATTCTTCCAAGATTCACATCTTCGATTTAACGTGCTCACTAACGTCATAGATTCAACCTGTTGACAAATTAACATGTATGTCAATAGGTTGATTGTATTTCTACATTAAACAAAATATAGGCTGGAACGTACTCAAACAAGGCAACGAAATTTTTAATTTAATATGGCACCGTATTTTAACTTGATCGCTAAATTACAGTAATTCGGTTGGAGTCAATTCTTCCAGAAAAGCTGGTTTACATTTTACATATATGTAATCTGTAATGTATATCTGTGCAAATATTAAACACGTCTTTCGTTGAAATAAAAGCTTATTTGTTTAATTCAATTGACATTGATTGAAATGGACACCATAAGTCATGTAATGACAAGTGAGATTTTAAATTTATTATGTACAGTGTTAAGATTTTGCCTGGGGGATGGGTTGATAACTCTTACCTTCTAGTTCTGTTATCGTGTTACCTGTTCAATACATGAAATCGATGTACAGCACTTCATCAATATTTAATTTTTCATACTTGTAGCAGACGGCAAACCTTTATAATTGAATCATGGCATTCCTTAGTAAGGTGTTCGCTTTACTTTATATTAATCACCTACGTATGCGCATATTCATCAATTAATGTGGCAAAGTCAGGAACCAGTCTATAATCGATTAAATTCTGAGGATTTTTACCCCCCCCCCCCCCTTCCCTCTCTCTCTCTCTCTCTCTCTCTCTCTCTCTCTCTCTCTCTCTCTCTCTCTCTCTCTCTCTCCAGTAGTTATTTGGTGGCCTTGGTGAGATTAACAAATGCTAATGTTAGTTCTTACAATAATCTGATAAATAACTTTGTAAATGAAGCATACTAACTAGGTATATTCATATTAAGTTTCTTATTTAAATGAGAAACCCCCTCCCCTAGGGCCTTACAGTGGATAATAACCTAACTATTGAAAATTTAAAAATACCAGCAGCTATAACCTGTGTAGATAACTGATAACAAAACATCAGCTCCTTCACCCCTTTTTTATATTCTTACTTTTCTCCGGGTCATATCGGTTCGTATTGTGAAGCTGTCGTACAGTACTACAGACCACTCCTTGCCCGGGGATGGGAATGAAATTGATGTTGGAGATAGATTCGCAGATCTCCTCTAAAGTTTGAAACCTTAATTCATTCCAGACACGTTTTGATACCCAATTTTAACCAGACATACCGTTTTAGACAAACGCCTTGAATTTAAATAAAAGACAAAAAGGAATACTGATGGGGAGTATATTTTGATGTAGAGTACTATATATTTTGATGGAGAGTACAGTATATTTGGATGGAGAGTACAGTTTATTTCGATAGAGAGTACGGTACATTTCGATGCAGAGTACGGTACATTTTGGTACAGTAAATTTCGATGGTGAGTACGGTATTTTTCGATGGAGAGTACGGTACATTTCGATAGAGAGTATGGTACATTTCGATGGAGTGTACAGTACATTTCGATGGAGAGTACAGTACATTTCGATGAAGAGAACAGTACATTTTGATGGAGAGTACAGTAAATTTCGATGGAGAGTACAGTCCATTACGATGGAGAGTACAGTATATTTCGATGGAGAGTACGGTACATTTCGATGGAGAGTACGGTACATTTTGGTAGAGTACATTTCGATGGTGAGTACGGTACATTTCGATGGAGAGTATCGTTCATTTCGATGGAGAGTACGGTACATTTTATGGGGAGAACATTTTCTCAGCATATCATATCCTGTTGCAATTAATGCCTGTCCTGTTCAGCTCCTCTTAGACGTACTACTTATGGCATGATGCGCGTATATCAGAAAGAAAGAAAATATGGATTGAATGTCATTAACCCGTTTGCAGGAGGTTTAAGTTGTGATTTTTAGTGTCGTTTCTGTACAAATTGGTTTAAGAGCATTTGGAAATTTAATTAAATAATGTTACATAATTCTGACAGAATGGTAACTCATGATATTTGTTTTCATCCAATATTTTCTCCGATCTCAGTCAATTCATGTCATGTACAAACGTATCCCAATTGCCGTATACACGTACAAACAAAACGCTATTGCCCTTGTAATTGCTAATATAGATACGCCAGCTTTTACAATCACGTTAGCCAATTATTGCCTCAGACGGAGCCTAAAAGAACACGTTTACCAGTAGAATCCAGCCCCTCCAGTCCATGATTTTGTTTCTTCACATATTGTAAATCTGTCTATTACAATTAAATCAAATTATTGATATATTTGACCATACAGTGTTGGCTGCGTTGCTGACTGTGTAGGGTGATATTTAACTCTATATAACGGTCATAGGAATGACAGATGGGATGCATGGTCAATGTAGGTTGTTATAAGTTCATGTTCAAGACTCCTAAGTACAGATTCATTCCATAAATGTAGGCATCAACAAAATATCATCACCAGGGCTATGAAAAGTTGATCATGGATAAAAATGATTGGTTGTGTAACCAGTAAAGTAGAGACAGACTCGTGTTGTGGCCGTGTCCTGAATGTGCGTAGGACTCAACGCTCAGTTCTGCAGTGTGTTTGCCCATTTCTAAAAGTACCAACAACAAAAACTTATTCACAATGGTTTAAGGCAACGCACTGTATTTTGTGTTTGGTGATTGGGTTAAACTTTGAGATAAAGGTGACTATGTGGAATTTAGTCCCATGCTTTTCTCCTTGGACTTCGATGAGAAACTGATTGAATTGATTCAGAATGTCTCGTCTAACTTCATTATGAATATATCAATATGATACCATATGAATGATCGGATAGTTAATGTCTTATTTTTTTGCAACAATGACCAAACATTGTTTTGTTTTACAACAGCTTTTAATCACAACTACTTTCCCGCCAGAAATTAAAATCGTCATGATTATAATCACTTTTATTTCTGAATTAAGTATTTTTGGAAAAATTAATGCTGCATCAATGTAATTATCACATGCCTCTAACTACAATCCAGAAGACAGAACATTTAGAACCAGTATGGGAACATAACCTGTACCTTTATAACTTTCTCAGATTCTACTATAAATGTTCTTTAAATGACAAAATGTCGGAGTGAAAAACACGACATCAGTGTGATCACTCTGTTTTAATCAACTTCCTTATCAAAAACTTTCTTAATCTGCTTCAACTGACAAATTGTACACATATACTTCCGCATATACATGCTGGCAAGTATTTGATATGGGTGTGTGCGTGTGTGTTTCTCTCCATACTAATCAAGCAGATAGGATCACTTTTATGTATTTCCGTTGTATGATATTTTGTGCGTTTTGTCTGCAAGTTATTATACAAAGAACAAATGAAGTCTCTAATTTGAAACGAAACGTTTTGTAATAGTACGGATATTATAAGAAATATTTTTTATCACATAATGTAATTGATTGTCGATTAAGGTTGCAAATAAATAAATATGCACATACGCGCAGGTTTATTGAAATACATGTCATTAGATCTACACGAAAGGCAAGAGAGGGACTCGATTGTTTGAAATATTTTCAAAATAAATTGATAAGTTAAGAGAGGGTCTAGGTAATAACCCATATGTACGTATTTACCTAATTAAATGCGTGGTTAAAATATTGCAATGAAATATAATTAAATATAATGGAAGTTTTATGTGCAATATATCATTTATTAACGGCTCATTAGTTGATCCATATTGCAGTAAATTAATGATATTGCTTATCCATTAACATCTTATTAGACTTTTGTCAGATAAAACCATGTACTTTGTGTTCTGAGAATATGAATCTTTTGTTAATACTTACCGAAAAAGACTGAACTTGTACCGTCAGAAATTTTTCAGATTTGCATTTGTGAGCAGGTGCGAGGAAGACCACTCTCTTTTAATCCCATGACACGGTTATGATAGCAACGGAATGACAAGCCAGGTGTGAACTTGTTCAATAGTAGCGGAAACTCATGCACATGACGATATAAATAGGCCTCGGGGTAAGACTTCTATCTTCGCATCAAGGTATGGCAACGTCACCTATCTACCACCATTTTACCATGCATATGTAGATGAGCTATTGATTAGCATTGGCAAGATGTATACTAGATGACTATATATCCAATACCTTGGGGTCAGCTAAGTGAATGTTCAGTCATGCAAAAAAAAAAAGCTTCCGTTTTAAGGCTATGCCATGCAGGAGATCAGATGATTGCCAGTTTCGTTAAATATTCGTCTATTTCACTTTAAAATGTTTATTTCATTTATTTAAGGCACTAAATGTATTATCAAAGCAGTATCAGTAAAGGTAACTTTTATTTACCACGAATGTATGTATAGAGCCTTGCGACGTCTGATTAAAGAATAATCAGTAGGAATAGTAGCAGCAGCAGCAGTAGTACTACTAGTAGTAGTAGTAGTAGTAGTAGTATGATTCGAAAACTACATTTCTAATCCTAACAATAGTTATAGGTTTTTCTCCTTTTACCGTCCTTATATTGTTTCCATAAACGGTCATTCTTTCTCGTTTCTTTCCGTTGGTTTTCGCTGCAACCACTAATACAAACATAACCGTTACGTAAACGTTTTGGTATTTTATATTTTAAACCTGCTTTTACGTGGATGCTATCGATTGGGGTTGTGGGAAGGGGTGGGGTGGGGTGGCGGGGGTTCGAAAGTGTGTGTGGAAAACGTAACTAAAACTAAAGGACGTCTTGTCATCAATAATGGTTGAAAAGCGTCTTACTTTCCGGCTATCGGTTTCAACGATTATATCCAAACTGTATATTGGAACATCATGGTAATTAGCTTTTAATTATATATTTTTATTAATTATATATTGGAACATCATGGTAATTAGCTTTTAATTATATATTTTTATTAATTATATATTGGAACATCATGGTAATTAGCTTATTATATATTTTTTTTAAAACGTTGTTCAGGTTTCCTATTTTAAATGACTTAGTTACTATTGACAGGCCAATCGTCCTATACAATTAGCTAGCGGTATTATTATTTAATATAAGAAATAAATACAAAACTGGACAATCGGACTTCTGCGTGAGCGTTGCTTGATTGTCCAAGTTTCACTTCTTTCAAACACAACAAGACAATATGCGACATAAACTGAAATCGCAAATACGGCATAAAGTTTACCTCCAACCATTTAATATCCATACATTGGAAACCTGTAATGTTACACTGGTATTAATTTTCTCTTATTAGTAAGCCTTTTCGAGTCAATTATTCATACCTTACACCATGCAACACAAAACACATCCCAACAATATTATTAATGTAATTGACAGAAAAGAGCGACAAGCAACCTGATCTGCTAAATTCAATAATTAATTTCCTTTGAATGCAAAGCGAAATTTAAAAAAGAACCGATGGTATTGCGAAATAAATCTCAAAATAAACCTTGAATTACAGACACAAGTCTTAAAAGTAAAAGCTCTGAATAAACTTTATTTGAAATTCAAATCACGTCCTACACTAAGGTGTTGACGTGCCTATGGTGGCCTTTATCGTAGTGTTGTACAGCAGTCTTTTGTTGAAACACAGTAATATATGTAAAGAATTGTATACACTATAAATCCAGTGAATTTATATGTCCAAGAATCTTATTTTGTATAAGTACTCTGTATTGCCAGAGAAAAATCACTTGATTTGAATAGTTTAAGGAAATAGCTTTGATTGCGGTTTTGCGGCGTGAATTACGTAAATATATACACCTATGATATGAATTGTCCCGAGGTTAGAGACTATTGACAGTGTTTGTCTACGCATGTCTACTTTGTACGTGATTTGTGTCAAATTAGCGTCTGCTACAAGATAACACTGGTTTACAGCTAAAATGCGGCCGAATTAAATGTAGTCAAACGTTACTAATTCTGGGTCACTAATGATGCTTATATTTGTTCCTTGACTCTAGTTTTGAAGATATGATACCGGGTCAGTCTATACAACATGTGACTTAGATACGGCGGATGATAAATGAGTTACAAAAAGAAGAGGTCTTAATTTAAACCAGAAATGACTAAAATACATATTTGACTTTATCTACGACCACAATGTTTGATGTACCAGAACATTGTCACTTATGTCAGACGAGGAAGAGGAAAAGGATGAAACTTTTAGTTATGAATATTTTCTCCCACCCACCCACCCCACCCCCGTGAACCAAACCTCATAACACAAAGGAACCTAAATGACCTTGTCAGGGACTTTGAACTATCACAGAGTAAAGCAGAGCTTTTGGGCACCAGGCTAAATCAGTGGAATCTCCAGGCAGGTGATTTTAGGGTTTTCATGTTTCGAGACTGTTAAAATGATCGTGGTCATATTGTAGCCTACAACAACAACATTGATGGTGTGTTAGCAGCCCTAAACATCGTTCGCGATCCAGATGAGTGAAGACTTGTTCACTGATTCATTCAATGCGAGTTTTAAATCTGTTTTGCTGCATAATGACAATGTTTTGTCATCCATTCCACTAGGTCATGTAGTCCATATGAAGAAAACTAATGAAAATTATTTTGAGGTGCATAAACTATTATGAACATTAGTTACATCTTTGTGACGATTTGCCCCCTCTCGCTTGATCTGCAACCTCGATACACAAAGTACTTCTGATTTATCTGCGAAACGGAAGCCATGCCATAGATTCCCATGCTATTAATATTGATATGTTACTCCGACAGCCATTGTAGACATTGACATCAAGTTGGTTACTTATTCTTTATTTCCGATTGAATACGGAATAAGTACCCAGTAACCGATTGAATAAGCAATAAGTAACCAGTTACTTATTCCCAATTCAACTTTTTCTACATGCATTTGTTATTTATTCCTTATTCACATCCAGTTGGTTTTCATTCTTTATTCACAGCTACAAAATTAATTGGTTATAACTTACTTATTGAAGATTAAAAGTCCTTCATCGAATGCATTGGTTGTGTTCTAACCCAGTTAGAGAAATAAAAGTGCTCTTTTATGTCAGCTATAAAAAGATGACAAGAGACAAATCACTAACTATGTGAAGGAAGGGCTAGGATATTGATGGGTATACATAATTAGTAATTTGAGATATGATTATTAGTTGTGTTAGATGTTGGTGTCGCGTCCTGTTGTACATGGCGCGAAATATTATTAGTATTTTTGTTCGAAAAGCTTTCTAATTACTCAAGTAAACGTGTAACCACAATAAAATATAAAACCATACGAGTGTGAAATTGGAGATTTCTCTTATGTCTTCATAATGTGCTTAAAGAAATCTACGGGTTTAAAAAGCCTTCAGATGACATCGACTGCTGTCTTAAAGTCCGTGGAACTGGGTAAACAAGCATACGGGTAGATGTATGAAACATTGTCAGTGTGAGTCAAATCCAATAATACTTAGAGTGAATTAAACCCGTACCATAACGATTTCGATTGCAAGTTCTGCTGGATATTTTATATTCATGAATCTGTTCCAACATAAGCCAAATTCATTATATGAAGTTGTTTAACCGATTGCAAAACAATGGGGCTACATTAAAGAGGGGGGGGGGGAATACAGCACATACGACACAACAATAATATCTTACTTATACAGGTGTGCCAATACTTCTCTTTAAAGAGTTTTGACATGTGACGTTTCACAGACATTTTATCTGTAAGGGATATTGTCGAGCCAGGAAAGAAGTCCTGATGAATGTCTTTGAGAGGAATAAGCCATAAAATTGGCAACCTGTTGGGACCAGGTATGAAAAAGATCCACAATTTGGATCGATTAAATAGATTGTAATTATTGAACCCTTAACTAGAATATATCGATTTCGACACCTCTCGGACAATATGCAGTTAAGTAATTCTCCCAAATGTAGGGAACGTTTAAAGAAAATTCGAGTAGCCGATTTTTTGGAATCTACAGATTAATATACTGTACTAAATTTGGAGTATACGCATTGGATAGCGCCCCGTTTTTAGCAATTCTTAGTCTTGTGTGATTATTGGTATTCTGCGCCATGGAAATATTCCTAGCCCGAAATAATTCACCAATTACTAGAGGCAAACGTCACGGAGTCGAGTGTTAGTAAGATTGAATCATGCCATGGTTCGCTAGTAGTGAATTTAGGTCCCATCCAAATGACTGTCCATTTAGTAACATAGTCCATATTAAAATCTTGTGGCGTATAATAGAGGTGTGGCTGACATGCTCGTATTTATAGTAGGAAACCAGTAAATTACACAATGGAATCAATAAGTAGGGACTTGGTAGATACTGTTTATGTGTTCATAGTGGAAAATAGCAGTAGTTATATGTGAGTAATACGCCGGTAAAAGTGAACTTTGACTGGCCTAGCGTGGCGGATTACAATTGTTCCCAGTGAGAAAGGGGATAATAGGGTATTTTCTACGGCATAAACGGCTGGCGGAACGAAAATCTAATGATGGTGAAGAACAAAACATGAAAATGTTACTAAACGGTATCAATAATTTGTACTCATGGAGACCTTACTTAGAGAATTTTGATTTCAACTATCCCATTTTCGCTCTAAGATGGCGCAGCTATTTGGGAATTATTCCACATGTTTATCACGACCTAAACTATAAATAAACACACCGAGTTCTTGACTTTACTACCATATACCCAACGTCCGAGATCTCAGATTACTGCAGACTGGTAGGAATGTTGACACTATCCTTGTTATTGCCACTATTCGTTGGGACGTTTTGTCAAACCCCAACGCGATGTTGCTACAGTCATAAATTTGATGGTGTCCTTATGGAGACTGGTGCGTCACTCTCACTTGGCTCAACTACTCCGTCAATTGCTGATGTAAGTATTTAGTTCTAATGTTATTTGTGCTTATTTGCGATCTGTAATCGTCCTCCGCGGGCGCGCGCGTGCGCGTGCGTGTGTGTGTGTGTGTGTGTGTGTGTGTGTGTTTGGTTTAACCAAGAAATGCTGAGACATGCCTTTTCATGTCGTATCTATTTTTGTCATGCAGTTCACGGAATATATTGTTCAAAATGGACAGTGCTACATTGTAGGAATCGATCATCCTATAACACCTCCTTGTGTGCCGGGTAAATTTCGTTTTCTTAATTATAAATCCAAGTAGGTCATTTTATACCTGTAAAAGTATGTATGTATGTATGTATGTATGTATGTATGTATGTATGTATGTATGTATGTATTTCCTGAAAAGATGGCCGCCATCTCTTAACTGCTTTTATAAGGTTCTTCCGTTTTTGTGCTATTTTTCATACATGTGCTTGTTGTCTATCTTTGTCTACATTATTGTATTATTGTGTTTCATCATGGATTGGCCGTTAAGTTCGTATATGTTTCTTCATCGTTTTGTTTTGGAAGCGAGAACAATTAGAATATTTTTTAGCTTTCTTGTTCCACTGTTAAGACGTTATTTGCTTTTTTAATAACCCGCCATCACGTGTTCGCCAGTCAACCCGCTCACGCAATGATTGACCTCTATATTGCATTAAATAAACACACCTTGGCTCTTGATACTACATTGTGCTCAAGACTAAACGAACTCAGAACACAAACATCATTACCTAAATGTAAATGGACGCAGAAAAAAAGAAAAATAAAGGAACGTTGTTTTAAAGCTGGCCGGGGGGGGGGGGGGGGGGCCGAGTGGTCTAAAGCGCTTTCCGTTACGGATCACTGCCGTCTCACCTCTGTCTGCGTGGGTTCCAGTCTAAGATTCGGCTAATGTAGTTATGTGAGAAAGTTTGCCAGTAGCTACTCGTAGGTCGGTGGTTCTTTCCGGGGCTTTTCCCTGGTTCTTCCTCCACCAATAACACTGGCCGCCATGTATAGCCTATTGTGTGCTAACAAATGGCGTTAAACCCTAAAAACAAACAAACAATCAAAGCTGGCCGGCGCAGAACAGGAAGAATAATTCCAGTTATCTCCCTTTCTCCCGTAAGAGATAAACAATTTAAAAATTCGGCCGTTAATTTTGAGAGTCTGATTCAAATTAATCCTAAATCGTCAACCGTTGTGTCAACTGTCCTAGGGATACCACTACGTATTGCATTATTCAACGCCCAATACCGGAAAAGCGGACGTATTGTATTATTCAACACGCAATCACCGGAAAAGCGGACGGAAACAGTTAATTGTTTCAACGACCAGAATATCGACGTCTTCTTCTAAACAGAAACATTGCTAAAACATCAGGCAATGAGACCAAGTGCGCGGATTTAACACCCACCACTTATTCCATCATGTCGTTCCACCGCAACTCTCGCAGAGGTGGAATTGATGTTATCGCAAAGAATTCCATAATAAAATGCCATAAGTACAACAAAAGCTTCAATTTCTGCAACACATCGTTTGAACTAGTTCAAACAACATTCAAACGGAACAAATGTCAGTCCATTCTAATTATTCTTGGAGATTTCAACTTTCACATTGACTGTCCTGGAAACCCATACACGTCAAAACACCTAGATTACATTCATGTTTTTAAACAGTCAGTTAACCAACCCACCCATAAACTTGTTCACATTTTAGACTGATTTATTCATAGACCTGATGATAATATTCTGCATACCACCCTTGTATCCCACGAACGTGCATCAGATTACCTCTGCATTATATGCCATTTTGACGCATCAGTCCCTAACACTCCACATTTATTTGCTACTAAGAGAAACCTCCGTATGATAAATATAACCAAATTAATGCATGACATCCAAGAACACCTAACAACTTACTTGCCTCCTACAGCAGAACATCTCAATAACTGCCTTCCTTCATTGCTTGAAGAACATGCCCCGGCCACCAAGTGCATAGTATCGATAAAAAGTGTTATGCATGGTATAGCAGTGTCAGGAATCAGCTTCACACTGCTAAAAGACATCGTCGAAAAGCAGAGAGGCTTTGGCTACAAACATAGTATATTTAGCAAAATTATCCCATTACAGTAAAATGATCACGGATAATTCCAGCTGCAAAGAGCTCCTCGAAATTACGGACAAAACTAATGTCAAGGAACAAATGTACACCACTACCAACTACCTTCTCTCCAGTAGACATTCCGGACCTATAGGCAAATTTCTTCCATGACAAAGTACAAACCATTAGAGATTCGCTTGCCAACACAATTTCAATTACCTCGTCACCATACAGTTATGATATAGAATTTCAGTGACAACTTTTAGGATCATTTGAATCTGTCTATATTGATTTGATACGGACAACCGTGATGAAGAGTGCACCAATGTCTTGTGAACTTGATCCATTTCCAAGATCATTGCTGCTTGAGTGGTTAGACCTAATATTGTCTTCACCAACTGATGTTATTAATATCTTTCTCTCATCGGGGGAATTCCCATCATATTTCCAAACTGCCATCGTAACTTCTCTGCTGAAGAAACCAACACTTGACCATGGCGATTTAAAGAACTACCGCCCAGTTTCTAATCTCGCATTCATATAACACATGTTAAAAAAAACATCTTCTAACCCAACTGGTATCTCATTAGAATTCAAACAGTCTTTTTAGCAATGTACAGTCTGCATATCGCCATTGCCACAGTACTGAAACTACTCTTCTGAAAGTAGTCAATGATATTCTCTCTTCTTTGCATAATGAAAAGATTACAATCCTCACACTCGTTGATTTGTCTCCAGCATTTGACACAATAGACCATGGTATATTACTTCACCGTCTCCAGCATGTGTTTGACATTCAGAATATAGCCTTACATTGGGTTCACGTCCTACTTAATCAACAGGACACACATTGTATCTGCAAATGGAATACACATTCCAGCCCAGTTGATCTATGTAGTGGTGCTCCACAGGGGTCTCTTCTTGGACCTTTTCTCTTGATTCTATACACTAAGCCGCTATTAAGTGTCATAGACAATCACCCAGTGTCTCAACAATTATACTCTGATGACACCCAAATATACGCATCTAGTCATCCAATTGAAGTTGGTGCTACCATTCAAGGAGTAGAGAGGTGCATTTCTCATGTGAAACTATGGCTGACATGTAACAAGCTGCAGGTGAATGATGCTAAAACTGAGGCCATTATGATCACAACACAAAAACTTTCTCATTCACATCCTTTACCTCAGACAATAAATATCAGCAACACCAACATTAAATTCACACAGTACGAAACATAGGTGTTACTCTCATGAACATATGCAAGGCTGCATATCTTGAACTGAGACGAATCAGTTCCATTTGCAAATATCTTTCAGTTAATGCCACTAAAACACTTGTGTGTTTATTAGTACTTTTAAGACTGGACAATTGTAACCTAATTATGTCTGGTTCGTCCCAATGTCTACTTCAGAAACTTCCAAAAGTTCAAAACACAGCTGCTCGGATCATTTTTAGAGTACCTCAATCAGATCACACCTCACCACTGCTCTGTACCCTACACTAGCTATCCAATCAATACAGAATCAAACACAAAATTTGTTCTCTGTTCTATGTTTCATTGACAGACTCCAAGTCCAACATACCTATCCGGCCTCACCCATGTGTATACACCAGCAAGATACTCCTCTTTTGACAATCGTATACTCATTGTTCCCACTACGAAAACGAAGTCATATGGCGATGTGGAACGAATTGCCCATTGAAATTAGACACAAAGACACATTGGTCCCTTATAAGAGCGCTCTTAAAACTCATCTTTTACGATGACAGGAACAAACATTGAGACATAATACTGTTTTCTATATTATATGTTTTCAGCATGTTTTTCTGTTTTCCAATTTCAATGTTTGTTACATGTTTTTCTGTAGTGTAGTCATATCATTGTAGATGTTGTAAAGCGCTTAGAGCTTGTAAAGATTATTCGCTATACAAAGTCCTTATTATTATTATTATTATTATTATTATTATTATTATTATTATTATTATTGGAATAGATTAATAATAGTAATTGCATGTAATATTGAAGTACTAGTCGAAGCATTGCTTGAACTGTATCTACTTTTAGATGGTTTTGATTACGGCGGAACCTTCTTGATTGGGTCCGGAGACAATGCATTGAAGGTAAACAATTGGCGCGGCAATAATAACGGTACAACTTTGTCAATAAATGTCCAAGCAAGCGATTGCACACTGGTCAGCGAATCTGTTTACGGCCTCGTAGGAACAGGTAGATCTGTGTGCGTTTGTGTGTGTGTGTGTGTGTGTGTGTGTGTGAGAGAGAGAGAGAGAGAGAGAGAGAGAGAGACACAGACACAGACAGACAGAATATTTAATATTCACGCGTTTAATCTTACCAACTAATAATACGCTTATAGACAGCATAAAATTTTGTAAACTCCACAAAACTGGCAATAATATAGGTTTCAAGAGCATGATAGGCCGCCGTTTCGAAATGGCGGACAAATATAATATTTTTCATTGAGGTCATTCTGAGGAATCTAGCTTTCTGAAAGACGTCTGATTTAGTAAGCAATGTAGTGGAAGTATATGATGGCTGTTTTGTTCTTTTAAATAACGAAAACATTTTCATGGTAGCTGAACAGAAATTAAATCGCGATATGGCTTTTGTTATTAGGCAAAATCTTTGTTAACGTTTAATCGTAACCGTCAATGTCACTTGGCATAAATGTTAACATTGGCGTGATAAATATAATTATAATTTAGTTGAATGAAATATGTTTGACTATATACTGGTCTTTGCCACGTACGTTTGCAAATTACATATTCACAAATGTATTCGGGAGAGATTTTTTTTTATCTTTTCCTAAAAATACAATGACACCTTCTTACTCAGTCTAATACAAACCCGTTTGGTACTTAAAATTATATTTTACGGAGGATCACAACAAGAAGAAAGTAAGTAATGTGGTGGTAGCGTGGAAGATGTGTTTCTGTATGTGTGTGTATGTGATATGGACACTTTTTCATTTATATTATTACCATGGTGGCGGTGTGGTAGTTTATAATGTTATCTACAACAGGGGCATCATGCCACAGACATATGGCATGATGTTCCACTAATCACATTACCCTGACACCAAGCCGACCAGTCCTAACACATATCGATTAATGATAAGCGCCTACATTATTCATAAATCTTACTCGGCCGGAGTTCAAACCCGCAATATCCCGCATCCGAAGCGGACGCTATAACCACTAGGCCACCGGAGCGGTTCGGAGGGGAGGGGACAGGGCAAATTGCTCAATGATATATTCATCATATGGCACAATCGATGCAAACGGTAAATCAGCACATTGTTAAATTTCAATACATGGTCTTGTCTACCTTTTTAAAACTTTTCGTTTTAATTTCCTTTGCAGAAAATTCAGTTACGAGCTATATCTTTACTAATCTAAAACCATCATTGGCTCACCCTGCCAGATTCCACCGACCAGCAATATGCGCACATGTAAGTACTTTTTAATAATTACTACCACTGTTCTCACTACTACATGTTGTAGTAGTATTAGTAGATAAGTACGACGACGAAAACAATGATGATGGTGGCGGTGAACACCTGTGCGCATATAAGTAAGTAGCGAGTATGTGTTCCTAATAACAATATACAAACTACGGACGGTATTCTATTCCTTTAAAACACGCTATATATATATATATATATATATATATATATATATATATATATATATATATATATATATATATATATATATATATATATATATATATATATGACAAGAGTTTTCATTGCGTTTTTTTTATTTCAACAAGAAACCTAAGCACCGGTATCTGAGAAAAATCATAATTGTATTTCTTTCTTGATTATTCGTTTAAATAATGTCTGGTTTTGTCAATTAATGCTCACGCATTAAACAAATGATATCGGTCGCTCGTTGGATCAGAGGTAAAAGAAGAAATAACATCTCCCCAAGGAAGAAAGGAAGCGGAAGGGGTTGGGGAGGGATGGGAGAGAGAGAGAGAGAGAGAGAGAGAGAGAGAGAGAGAGAGAGAGAGAGAGGCATAATTGATTTTATAATTAATGTATTCATTCATTCATTCATTAACATAATGTACTTTAAATTAAGAGATATAAATATTAATATGTTGCTTGTTATCAATTTCTTCTACTGTTTTGCATTTGACTGCATAAGCTCTAAGGTGATTTTGAATATTTCGTAATTGAAATTCAGTTTTTAAAACGTCCTATGTTTATTAATCCAAACAGGCTACTCAACTACAAGCAGTCGGCAAGAGAGGTCTCGAAGAGCAAATCGACTCCGCTTTTTTACCTTTTTTCCTGTAACTTTTCAATGCAACTGAAATGCAGCTAATTCGTTAATATGAAATGTTATTACCTTCTGTGCGACTAATACTAAGGGATTTTAATATCGTAAATAGTACTCGAATGTAATCTCATAAACACAAATGAAGTCCAATAAAAAAAACGAATCTTCATATATTTATCACAGGCTACGTTTTGAAAGGAAAAAGCAGAGTTTAAGACATTTCAATAAAATAACCGCCGCCTTGGCGAATAATATTTTGTTTGCGAATAACTTGTATTCGGCAATAAAAAAATATTTATCCAACATTTGTTAGAGTTTTTGTTGCTAACGAAACCATCACTTGCATATATTGCATACAATTTTTACAGGAAAGTTTATATCACACACACACACACACACGCGCGCGCGCGATTGCATACGATTATTCCAGAGTCGTTTATATTATATACACCTACAATGTTACAAAGGTTGTTATACAGTGTTTATATTGAACAAACGTACACAATCGAATAAGATTTTAATCAGGGAGGAATGCATTATATACATAAATACGAGTCCTTAGTATGGAATATATTTTACTTAGCTACACATGATTCGTATAGTTTTAGTACGCTGTATAAGGCGGTGTATATTACATGCATCTAAATTAATGCATATGATTTTCATATGGTACATATTATAGGCACATACACGATTACAGATGATTTGTTGTTATATTATAAGCACATATATTATTGCATAGGATTCGTATATGGTAACATACAATATGTGTATCTAAGCAATTGCATAGGATTCCTATAGGGTGGTCTATATTATATACACCCTACGTATATATTTTCTCTTAGATGTATATATGCAACCTTGCCGTAATCATATAAAATGGTCTTCCATTAAATTCCACGAATATTATTTTATCACAGATAATCGTACAACTTCAGCTAAAGAATTAAGGGATGAAATTATATATCCTACTTCGTCAATTTCAAGTCACGTAGACTGCGAATAGTCGGCGCCCATCTTTTTCTATCGCCTTAGTAATAAATCACATCTACAATATACAGCTTAGATTGTGACCTACCATCATATAAAGCGCAAGTAATTCGTAACTTCTTACATAAAATGTACTATATATATTGATACCATCGTATTCACGCAAACTAAATTTCAACTCGTCTGCTCCACAGCAAAGGTTCTCGTTGGGGTTTCAATCAAAATATGATACAGGATCGATATAATTATTATATGTAGAAGATCTGTAAATCAGTCTAGACTATTATGTAGATCCATATAATATCAATTAAAAATGTGTCTGGATTTCAGTCAACAAACAACGCCTATATGATGCGACTGTAAATCATACAGCACAGTATACCTGATAATCAATCAATAATTCGATGCATATCCGTATACAATCCTCAGAGAAATACAAACACGTAACCAAGCACTATATCAACTTTTAAAATAGGAAACGTCAAGAAGAAAAGCAGAAGAAAAAACAACAACAGAGAGATCGTTTTCATGTCCAAAACTATATTGAGTATAAACAATGACAAGGATAGTACCTGTACCTTTTCGAACTATGTGATACAAATTATGAAAAAGGAATCAACTTATAGGTCACATTTTAACAATCAACTCTTCACATGAGAACGTTGGTGGTAAATACCTGAAGAAGTCCAAATAAGTTATAAATTGTTTGAAATCTGGAGCAAAAAATATTAATATAGATGACCTTCAAATTGTCTTCAAAGCAACATAAAAATATCACGATAGCTGTTTTAGTGTATATTTAAAAACTATTTGATCAAGGATATATCCCGAGTTGTTTGGATAATAATTGCTATCTCATGCATCAATAAAAATTATAAATTTAAATATGCCCGAAAATTATAGAGAGGCTAACCTTTTACATGTCTTCTGCAAACTATTTATGTCTTCCTTTAATGAAAAGGCTAGTCTATTAAAGCAATGAAGGCGATACTCTGGTCAACAGAACAAGCAGGCTTTAGAAGCGGCTTTTACTTTGCAGATAGCATGTATGGAAATCTCATTGTGGATGACTCTAATCACTTTGATGTAAAAACAGGCAGAGAAAACTTAAACCTTTTCCTTTCGCTGATTATGGCAAATCATTTTACCATATTGAGTAGAACCTACTGTGTCATCAATATATATATATATATATATATATATATATATATATATATATATATATATATATATATATATATATATATATATTGTTACGTGCTTAGACTCGAATAAGCAGCAACACAGAAAGAGTGAAAACTAACAAGGTTGTATAACTTAAACAATGAATTTTATTAAGTACAATTATTTTCATAAAATAAATAAACTTACGGTATTAGAGAATCAAATCCAACATCAATCCAATATAGAATTCACAAAAATAATCCACTAATGAAATTGCAATAGTCCTAATAAATGAATGTTCTAATAGTTCCAGGTTCGAATCTTGACGATGTAATCCAAAATGGCTGACAATGTCACGTGATGCAGTTCTTGTTTTATTATCATCCAAATGGAATTATGAGCACATGTTTTCTCCTCCAAATCCTCCAAATAGATAAATAAATCCTCTTGCTTCAATGAATTGACACAATGTCCAGTACAAGGTAATTAAAATTAACACTCAAACATAAAAACACAACTATTAACTTTATAAAAGCCCAGATTCTACTGAATCTCTCTTCCAGTACAATGATTGAAATAACCGTTTTCTAATGTAAACAAGAGATCACTTGATTTTCTAGAAATTGATAGAAGGTCAGAGGAAGAGTCTACCTTCACTAAATTACGTACCCCAAAAAAGATCTAAATATTTCCTACCCCCAAGAACTAAAAATAAAAAGATGTCCTTGAAATTAACCAATAGTTTTAGAAGCTTGTTGACAATGTCTAAAGCAGGGTCAGGAATTAGGTCAACAAGCCAAGGTCAACCTGTATTTACAGCTAGAGTCTAGGTCAGCCTGAATTTTCCAGAAAAATCTCCCAATTAATGAATATTAAACCCTAAATGACAAATTTGGATTTAACAATTAAAAAATAAATAATTTAAATCCAATAAACGTAACAATGTATAATATAGGTTTTGTCCAGAAGCTTTTGGCGAAGAAATTTATCAACATTCATTCATTTATTCATTCATTCATTCATTCATTCATTCATTCATTCATTCATTCATTAAATCAATCATTAAATCAATCATTGTCTGATTGATTGATTAATCGATTGATTGGTTTTCGTTCTTTCGTTCGTTCCTTCCTTCCTTCATTCATTCATCAGCATTTGTTGCATTTTAGAAACCAAACGCATAATTACAAAATTATGTAATTCAGTCTCTATATCATATTTCAAACCCCAAACATTTTGCCCTTATTTATAATGTGACTTCAGTATGGTATCAACTTTTTGGAATTTATGTTTTGTAAACAATTTACCAAGGCGGTTTATTATGGTATACAGCTATTAAAATGCATTTCTTACTTGTGGTGCTAACACTTTTCAATAAAATGTGCCAGGAGGTTTTAGAGGAAAAACTCAACCAATATATTTATAATAAGATGATGTTTCTATCGGCTATCAGCAGAATACATGCGTTCAATTCCTCCAAAGTATCCCCCTTTTAGAAACAAATTATACTAGTCAGAAATATGCATATTTAAGTCATTTAAAAACAATGAAGATAAAACACAGCCATACCTTACTCCGACTTGTGCGTTAAATCTCTCTGTCAAGCTATTTTGTGTTGTCAAATAAGTTTTCAAATTGACATTATTTTTTTTCAGTATTAGAAGCATTTTACTGCTTATATGATAGTGTCCTCATTTTTATGGTAAAGTAAGCTCAAATCAACATGGTCCAATTCTTTGTAGTAATCAACAAAAAGAATATTAATATTTCTTGTTTTCTTCTTAGTAATTGGATATCAAGATGCTTATAAGTACATATATTATCAACAATTAATTTTCCACATATATTATCGGCTATGAGATTTTCGTTTCTAATAGAGGATTTCGCCCATATAATTTTCATTTCCCCAGTTTACTAATCTTCGCGTTTTAAGTTTGCAGAAAACTGTTAGAAGGACAATTAGTCATTCGGTGCAATAAAATTTTTTGTCCTAGCACATTAGTAAGCATATGAATTTTTTATCGACAATATTAATATGTTAAAATATTAATACAATCATGAAGACTGATATTTACTGTTGCCTTGCAAAATTCATTTAAAAGGACATCTATACCAACAGTTTTCGTTACACGAATTTAAACATTTTGCAACGCTTGGCACTTCTTTTTAGATATTTACTGGTCCTATTTTCATGTTGTTCGTATAACGTTGTGTATTGTATATATTTCCAATTCTGTCATGTTCTCTGTGAGTTGTTAATTTACAGTCTGCATTGCACCTGGATTGATTGTTTGCGGAAACCATGTGATACCGTAATTTCATACCATTTGGGTCAACTCATTTTGCCTGTCATTATTTATAAAAGAAAGCTCCACGAAATAATTTAAGGAAAAGTCGATTGTGTGAGCTGCGTCATAATCTTTTGAACGATATTTCAGTTTTATTGCATAAATGTCTACAATTCAGTGGTATTAACTAAAGGGAACAAAAATGCATAAAGCATCAACTGTTTTAAATTCCAGCCAATAATCTGTTTGTCTCGAAAAGAAGGTTAAAATTAGAAACAACTTGAAGAATTTTGAATTAAATCTAATATAGTCCTGAAAGTTTTACCACAAGCCGAAACATACAGAGTTTTCCAAATGAGTTCTAGTAGTGTTCCGAATGAAGTCCAGTTAATTATCTTGATCAGTCACAATGATATAATCTATAACGTCTTTAAATACTTTCACATTAATTATAAAATAGTTTCTCACTCCTACAGATCATGCGGACCTTGTAATTGTATTAATTAATTGAAAATTAGCCCCTCAGTTCGTAATTGAACACAACTAAATGATCGTTGCCGCTACAGATGTTTAAGATAGACATAAAAAACTTTGCTATTCACTAACGTATACAAAAAATCCAAGACATACTTTGAGAACCAGGATGATGGAACTGTTCATTTCCAGAACATTCCAACCTGTCATCTATATCAAACCTTAGAAGACTACAAAATTAACCTTTCATTCCTATCGGAGTCAGTTTATATTGATAAAGAACATCTGGAGCTACGAATGACGTCATTTACTTTGGTATGTTTGTGAATGCAGGCCTTTCAAATGCTCAAGTTAGTAACGTATTTTGCATTTCAAATTTTGTCAATACGGTCATCATTTCTTGGTACTGGGACTTCATCTGTTTTAGTAAACTGTTTACCTTTATATAGTCAGTACATTTGTGGAAAATATTATCTGCTTTTGGTATTGGACAACAACTTTTGTTATCGTTACTATTTTATATGAAATCGTTATCCAGTCGTTATTAAATTATTTTCACAAACATTCCTGTTTAATAGGATTTATCCCGTAAAGATGTTGTTTCACAGATGTGGAATCTACGATATCAACGTCATGGTAGAATGTATCGGTTTATGTTGGAAAATCTGGAAAGAGGTACTCATATTGACTAAGAAGCTGTTGAGTGTACTGTTTTGTTGTGGCAGCAGAGGCATAAGTGTCTGGTTGGGTCTGCTTAATATTTTCGAATTACTAAAATGGGTTACATAAAAGTAACTAAATTTAATTTTACGAAATATTTTAAACCCTCACTATGTGGAACAGAAACCAGTAAATTTATCGAATTATTAACATTGATATTTCTATTGACATACTCCTTTAAGATAGTTATGTTTCAAAGATGTTTCTATCTACGCATACCAGGAGTGTTAGGGATGTAATTTAATTCACTTTATCTCTTTTCAATTGTACAAGGATATATAACTGAGCCTGATTTTGAGGTAATGGCAAGAGAGCCAGAACTTTATCATCACGATGAAAACTCATTTCCTGTATAGTTTGTTTTGTACCTTAATTTCATTTTTGACTTAGTAAAGTGGCGATTAATTCTTTCTACTCTCCTGTGTGTGAAATGCATGAATAAGTTGGCAAATGTGCCTTACGTATTTTTCATACCATTTCACAAACGTAACAAGGCCTAGGGAGTTTTATCGGCAAGATTAACAATTTGATGTCGTTATGAATTAGGAATAATAATGTCATTATTGACATTATTATATATGACTTTTTAAATATGTAGTGTGATACTATGTTTATATTTTCTTACAGTTTGTTTTATGTAATAAAATTAAATTTTGTTTCATTTTAGAAATCGTTTGCTACAAACTTTATATTAGAGCGTAATTTATTTAGACATTAAAAACCTCTGAAATTACAGAAAAAACAATATAGTTTTAAAATAAAAAAATTTAATAAAATACTTTGATTTAAAATAACTTTGGTCTTGGTGTGTAATATTTTATTCTTATGCATATTTGCAATATTGGAATGTTTTGGTTAACCTTTGATCTAACCTTAGGAAGTTAGAAAAATCTGTGAAGTTAGTTGGCACTAATTAAATATCACATTTTTAGTATATATTTAAATAATTTATGCATATTTTTTCTTCCATATCTAGCATATTGCTGTTAAATTATAATAACGAATTTCTGTGCCGCAGACTTAGATTCTTGACTTCCTAATATACACAAACACTCATATCGTTATAACTGTCCTCAAAGTTACCCCCGTGGATTGTCGCATGAATTTTGAATGGTTGTCGTTGTATGCGTTTTGCACTTTCTTTGTTAATATTAGTGAGACTCGTTACAAGGTTGTTATCATATCGCGTGTACTGGCTTATAAATCGAGTCAAGCCCAAAACCGTACAGACTCCAGTCTGACATCATACATAATACATGCCTATCTGTGTCTTTGAATAGCAATCAGCGAAGCAATCAACATAAACCCTGATCTTTAGCTATTATCGCAGTCTACGCTTTAAATAATAAGTTATCAAGATATTAATATTCGACATGATGATGCTCGATTTGTAGAGTTCTTTGCCTTTTTAACATTAAAACATTATAGAATAGTAGCTATGGCTTGATCTTGCTAAACGATATCCCCTTTTCATTACAGGATGCGAAAACATTTCGCTAAATTGTGTCTATAAATATCTTAAACCCAAATTTTCCTGTATTATAAATATTTCAAATATTGTGTGAAAATGCAACCACTGTACACTGATTGCTCTGACGGAATAGCAGTATTATATTACACACAAATATGCACACTTGACTTTCAAGTTAAGACTGACTATAGCAAGATTGATTAAAAGGCAAAGAAATAACAATTCAAAAATACATAATATGAATTTAACAAATGTAATGTATGTTTGGTACCTTAAACACTAACGGAATGATCATAGTTGTCAAAGTTTTCAGTAAAATTCTTTCCGTAAACTACATTAATATATTTTGTTAGTTTGCAGAATTAATACGTAACATCCATGATATTAAAGACCCATTGTGCTATTTGGCAAAAGGTAAAAAAATATATGTATGAACAAAAGAGCTGTACTAAATCGGTTTCTCAGACAATTTATTGCAATTCCAGTTTATTGGAAAAAAGGAACCAAATACGAGTGGATTTTTTGCAATCATTTCTTTCAGATCTATCTTCCCTGCACCCTGAAGAAAAATGGCCAAATATATATATATATATATATATATATATATATATATATATATATATATATATATATATATATATATATATATATATATAAATGTATAAATAAATAAATGTGGTCTCAAAAATATATTTAAAATTTATAGTAGATTCATAATTGCTGTAGATTTTATGCCATTGTTATTGTCAAAAGCAATAAAGAAAAGAAATTGATTGAAAATAATGTGTGGTATTTTAATACAAAATCATGTGTTACGCTTAGCTTCACTTGTTCAATGCTACGATATCTTTTATTTTTTAAGAGTTGAATAGAATTCGTCGTTTATGCTTTAGCAATAAGCAGACCCATTACAGAACGTTACGTTGCTTATTTAGTTCATTATGATACATTCTTTACCAGCGATATAAAAATCATCACTTTTTTTCTTCTACAACGACTACAAATAACGCTACTATTATTACGGCCACAACTAATAGTCATTATATATTTCTGGATGAGATGTTGATTTTTCTTGCGAAATAAAATTATACCGCTACAGTGGTCATATCACTTTGATGGAACTACTTTTTCCTATTTAGGAGCTACATCCGCCCATGTATATGCTATTGTAGCCTATATAATGTTTTCCTTCTTATCCTCTACTCCTTTTCTCCATCACGGTGAACATATCTTAACATGTATGATGACTGTTTGATACTTTTATGAATTAAATGCGAAGGTGCACAATAAGCATCTCTTAAAATAATGCAACAATAAAAGTCTTCAAGTATCAACCTTTTGAAAGCAAAGTTCTACATTAATCATACACATTGTTAAATGCTGAACTTTCATGACATGGTTATATTCGATTTTAAGTGTCACTAATGTAGTATATATTATACCTCGTAAAACTGTATGATAATCTTAACATTTTATGAAATTACTCTTGATTAAATATCTAACAACATTGTTTAAGTAGCGATGTTAACTTAACTTTGGCTACAGTCATTATCATGTTTGTACACGATGGATAAATCCGAAAAATATTAGTGTACATTGCAAACAGAAATTAAGTGAAAATCGAAATTTGGGTGCAACAACAAACTAAGAAAACCAAAGTTACTATAGATAAGCTCACACTCATTAGGATGTATTGTTTAAAGATGTAACATTCGGATGTCTGTCCGATTGACCTCACTGTGTTTCCACAGTAACCCCACCCAAACAATGTCCAGTGTATGAATCTGCATAATAAATGTGTTAACGAAATCAAAACTCATTTCATTTTCATACGGCAACATTATTGAATTATGCAAAATACACAATCGGAAGTGTTACGTGTCAGAGTTAAAACTTGACATTGCAAATAATTGCCATCCTGAAATTAGTTTGAATTTGTTTTGTCGATGCAGTCATGCATCTGTTTAATTACAATGTTAAATCGACAGTTTACATGATTAAATACACATACTAAAAAGAAAATCAGTATTTATTTTAGTAGACCTTATGAATTATGTCACTCTTGAAGCAAAAACATTTTGTTTTGTTACTGATGGTTACGCAATATGGTACAATAAATTATTGTCACTTCACTCGTGAAATATTTCCATATACCTTACTCAAACAGGTTGCTATTCTATATTTACTTAATTACTTACGTGCGCACTAACGGTTAGTTGGTGGAATCCGTTACGGTGAGCAAATGACGGATTTAGGTTAGCAAAGACGTAAGACGTATTTCATAACGGTGTTTGCTGCAAAAGAAATCAAGAAGCAGCAGAGAGGGTGAACCGGACAACTTTGTAAGCGTCTATTTGGCAAACAATGGCCTCCTACGAAACCGAAAAGAAAAAAATAGTGTCAAAAACAGAACTAAGGCTTCTGACCAACCAAGATGCATATTCGTTGTCACACCCTTTCTGCTGCTACGGTTTTATATCCAAAATTTATCAAGTCGGATACGATATATTGATCGTGGATAATGTAAATATATTGTTAGAAACCCGTACAAAGTTGACAGGGCAACACTAAAGAAATTTCTAAAATGAATTATATCTATATCTCCGCTACACCCGGTCTGATGAATATTTCTAAGTGTGTGAGTATCAACTCCAGCAATAATATTACAATTATCTCTGATCACGTAAAGAATTTGTGTATAACGCTGAGTAACATAAATCACATCAGTATTTTTATGTCTGCCTCTGGATAATATCCGAGCAGGATTTGATTGTTTATACAGTATTTCATAATCATAAACAACTAAATTATTTATATTTCCATCAAGGGCATCAACAGTCGGCCCTTCATTCATATCAGTGATAAAATTAATAATATCATCACCATCTTGATTTAACGATTTCACATTTTTATTAAAATCTTTTAACACACCATAACACCGCTGATCGCCTACAGATGGTGATGATTCATTATCATCACTTTTTCTAAAGAGGATTACGGTGTGTCTAGCTCCGAAGATAACTTTTCTTACATTTCTACAAACTCCAAATATACGAGACAGTGGAATCGTACATGAAAATAATCTACGCTGTCCGTGTAATGTTAATAAACGTATTGCAAACCCTAGGTTGAAATTAGGATTACCACATCTACGCCATCAAAATCAACAGGTGGTCTCGTATAGGGTGGGTATGGATTTTCGACTGTAGTAGCTCGAGTTGCCTTTACTTTAATATACTGAGTATGTTCAGCGTAATTATTAATATCTTTTGTAAACATCATAAATGGACCGGCTGATCTTGTATAATCATCAGAATATCTTGTTGAACCTAATATTGTTGTGGCGACATCGACATCCTTCTGAATAGATTCAATCTCGTTTCTATCAATCATATATATATATATATATATATATATATATATATATATATATATATATATATATATATATATATATATCGCTATTAAACAGCGCAATAATCCCATTGTTAACAAAACCAATTTGCGTATTTAATTCATATGGTGCTGTTACATGAATAGTATTTTCAGCAGTTGCTACGGGTTCACCTCCTTCTTCAATAAATAATTCGGCGGGTAAAATATATTTACTTGTATCCTGAACTTGAAGTATAATTCTCCCTCGTTCATTTGGTTGTTTTGCGTTATAAGAATAAAATTGATAATTATGCACTGATTCATCCTTGAGAACATGGTGCATCCATATTAAATGCTAGGACGGGCGATGATTTGAACATTCTATTATATATTTCTCGATCTAAATCCTGATCTCAAACCACTTCCCGCTATTTAATTTGCGGTAATATGTCTTTGTACTTCGTCGGATCCTTGATTTATCAGCGCTGCTAGTTTTTGATTCGTGTGGCTTTGTTTATTACTTTATTGACATTCACGGGCATAATTTCCGTTGATGGCAATTTTAATGTCTGTGGGTTTCATCATATTAATCGTGTTAATCTTTCTTTGGCTGCAGAAAACGCCTTACTGGTAATACTACCAATAGCACCAGGCGCCTTTTTACCGATAACATTAAGAGCTTTCATTGATAATTGTTTTGCAGTTGGTGCTATTTTTGAGCCATCCTTGCAAATAACCCTTGAGTCGCGAGTTTATTGCTCTGACCTTGGCAGGTTTATGATGGTGTAGATGTATTATAATTTTACTTATTATCTTTATAACTAATCGTGGTGACAATTAGCCACCGGTTACGATCAGTCGCTGGGTTAACCATCAACGAGTTTATCGATAAATTCTCGATATCCATAATACCATCTTGAAAAATCGTTGACAAATACTAGCGGCTTTATTAATTATTTCCGGTGAGTTATTTCTACCTCGCTTACCCCCCTATGAGAATGTCTAATCGTGCTCTGTCGGAGATAATATTATTAGGACAGTCAACGAGAACAATTTCTTGAGTTTCATTCAGAGAAAATCCATCACCTGTTGCTCCTTCTTCATATTGTTTCTTAACACTTCTCAAGCGTGATCTTCCCCTGTGTGCTGTCTTTAGTTTTTCACTAGCTTTTTAGAATTCTGACAATAATTGCTGTTGTGGTGAGAAAGATTGTTGTTCTTCTATGTGTTGCTGAGGTCGAGTAAGTTGATAAGACTCTTGCTCAGGTAGCGAATATCTCAGGTAGTGGTTGTTGAAGCTGTGATCTGTATTTTCTATTAAGGATGTTTATTTTTTCAACAAGTATATCAAACATATATTCATCACGACTAATGTGTTTCTAGTTGTAATACATACGATATACCCATTTAATAAAATTATCATCATTTACGGTTTCATAACCTGAATTTAACATTTGAGATTTATCATACATACTAAATACTAATTTTTGCAGGTAAAATTCTTTAATATTTTTAATATCCTCAATAGCTTTTTCGCAAAATTTGTAATCGGATTCATATTTTCTTTTCTTTTAGGTTTAGGTGTAAGATTTTCTTTCACTCCAGTGATTTCAGGAGGATTTTGCGCGGCAACTTTTTTGCAGTTTGTTCAGCAGTTTGCTTTAATACTGGAAGAAGACCTTTTTTCCCAATATAACTTCCTTAGCAGTTGCAGTAATATGTTTAAATAATTGTTCTGTGCCCTCTACAGAATCAACTTGATATATCTGTCGCTCTTGTAATATTTGTCTGACAAAATCACGGACGGGTATAAATTTCTTAATCGCTGCTAGTTTTTCTCATGCCAGTCTAGTTGTTAATGATTCTCCTACCATTATTGTTATATGATATGATTTAGTTCGTAGCAGCAGAGAGGATGTCACAACGAATATGCGTCTTGGTTGGTCAGAATCCTTAGTTCTGTTTTTGACACTATTTCTTTTTCTTTCGGTTTCGAACGGCCTTAATAGACTGGTGGGTAAAGTGTTCAGCATCCACCACTTGCTGAATCAAGGAAGATTGTGTTACTTCTCTTGCACAACAAACTGAGTCTGATGAAAAATTTTCTCAAAGCCATGAACAAAAATCAAGCAGCTTCTTGAAGTTACTTCGAGGAAATTTTCCAAGGTTAAGTAAAGCACACATAAACGAAGGTGTCTTTGTTGGTCCCCATATTTGTAAACTTCGAGACGGTGCATTTGACCGTGCACTGCGTGGCAAGGAAAACACGGCATGGAAAACTTTCAATTTAGTGCAATACATTTACATACAAATAACAAGGCAGACAGCTACATGCAGTTGCTAGGAAACCTCCTCAGGATATACAAAAAATCATGGTTGCAAGATACCACTAACAATACATGTCATTTTGCATTCTTATATAGATTCGTTTCCACCAAACTGCGGGGCTGTGAGCGACGAGCACAGCGAGCGACTTCATCAAGACATTGTAACAATGGAATAACTTTATCAGGGCAAAAAAAGAACTAAAATATGTATTTAAATAAACACATAGTTTGTGTGACGTTTGTTTCATAATTTATTTTATTTATATAACACTTTTGCTACGTTATAAACAGAACATGTGAAATACTATCATTTTAATCAACAATAAATATATGAACATACCTAGGTTTATTAATTATGTTTAGAACTCTACTATCTACACGATATACATAGACGTAAAATGTAAACTGTTGAATATCCTGGAAAAAGTAGCCATTCAGTTATTTTAATCTTTATATTTGAATTCAACACATCAAGGACCTTAATAAACTGCCCAGTTTACTCTGAAAGCAGAAGATTTCGAAATAATTGTAGACTAGTGTAATCGGTTGCTGTAGTTTTGAAATGGAAATACAGCAATAATATGAAATGTTCCAAGCGCAGATTAATTATCACCTAAGTTATATCTTGGAAGTTGAATACAACAGGAAAGATCTTGTGTTTGGACCACAGTCAGTGTTTACTTCTTGTACGTTTATGACTACGGATTTGCAGTAACTTCAAACCTTTACTCGATACACAATCTAAGGAAAACTACTTACATCCTAAATTGAAGTGCCCAACAACATCCAATAACTACTTACATCCTAAATTGAAGTGGCCGACAACATCCAATAACTACTTTTCTTCAAAACTGCTGGTCTTAAACACAAAAGTGCTCAGAAAATAAGGTAAATGTTATGTTTGCCATAACACATTTTCACAAAGTATTTCAGCTATTTCAGACTTACAGTCATTCCATATATCAATTTTAAATCGACTTTATTTCAGAAATCGAATACGGAAAATCTGTCACGTTCATAAAAATCACTTATGTTTTTGTCGCTAAGCTATTTGCCGTAGACATCACGTGTTGGAGAAGTGAACCTGATCCAGTCCAAATTACACTACTTGAGCAGTTACGATATTAAACATGACGAGATTTTAAACATATCTGATCTGTGGTATTCTTATGTCCGGTATGTATTACTATCAACTCTATGGTATGAGTATATCTCGTAAGTATTACTTATCATATATGTGTATCACATATATAATATATGTTCTGCTTATGTCTGGTATTTATTACTTTTCTAATATCTGTTATGCTTAAATATGGATGTATTACTTATCTAATTTGTGTTATGCTTATGTATGTTGTACATTACATATATAGCGTGTGTTATACTTATGTCTAATATTTATTACTTTTTTAATATGGATTATGATTATGTCTGGTATGTATTACTTATCCAATCTGTATTATGCTTATGTCTTGAAAGTCTTACTTTTTAAATTATGCTATGCTTATATATGGCATTATTACATATCCAATCTGTGCAATTCTTATGTAGGGTATGTACTAATTATCTAATCTGTGTAATTCGTATGTCTGGTGTGTATTACGTATCCAGTCTGTGTAATTCATATGTCTGGTATGTATTAATTGCATAATCTGTGTAATTCGTATGTCTGGTGTGTATTAATTGTATAATCTGTGTAATTCGTATGTCTGGTGTGTATTAATTGCAAAATCTGTGTAATTCGTATGTCTGGTGTGTATTAATTGTATAATCTGTGTAATTCGTATGTCTGGTGTGTATTAATTGTATAATCTGTGTAATTCGTATGTCTGGTGTATATTACGCATCCAATATGTGTAATTCTTATGTCTGGTATGTATTACGTATCCAATCTCTGTTATGTTTATGTCTGGTATGTATTACGTATCCAATCTCTGTTATGCTTATGTCTGGTATGTATTACGTATCCAATTTCTGTTATGCTTATGTTCGGTATGTATAACGTATCTCATCTGTGGTATGCTTATGTCTGGTAAGTCTTACTTTTCCAATTCTGTTATGCTTATATATGGCATTATTACATATCCAATATATGCAATTGTTATGTCTGGTATGTATTAATTATGTAATCTGTGTTATGGTTATTTCTGAGATATTTTACTTATCTTATCTGTGCTATGCTTATATCTGGTAATGTATTAAGTATTTAATCTATGTTATGTTTATTGTCGTCATTTTAATGTTAATACACAAAGTCGTTACAAAGCATAATAACACAGAACAAATCAAAGATAAATTTCGTATATGGAAAGGTAAGCAACACTCGCTGACAAAATGTTGATAAAAACTCGGAGAAAGCTAAGACAATACAAATATTTATATTGTAAGGAATCTTTTACTTAAAGTATTCTTTGCAATTACAAAATGTTCATTAACCAATTGTTGCATGTTTAAGCTCGAAGAAACAGTAACATAGAAAGAGTGAAAATAACAAGCTTGTAAAAACTTAATAAGCAATTTATTAAGCACAAATATTTTCCAGAAAAGAAAATTAAACTTACGGTTTAAAGAATCAATTCCAAAATTAATCCAAATCTGATTCAAAATAATCGACTAGTGAAATTGCAAAAGTCCTGGCAATAAAATGTCCTAATAATTCCCAGTTCGAATCTTACTGAAGCATCCAAGATGGAAGACGATGTCACGTGATGAAAAAAGCCAGTTCTGGTCTTATGAAATTCAATGAGCACAATTTTTTTTCCAGATATATAATAAAATAAATCCTCTTGATAAAAACGAATTGAAATAATTTGCAGTACAAGGTAATTTAAAAATAACTCAAAACAACAGAACTTAATATTCTAACAGCCCAACTTCTACTAAATAGTTCGCTCCAAAACATACTTTATATACCTGTTTTTACGTAAACAAGGAAGGGGTCACATGATCTTCTAGATTCTTTAGAACAAATTTACCGAATGACCCAACTAAAAATAGAAAGATGTTTACAACCTTTATGTCCTTGGAATCAACCAATCATTTTAAAAGCTTGTTTACAACTCTGAAGCCAGGTAAGAAATGAGGTCAACATCTGGTGTTTATTTGTAGAGTACAGGTAATCCCACTTTTAAAAAAATATCTCCCAATAACGAATCTTAAACTTAAAATGTCAAATTTTGAATCTGACAAACAAACAATTAAAACAAAAATAAATGACCCAAATCAAATATACGTAACACAATTCATGGACTGAACCACGATGTTGAGATTATTGTGAATGTATTTAAGGACACTCTGGATTATATTACTGTGATAAATCAAGAACATTTGCACATTATCTCAACCTTAGACAATTGCACATCCAAACATTCATCTTCATCTGGAATTAAATTAGACCATTGTTTCGTTTCAAACATGTGACATAATTGTTTTATTTATTAGAAATAAACATATTTGCTGAATTTGACTAAACTTGTTGGTTTTGCTTTCTCTCGTTACATCTTAAGACAATAGACTCTTAAAAATTGTTACGAAGAGTTAAGAATAAAAAGAAATACTGCTTATAAATCACTAGTACAATCAGACAGCATTATTTCACAAACACATATCATATTAATTAAAAGGAGATATTCAAGGAGAACAAACTAAGATATCGTGTACACCGGTTTGTAGTTATTTATGTGATTCTTGGTCAGCTGGCATATAGTGGTAGACTGGCATGCAGTTGAAGTCACACAGAATATAAAAACGCCACTCTTAACTCTTAGGTGGAATCACCAACATGACAGAATGACAGAAATATCGATGCGGAATAGCCGATACTTGATGTGGAGTGTAAGTTCACAAAATGACATCATATTTGGCGGTGTCCCCATTTTTGAACTGTGAGAATGAATTGCCCGTATGGCAGAATGACATATTTGTTTTGAAAGAATTGCTCATGCTTGAGGCAAAGTTGTCATAGCTTGATATGAATAATTTAATGCATATTCACCTTTAAGTTAAGTGAACCCGGTGCAGAATAATGTAACAGTACTGCATGCGGTGGTTGGTGTGATGGGCGATACATGAATAAAACACATCCACTCAATGCAATGGTCACTCGTAACAAAATGACCAATTAACGGTCAGCAACAGACTTTCTCTCTAAATTGCCATTACTTCAGTCAAGCATTATTGACGTGACAGAGGCCACGCATAATAGGTTTTAACTACTAATTATGCAGACTACTACTACTACTACTACTACTACTACTACTGATACTACTACTACTACTACTACTACTACTACTACTACTAATAATAATAATAATAATAATATCAATACTATTACTACTACTACTACTGATACTACTACTACTGATACTACTACTACTACTACTGCTACTACTACTACTACTACTAATAATAATAGTATTAATAATAAAAATAATAATAAAAATAATAATAATAATGGGGACTTTGTAACGCGCCTAATCATTCGAAGCTCATAACTTTACAACATATAATGATAGGAATACCCAAACAAGAAATACTACTACTACTACTACTACTACTACTACTACTACTACTACTACTACTAATAATAATAATAATAATAATAATAATAAAAACAATAATAATAATAATAATATAATAATAATAATAATAATAATAATAATAATAATAATAATAATAATGAGGACTTTGTATAGCGTCTAATCTTAAGAAGATCTAAGCACGTCACAACATATATAATGATATGACTACAAAATACAAACAACATGAAATCAAAAATCCTACACACATGCTGAGAATTTTGAAGGTAGGTAAAACTATTAGATCTGTAAGTTTGTTCTTGTAGTCGAAATATGCGAATTATAAAAGCACTCTTGAAAGGGATCACCGTGACGTCGTGTCTATGTTCAATGGACTATTCAATCCACGTTCTTGAGTCCTGGTATGCAAAAGAAAGTTTTCAATACGACTTCATTCTCATTCTGGAAATAACGAGTAAACGATTGTCTCTTGGATAGTTCATTCAAAGTTTGACGATTAAATAGGTATTGGAACAAGGTTGACTCAAATTAACGGTCGAATTTTTAAATTGTTGCGCCGGAACGGGCGAAAGGGAGATAAATGGAATTCGTCTTCTTGTTCTACGCCCAGCTTTGAAACAACGTTTCTTTTCTCGCTTCCGTTAATGATGAATGTTCGTTTAGTCTTGAGCACAATATAGTGTGGATAGCCAAGGAGTGGTTATTTAAAGCAATTAATAAGTGTCCATCATAGCATAAACGTGTTGACTGGCGATCACGTAATTGGGGTTTGTTCCAGAATATAGGACGTTGTAGCAATGGAGCAAGGCAGCTGAGAAAAAGTATAATTATTCTCGCTTCCAAAACAAGAAAATGAAAAAACAGATACAAAATCAACAGCGAACTACAATAACGTAGACGAAGACAGATAACAAGTACATATATAATGAAAAACGGCACAAGCAACGAAATAGCTGCTTCAAGCCTGTTAAGCGATAGCGGCCATCATTACATGCATAAGATTGTAAGTACTGATCATGCGCAATAAGCTGTAATTACGGACGTTGCAGGGACTTTTTACCGGGAGATACCTATCAAAATGGCTTGAATATATGTATTAAAAAAACATCGTTTAGTCAAGACTTAATCCTACTGATGTCATGTAATCTTTATTTTAGCATTATAAATTCTGTAAGTCATTCACGTTGTCACCGTGTAAATATTAACTCATCCGAAATGAAACATAAAATTCCTACATAGGACAATCATTTGGATAGCTTAGCTAATTCATCATTCATATATCTCGAACTTTTTGTAATCTTGTCTTGTAAATTTAGCTCTCCATTTTTAGGAACACCTTCACAGTTTAATGTTATCAGTTATCTCCTGAATTAGCTATTCTAGTCTTCAATGTGTGAGTTATTACAACATATGTTTAATTTCCTATGCACGATTTTAATTTCTTATTGCTTTCGTCTTCATCATTTTGTCTCTGTTTGGTCCTATAATTGCTAAAATTAATTTCTAATAAGTCCAGACAATCACCATGGCAATTTCGATACAGTTAAACTGCTTAAAATAACACAAGCGACTGGAATGCAATGTAAAGCTTTCGATGACGGGTACTATGATGAACATACAAGACGATTATATATACACTCAATCATAAGAAATCTCAAGATACATTTAGATACGTTTAATATGTCAAGATAAGGTTTGACTAATTAAATGCCTTTGACGGATGATTTAAGCCAAGATTACATATTACATGTTAGGCATAAATTAAACATAGATGATGTTCTATATAAACTAAATGAAGCACACTTTAAAATATATATTTCTAATTAATCAATGACTACACACAACGATTATCCTCGCTGATATCGTCGTCGGTCGATGATACATTTATATCAGATAGTGAGTTCTCAGCGATGCTAAATATTTATAATTCCGCGATGTCAAAATTAGAAATACATCATGAGTATAATAACAATGATAACACCGCAGGAATTACTTCAACGAATAGTGGAGAACACAAATCCAGTACAAACCGGCATGATCTCAATAACATCAACCAATTGTGAATTCAGTGTGAATTTCCCTATTCCGATTCCCGTGAAGGAGATAGCGCTAGCAAAACTACGAGTGTATCACAGTTGGCCTAATATTAGGCTGGTAGCATTTGGCGGTCAACAACCGAATAACAGCTTAGTATTTGCGAATAAGAATCGCGAAGACGGGACTCCAGACTGGAACGTTGTTTCAATACCAACCGGATCATACCAAATCGAACAAATCAATGCTAAATATATATATATATATAGGTAAAGAACCAATAAGTTAAACATGTACCATATTATTATATTATTAGCCATTTATTACCACACATTTTATAATGACATTCATCTTACATTACAAGACGAGAAAGAAACAACGACAACAGTTGCTAGACCAACTCGCGATTTACGGAATCCAGTACACGTCATGACGGCAAGAAATCAGGAAACAGAGAATTAAGAAAAATGCTAATACAGCCAATGTAGTCAATTAAAGCAACAACTACCATTGAAATAAGACTCTTAACGGTAATATAAATAACATGTTGGTAATAAAAGACGTAAAGAAATAGACTGCAAAGCATTACTTTTCTACGCCTATTATTTGACGGATGATTTAGGCCAAGATTATATATTACACGCTAAGCATAAATTAAACATAGCTGATGTTCTATATGAACTAATAGAACCACACTTTAAAATGTATATTTCTAATTATTCAATGATTACACATACATGCATATATATATATATATATATATATATATATATATATATATATATATATATATATATATATATATATTAGCTCTAGCTACACATAAATATTATCTTGGTAATATAGGATGTTATGGAAAAGACAGTTAAGAAAATATTCGTAACACTGCAAAGCATTACGTTTCTACACCTATTTTTTGGCTCGAACTGTAACTCTTGGTCTACCTATAGCAAGTGTGGTTACAATTATACAAGAGGATGTGGTGACGAAACAAGTGATATTGGTGGTGATATTGACAATTAGCTATTCAGAGTTTAAACATCGCAGCAGCAGAGGGGGCGAATCCGACTTATCTAATTGGGGTAGATTTTAAGCAAAACATTTTAAGTCTCCATTAGCCAAATGGAGCCTTAACAATTTTAAAGCCATATTTTTCAAATCAGGGGTTTCTCAAAACCTCTTGGGTTTAAGTACCTTGCCAATGGAGCGTAAAAAAAAGCGTCGACGAGGCAAATTCCTCGAAGACGCTATTGTCGCCGCATCTGCTGCTATGGGTTAACAATGAAAATCATTTAGGATGAAAATCGCAACGATTTCACAAACAGACTAATTTGTAAAACCTCACCTTGTAGATCAATTAGATTATTGGACTGGTCTGTGAGTTTGAAGTTAATTCTCGTTAATGAATTATTATGAAACTGCATATAGACTTGATTAACCGGAGACTCAATAATTAGAAATCCTGGAGGAGCTGTTGGTGCAAATGAATATAGATAATATCCCTGCTGAGCTTGATTTGATCGTTCGAGATTTATTTGATAGCTTCCTTCGATAACATCGCATACTAAATTGAGAGCTATCACCGAGGATATATTCACATTTTGAGGAGCAATATCCCTGCCGTCACCATCTGGGTCATTATTATGTCTGAGGATAGTTGTTTGTGGTTGTGGTTCTGTTTTCTTCCATGCGTCATGGACTTTTTTTAAACCTTCATCAATGGCATCATTGAGAGATTTTTGTAGTTCTGATACTTTATATCCGAGTAGTTTGAATGTTGGAATATCTTCTACGCGTATATTATACTCTGTCGCAAACTCTGTTCTCGTTTTAAGATTACTGTCACCTAATACCTCTTGAATGATTTGCAAATGAAATATTTCCATGTCATCGATGATTTTGTTACATGTTTCTACGACGCTGATAAATTCATCTCGGGTGAGAGTACCGGATTTAAGAGATATCAACAACAGTGAAATATCATTATTCATCATTAAGAAATTTTTAGTGATTTCCCTTTCTCGAACTCGATAATATCCATCACCGAGATTTTCTATTATTTCAACAAAAAGTTTCAATTTATTGTAACCGCTATAGCTTTTTACCGGATTATCAGATTTTATCCTGTCTGTGACATAATCAGATTTTTGTGGTTCAGGTGGTAAATTAACGGTTTCTCCCCGAGGTGGACTTTCAGGCCATATTGTCCTTATAGAACTCTGATAAATATCTACGACATAACTTGGCGAGTTTATCTCAATCGCGGATGATAGCGTCGACTCATGAACCGTTATAGCAATTTTCGATTCTGTTCCAGTAATTGATTTTATTTTACGCTGGAATTCAGCATTGATTTGTTCGATTTGGTATGATCCGGTTGGTATTGAAACAACGTTCCAGTCTGGAGTCCCGTCTTCGCGATTCTTATTCGCAAATACTAAGCTGTTATTCGGTTGTTGACCGCCAAATGCTACCAGCCTAATATTAGGCCAACTGTGATACACTCGTAGTTTTGCTAGCGCTATCTCATTCAATGGAATCGGAATAGGGAAATTCACACTGAATTCAGGATTGGTTGATGTTATTGAGATCATGCTGGTTTGTACTGGATTTGTGTTCTCCACTATTCGTTGAAGTAATTCCTGCGGTGTTGTCATTGTTATAATACTCATGATGTATTTCTAATTTTGACATCGCGGAATTATAAATATTTAGCATCGCTGAGAACTCACTATCTGATATAAATGTATCATCGAGCGACGACGATATCAACGAGGACAATTGCGAGTACGCGGCTGATACAACATGAAATTTAATTATGTAGTCTTGCAGTTTGCGTTGGCTGCATGATGCTATTTTTTTGTTATTATCGAAATTATTTCCGCGATTGTTGTTGCCGCTGATATACAAATTGGAACAGCTATCGGAGCAATCATTGTCATCGAGGAGAGTATAATTCCGGCTCCGGTGATTACACCACTCACCGAGTATACGGTAACGTCAACTGCTGTGATTCTTCGTTGGTATTTTTTTATTTTCATTGCATACTCTTCCGTGAGAGTTTTGAGTTTCATTGAAACTTCTCTGGCCTGATCATAGCGATATTGAGATACCGAAGGTATCGTTGATGACGACATTTTATTTATTATAACAGATTTAAATTGGAACAGTTATTTACTCAAATCCGCTACGAGTTCCATATACCATGTTACTGAAGCCCCAATCAAATTTTTATCAGTAGATGTTATCGTGAACGTTTCAGTTGTATCCTTGTCGATGATCGTTGATATCGTATTGTTGGCCCCGGATGAACTCGACAATGATATATTAAATTTAGTCGTCGTCACTAGTGTCAATCGATAAATACCTTTAATGGTTGCAGTGATATCTAATGTGTTGTCTGTAGGAGTCCACGCAAATGATCCGTGTTGGATCGTGTATACTACGTTATTGGTTTTCTCATGAGGAATTTTTGATTTTTCAATGATTGTTATCATCCTCGGAAAATCATCTTTAATTGCTTCGATGAAGTTTTTCGTCTCATCGATGGATTTTTTAATATCAGGGAGTTTTATTTCAATTTTATCCAACGTGGTTCCAATAAATTTATCCACGATGTTTCTACGAAAATTTGAAAACTGTTTTCCGTTATCTTCAATTCTAGATTGAAGTGTCGCTAGTTCCAACACAGAATTTTTTAAGTCATCGTTGAGAGTTTTTAATCTATCTGTAATCGTCGAAAAAAGTACACCCGGTTTGAGTTTACCCTGATCGGAAAGTAGCGCGATAGTATCCTCGATTGCGTTTCGTTGTTTAACTAAAATATCATCCAACGACACATTACTAGTTTTCAATTTACCCTGACGATCTCGAAATACAACTATTTACCCGTGGTCAACAATTGCTAGATTCAACGTCTCAGCTATTTCATCTTCGATTATTCTCTTTATCTCAACGGTTGCAGTGCCATTGGGTTCGGATTTCTTCAGCGTTGATAAAGATCTCCCCCAAATATCAATCATGTTATTTTATACATCTCTCTAAAATCTTTTCGATTTCCAGCGTTTACTAGTGTATTCATTTACGACAACATGTGGTGGATTTCCAGATGTTGAAATAGCGTCAAGGACATGTAATACTTCGCTGCCACATATTGGTGGGTCATTCATTTGTTGTCTTGGTAGCGTAGAATACCAAGTCTTCATTGGAAAAGTTTTTAAGCGATTTATATAACGCGTAAATTCGTTCGGCGGTGCTAATCCATATGAATCGAAATAAACAATCCCACGTGGATCAATCGCGTATGCAACCCAGTGAGTTCCAGGTCCGTTGCTGTTATCGAGATTAATGATACCGGTTTCAACGCTATTTGGTTATGCTGGTAACTGATCTTTCATAAAGACACCTCTGAAGTTTTTAATCGCAAGTTTTTTTTAGCAGCATCGAGTAAATCAAGATTGGACATTGGAGTCAAAGACTCTACAATCGAAGATTCCACAACCATAGGCTCCCGATTTTCAGGCGGCTTCCTTTGTACCATGAATACGGGGCTCCTGGTAGTCTTAAATCCTTTCCCTTTTTTATAATCCCTTCCCAGTTGCCTTTTTTAGTGCCATCCCTGCCGCGGTACCAACGGCTCCTAACGCTGCCGCTTTAGGCACCGCTGGGACTGCTGCTGCAATCAAAGCCGGAATCGCAGCTAACAACGGGAATATACCGCCGGTTTTAATCATATTTTTTATAGCAGCCGCAGAGAGAGAGTTATCTGAACGCCTTTTTTATCCTTGAAAGCATCATTGAAGTGTTTTACTTGACGAGTTGTCAGCGACAACTTATTCGCTCCGCCAGTCATCTGATTGGGTTCCAACGTGATTGTGGTTCCACATCGCTTAGCAGATTCTGATTGCAATTTCTTGAGTTGACCTGAGTTCAATGTAACACCGATATGACTGTATGACATTATACAATAACAGATTAATTCTAAATCGCAAAGCGATTCAATGGAAAAATCGAGAAAATCGTTTACGATTTCAACAAGGATTTTCAATTACATATTTTCCACTGGCGCATCTACCACTCTCATTCTTCCGCCAACACCTTCGAGTAGCATTGATTTGTCGCTGAGAATGACAGCAACCGCTCTATAATTAGCAATAGCACTACGAAGCACATTAGCTCTAAAGTGTATATCAACGACGGATTGTCTTGGTAAATCAAGATGTTCCAGCGAAAAGTAATAGACCGGGTATAAATTCTTAAAATCCAATTGTGATATTTGCAGACCAGTATCGACATTTTGATCGCGTGCCATAAATGACAACAACCGGTGATACATGCGAGCAATATGAATTTGACCGTAATCAAGTTGTACATCTTCGGATGGTTCCTGCTAGCTGTCGCTTTCCTTGCAATTTTTGCTTTTCTTGTTGGAATCAATGTGATCGATAACAAAACCATCCTTGATCAATCCGTTATGACATTCATACACGAAACGATGGCAGTATTAATTCTTCCCTCCAGCGTTAAACCTCAAATACCCTTGATTAGTCACAGAACCAACTGGCTTCTTCAATCTGCGGTTTCTGATAATACCATCACTGGATGCCTCATATTTTACAATCACAGGATGTGGTCGGAATTCTTGGTTCATTTATATACTATACTATTTGTCTAATTCATTGTTTGGTCGAATGATTACACTAGGAAATCGTTCGATGTAGTCTTGGGGTGTTCTTATGATTTTGTCGTTGATACTGACTGTGTCAGCGTCAGAGTCATTGATCTAGTTTTTAATGGAATCTTTGATTCTCTTATCATAATAACGCTTCAACTCTCTGTATCGTTTGCCACCACAACCGAGACATAAATGTGATTTACCACGCACCCCTACCCCACATCGTATGCAGGGTAAAGGCCCATAACTCCCGTTACGAACACTTTGCATATGATATCCACATAACTCCTTTCTGCATGATTTGTTACACACGGTTGTTGATCCAATCATAAGCCATTTGCAATGATTCATCATAAATAAATTCTTTATTTAAATACTTGTTTTAATTATAGCATTAATGAGTTTGAGAGATTATCGAAAATTACACCTTGGAAAAATGCTAAATTCAATCTCGATAGAGTCTCTGATAAGCCAAAGATTAAAATTCGTGATAGAACTATGATAAGTAAAATCAGAGACTGTTTTAATGAATTCAAGCGTGATGGAGCATCTCACTGTTGGTCGACATTTCGAATTGATGGTATCGTTGACGCTACCATGAACGATAAAAACGCAGCAGTGATAATTTCACATCTTTCGCGGAAAAGGTATTTTTTTAGAATAAATTCATTATCCGTTCAGACACTGGAGATTGGACTATTCGTGATAAATTTGAACCCATCTTGAAGGATAAAAAAACTGTCACTGTGAGTCAAGATTCCAAACCAGGAATGAATTTTGACTGGAAGTGACAAACCGTATTACGAGAGATCTTATCCTGTAACAGCAGTTGTTTACGGGATATATCCGTTAAATGATAAACAGAGTATTAAAAAACTAAAACCCATGAAACTGTCGTCACTGATTTTATCAACGAGAATGAATTGTGTAGCAGAACGAATAATAGAACACTTCACAAATGCATCCAGGGGGAACAAATCGACTGATCTAAGACGCAAAAAAAAAAACGAGTAGGAATTAACAGTTATAAAAAACGGAGCATCGATTCAAGATATAGCTGAATTAGAAATATCATTAAGATTCCCAATATCAGTAACGACGATAACCGGCGAAGTATTATACGAAACGAAATATAAATCAAATGGAGCCCCAATCAAAATTATTGGTCATAAATAACACACATGGATACCTGCGGTAACAATATTTCCGCGGGATAGAACCATAAAATATTTACCCGAAGAATTTTCCACTCCAGAATTCTCTGAGAAAAAATTGTTCGATGCTATTTACCAGTTGAGTAAAAACGATCCTGTATCAGTGTGGTTACTTCACAGCGCCGAAAACCCCGAGGGTGGATTCGATCAGTTTGTAAGACCCAATGGAGAATTATACAGCACTGAAGCCCTCCATGACAAGATGAAAAAACTAGCTATGAGTTTTTCGAAGAATTTCGATGACGAACAATTATTAACAAATTGCTTTACAATTCCATCGGTTGCAGCTCATTTTGCGAGAAAGAGAAACTCGTGGAAACCAACAAGAGCTGAATTTCTCACAGACATCAAATAAAGCTGTTTAGAATATAACCACTGCGGATTATGGAATACAAAATACGACCGTGAAAATATTATTACAGTTCATATAGCCATGTGTTACCCAGGGAGTTTTCTCGGGTACGGAGAATGTGCTAGATATTTTAAACGATTTGGACATCCCACACACGAGATGGCCCGTGTTGCTATTAATGGACCACTGCCTGACTTTGATTTAACCGGATTCGCTCGTGTGGTATCATTTGAATTGGCTACAGGGTTACATCCGTGCTGTTACGTTTGGATTGGTAGACACATGTCTGAAAAACATTGGATGCCAAAAGTGCTATTACGGTATATGTCCGATTGTAGGATGTTAAAATCGCTGATTGTCAATGAAGCGATTAAATCCTATAGAGCTCAGACAGAGGTCTGGTTACCGCAACCTGAACGTCTAGATAGTATAATCAGCGAACAACGAAAACAGTATCCCGATCTTGACGAAGAGTATATCGTGAAATGGTCCACACAGCTATTTGAAATCAGAAACAAAGACGCAAAGGATCTTGGTAGAAGAATAATTGGTAAATTTACTCAAGGTGGAAAATACGACAATAACAGATATTCTTCACGATTGATTATAGATAGCGCTGAATACGATTTTATAATCACGGATATAACATCTAAAGGTATATATACCGATCGTAAAGACGCTTTCTTGTCCGATGGAACAAAATTGGGTACAATTGTTACTTATGCAGAGGTGAAAATCTTCAGTATACACATTTAAGAGCATCTATGCTAGCTTATGCTTCTATCAATTTTTTTTCGATGATAAATAGATTTCCTGACACCGCAGTTAGAGTAGCCACTGATTCATTTTAAATAAACGCGAAACACAGCGAAGTAGTGGCTGAATTTATTAGCGGTAGCAAAGCTACTGGTGACGAGAGTTGGGGATCATTTAGAATTAAAAAAGAAATACCGTGTGATTATTCCAAATCAGTAGATGTTGTAATTGTCGTCAAGTCATCTGTGCCAGTACGTTTGTTTACACTTCACACAATATAGATCCATAATTTATATATAATAACATGAATGTAATTGATTATTCAGCTACCCGACGACGAGAACCTATTAAACACCATACGATGTTGCCGAATTCAATTAGATTGATTATAATCGGACCATCTGGAAGTGGCAAGACACAATTGTTACTTAATTTAATAACGAGATGGATGAAATGGGACAAGATGTATTTTACAGCCCCTAGTGTAGACGATCAATGATGTTACGAAGTGTTAAACGATTTTAACGATACAGCAGTAGAAGAATCAGGTGAGGGTATTATTGAGTTTATAACCGATATCGATGAAGCACTGAGCATTGATGATATTGATGGAGATATTAACAATTTAGTCATATACGATGATATCATGTTAGACAATCAAAAGAATCCCGCTAGGATATTTTCCAGAGGTGGGCGTAAAAACACTTATATGATATATATTACTCAACGATACACTCAAATACCAAAAGTGATCAGAGATAACTGCAATTTATTGTGTGTATTTAACGGAGTTGATACTCATACGCTACGAAATATTTGGCAAACTTGGTGCGGCGGTGATATGGATCATAATCAATTTAGAAATTTCTTTAGTCACGCTCAGTCAATCCCACACGGATTTGTGAATATTTGGTTAACACCATAGCAGCAAATGCGGCGACAATAGCGTCTTCGAGGAATTTGCCTCGTCGACGCTTTTTTTAGGCTCCATTTGGCAAAATTTTACTTAAACCCAAGAGGTTTTGAGAAACCCCTAATTAGACAAATAGGGCTTTAAAATCGTTAAGGCTCCATTTGGCAAAAGGAGACTTAAACTGTTTTGCTTAAAATCTACCCCAATTAGAGAAGTCGGATTCGCCCCCTCTGCTGCTATCTCTGATATTTTTTAGCAAACATATTTTTCTTCAAGTTAGCTGCTGGGGTGGAGGTATTCGCTGTCAGATTCATTTTAATTTAGGACATTGTGTACAATTCGTTTTTGAATACCATGACGGTATGTGTATGTTTATGGTGTGTAGTGGCAGCAAAATATTTTATTACAGCTTTTGTGCATATAACTAAATTCATTTCTTTACGTGATTAATTGCTTATATACATATATATATATATATATATATATATATATATATATATATATATATATATATATATATATATATCAGCAGGAGGGCGAATCGGACAACCTTTTATAGAGGCGACTTTGTCACTACACTTAGATCGTACATTAATTTATAATGGTGGGTGAAGCACTGACAACTAAATTAGCACGACAACGATTTTCTTCGATTAAGAACTTTATTCCAGTTTGTGATTCCGTTCGAAATATGCCCCAAACGAGACAGAGCCTTCAAATGGACTTTGCGGCGGACACACAACAGCTATTCAAACCTATTACTGCAGCAATTAAAGACGTCGTATCGACCACTGAAAAAAAACATATGGGGAGATATTCCTGAGGAAGGCAAAAGAAAAGAAGCGCCTCTTCTTCCTGTACTTGAAAAATCGAAAAGAGATTCAAGCAAGCAAAGAAATCTTTAGAAACACTTCTTGGTCATATAGTAACTGCTGTACATCAGGAACAAGAAGAACGAGAACAACGTGAATAACGAGAACAATAACTAAAACAAGAACAACGAGAACATAAAGAAGCTGCAAGATTTCAGGAACAACAACTTCAAAAAGAAGAAATTCCGAGAGAGAGAGGGGAATATACACCTCAAGAGATATTTACTAAGGAGGCGTTAGATAAAATTAGAAAATTCCCATGAATGTTCTAGCTAAATTTGCTGTTGATTCATTTCCAAAAAAGACGAGGGAAAAATATATAAATGAAGGATATGAAGATTTATAAAAACCGCTGACACTTGGAATAGAAAAATATATTTGACAAATTGCGGTGGAACCAAAGAGGATAGTGATTTTAGGGATTATATGAGAAAAATAGATGTTATAAAAGTGGTTTATCACCACCATATGAACCCCCCGAAATAAAAATAATGGCAGACGTTGATCCCACACAAAGTGCAACTGGTACAACTGACAAATTCGCTAGTGGATAGCAAGGGGTGTTTCAGGTAGTGGTTTAGTTAGTTGTCCTAATAGTATTCTCTCGGATATATCACGATTAGACGTTCTCGTAGGAGGGAAACGAGCCGTAAATAACTCACCGGAAGTAATTAATGAGGCAGCTGATATCTGCAGACGACTATTTGAGGGTGGTATCATGGATATTGATGTATACCGAGAATTTATTGATGAGCTATCCGAAAATCCATGAGATGTTTACTGTTACTATGGTGATTAATTTGATGATTTCCTTGAAAATCGTTTACAATTTTACGAATAGATAAATAGCATTTAAATAAGATGATCATACACTACAACCACAGAAAACCAACTATGGTCCATGTAGTAAACTCACGATTGCCTGTTTATAAAGCGTACTATGGAGATGGTCTCGGTAATACCATTGCAGGGTTATTTGCAAGAATGGCTCCAAAAATAGCACAAATCGCAAAACAATTATCAATGAAAGCTATTGATGTTATTCGTGATAAGGGTATTAGAGCTATTGGTGATGTTGCTGGGAGGGCATTTCCGCGGCTAATCAAAACTAGTAGCGTTAGTTCGGCGGCTAAGGAAACCAATGACTTCGTCATCAGTGATGAAATCACTAGGGCCACTACTATCTTCGGAAATTATGCTTGCAAGTATTAGTAAAATAATAAACAATGTAGTGGAGCAGAATATTTCATCACGAATAAATGATGGATATGACACTCAGGGAAATATTACTGCAACCATGATAGCGGGAAGTGGTTTGAAATCGCGAGCTAGATCACGATTTAGATCAAGAAATATGTAATAATATGTTCAAACCGGATCCTTACCCAGCGTTTGATATGGACGTTCAGTACTCAAGAATGATTCAGTACTTAATTATCAGTATTTTTCCTATAATGCAGTACAACCAAATAGTCGATCAAGAATCGAACTTCAAGTCCAGGACACCAACAAATTCTTTCTACCCTCTGAAGCGTGTGTCGAAGTAGAAGGAAAAATTGTAACAGCTGCTGATACTCCTGCTGTACCAGCAACATATCCACGTGGTGCCAAAGTCGGTTTTGTCAATAATGGTATCATGGCGCTATTTAACAGCGCTAGATACATGATTTATAACAGAGAAATTGAGTCTATAGAACATGATGTTCATGTTGCCACAACAATAGTGGGGTTGGCAAGATACTCCGATGATTATACAAGATCGGCGGGTCCAGCTATGATGTTTGCTAAAGATATTAATGATCACGCTTGACCGACTCCATATATTATAAGACAACCGAACAGTCCTCCTGTTGATGTTGCTAATATCAAATATATGATTATTAATTATGATCCTAATTACAACTTAGGAGCTGCAATACGTATATCAATGTTGGAAGGAGACCGTAGATTATTCTCATGCGTGATTCCACTACATCATATAGTTGGATTCTGCAGAAATGTTAGAAAAGTTCTCTACGGAGCGAAGCATACAGTAGCACTCGTGCGAAAGGGTGATGATAATGATGCAATCTGGAGGATTCCAGCAGATCCCTCACATCCTGATGATGACCGTGGCAAGGTGAATATAACAAAACTAACACTGTGGATGCCAGTAATGACTCCATCAATCAACGTAGAGCAAAACGTACTAACATTTATGGGTACAGGCGGCAAATCATTACTAAGTTGGCTAACAGTGACCACAGATACCATGGGTTCTACTATTGATGATACACTTACATGGCACCTGGCATCAAAACAAGGTGTTTCAGCTCCGCGTTAAATCTTTATTGCGTTACAGAATAAGGTGCGATTGGGTTCACGAACACGCAGCCATATGATATTTGATCAAATTGGGTGTGATGAAGTTTCGTTGAAGATAAACGGTCAACAGGAACCATCCGAGGATATACAACTTGATTACGGAACCAACCGAAATAGCACGCGTGTATCATCGTTTGTTGTCATTTATGGGACGCGATAATAATGTGGATACTGGTCTACAAATATCACAGTTGGATTTTAGAAAACTATATCCCATCTATTACTTCTCGCTGGAACATCTTCACTTAACCAGACAATACGTCGTTGAAATATACTTTCGAGCTCGTGTAATCGTCCGACTACTTCAGCAGGTGTTATCACTATCCCCGAATACAGAGCAGTTGCTATAATTCTCAGCGACAAATCAATGCTACTCGAAGGTGTTGGTAGACGAATGAAGATAGTAGATGCACCAGTGGAAAATATGTTCAGATCACTCTCTCTGCGGCTGCGATTAAGAACATGATAAAATCAGGTGGTATATTTCCACTTTTCGCTGCATTACCAGCGTTGATTGCGGAAGCGGCCCCAGCAGTAGCAAAAGCCGCCGCGCTATGAGCCGTTGGCACAGCGGCAGGGATGGCACTAAAGAAAGCTACCGGACAGCGATACAAAAAAAAAAAGAAACGGCTTGAGACTAGGAATAGTTTATTAACAATAGTTCCCATGTCAAATTTTGATTTACACGTCCTGCTAAAAAATTAGCGATAAAAAACTTTAGAGGTGTCTTTATGCGAGATCAATTACCACAACAACCAAATAGCGTAGAAACCGGTATCATTAATATCGATAACAGCACCGGACCTGGAACTCACTGGGTTGCATACGCGATTGATCCGCGTGCAATTGTTTTTTTCGATTCATATGGGTTAGCGCCGCCTAAAGAATTTACGCGTTATATAAACCACTTAAAAACTCCTATCTTGTATTCTACGCTACCAATACAGAAAATGAATGACCCACCAATATCGGCATAAAAGTATTGAATGTCCTCAACGCTATTTCATCATCGGGAAAACCACCCCATAAAACCGTACACGAATATACGAGTAATCGCTTTTTAGAGAAAAATTATAAAATAACATGATTGATATTTGGAGAAGTTTATTCGAACAAGTGAACAAACTAACAGCGTAGTTTTATAAATGCGTTTCCGCTAACATATTACCAAAACCCATAGTTGAAAAGTCCAATCCTAATACGGCTGACATAGTAAAGATTCTCGAAATAAAACATTTCAGAGGTATATTCAGGGAAAATCAATTACCAACGCAACCAAAAATCTTTGAAACCAGTATACTTGCTATCAGTTTTAGCAATAAATCTGGAATATATTGGGTGGGTTACGTTATACATCCAAAATGTGTCATTTATTTTGACCCGCATGGATTTCCTCCTTATAAAGATGGAAGATGTCTTGAATATATATCCAAGTCGGATTCGTCAATTCCTGAATAGTATTCAGAGTTACCCATACTGGGCTTACTTGTCTACGAATACACAATAATAAATTACTTAAACAGACGAATGTAATATAAACATGATTGATATTTGGGGGAGATCTTTATCAAGCCTGAAAAAAAACCACCACGTAAATATATGCAACCGGTGAAGTAAATAGATGAGATGTTGACTTTACCAAGTGTTGATCGCAATGAAATAGTTGTATTTCTAGATTGTCAGGGAAAATTGAAAACGAGTAATGTTTCTCTTGATGATATTTTAATTAAACGACGCGAGGCAGTAGAAGATACTAATGCGTTGTTTTCCGATCAGGGTAAACTCAAACCGGGTGTACTTGTTTCGACGCTCACAGATAAATTAACAGCGCTCGGTGATAATTATTCATCAACGATAGAATTATTAAACAAAAAACTACGCGATGAATATGACGACCATATAACTAAATTTAATCGGTTTTCTGAATTACAAAGAAGTATAATTGACAATATTGACAAACCCATGTTAATTTTTTTTGGAAATCCACCGGTGACCACACCGAAGCTAACAGAGATAAAAATAACTGTTAGAATTAACAACACTACAATCTAGGTATGCAGATCATGTCCAGAAATTTTCATCTTTTCGTAAAAATCTTATTCAGAAATTCTTTGTCTCCACATTGGATAAACTCGATATAAAACTCACGGATATTAGAAAATCCATCGATGATCTTAAAGCAACCAGCAATGAAATACCCGCGATTTATCAGCGAATAAAAGCCATCAACGCTGATATTAAAACAACCAGCGATGTCATCAGAGATGATCTGCCGAGGATGATACAAGTACTTGAAAAAATAAAAATTCCTCATGAGAAAAATATAAACTCGGTATATACAATCCAACACCTACAAACAAGAAATTAGATATCACCGCGACCGTCAAGGGTAATTATCGATAAACACTATTATCATCGACTCAATTTAATATTTCATCAAGGAGTTCATCTGGGGTCAACAATATAATATCAACGATCATCGACAAAGGAACAACTGAACAATTCACAATATCATCCACTGATAATAATTTGGCTAGGGTTTCAGTAACATGGCATGTGGAATTCGTAGCGGATTTAAGTAAACAACTAAATTGAATTCTGTTGTAATAAATAAAATGTCATCATTGGCAACATCACAGCAATATCGCTATGATCAGGTCAGAGAATTTCAAACTAAACTCAAAACACTCACTGAGGAGTATTAAGTAAAAATAAAAAAAAATACCGACGAAGAATCACCGCAGTTGATGTTACCGTCTACTCGGTATCAGGTGTAATCATCGGAGCTAGTATAATACTATCCTCGGTGACAATGGTTGCCCCGATAGCTATTCCAATTTGTATATCAACGGCGACAGCAATCGTGGGAATTATTTCGATTATAAAAAAAAGAATATCATCATGCAGCCAGCGTAAACTACAAGACTACGTAGTTAAATTCCATCTTGTGTCAACCGCATACTCCCAATTATCCTCGATGATATCATCGTCACTCGATGACACATTAATATCCGATAGTGAGTTCTCAGCGATGGTACGTATTTATGATTCCGCGATGTCAAAATTAGAAAAACAACACGAATATAATAACAAGAACTACTTCAACGAATAGCAGAAAATACTACACCGGTGAAAACCAGCATGATTTTAATAACCTCAACGAATCCTGAATTCAGTGTGAATATCCCCCACTGCGAGTAGAAGGAGATAGCGTTAGCAAAATTACGAGTATACCATAGTTGGCCTAACATTAGATCAAAATCATTGTGTGGTCAACATCCAAATAATTCCCTGGTGTTTGCGAGTAAGAATAAACAAGACGGAACTCCAGACTGGAACGTTGTTTCGTTACCATCTGGGTCTTACCAAATTGAACAAATTAATAATGAATTACAACGCAGAATAAAATCCATTAATGGAAAAGAATCAAAAATCGCTATAACAGTTCACGAACCAACACTATCATCCGCGATTGAAATAAACTCACCCGGGTATGACATAGATATCTATCAGAATTCGATAAGAACCGTGCTAGGATGGCCTGAAAATCCACCTCGACAAAAAACCGTTAATATACCCGAACCGAAAAAATCTGATTATATTTCTGATAAGGAAGATTATCAAGATTATCGTTGGTTTTATAGCGACGGTGGATACGAAAACAGTTTAGGTTATTATGTTGAACCACTAGATCATTCTGGTTTTGCTCATGGCTTTTTGAGTTAGAAGGACCCAGGGACAATAAGTATTATGTAATAAAGTAATTCGACATAAAAAACAATTCACGAATATGAATTCCAGGTTTTAAAAATTAAAAAATAACTTCATAGAAGAAATTAGTAAAACCCCACCTAACCGAGATGAAGCCATCAAATACATGGAAGTGTGTAATTATCGCAGACATGGAATTTTTCAATTCGCGATTTGTTCAATTTATATTATATCATAATAACCCTAAAACAATAATAGAATTTGCAGCAAAGTATAATATACGCATAGAAAATATCCTCGATTTTAAGTTGCCAGGCTATAATGAACCAGAACTAAAAAAAATCTCTCAGTGATGCCATCGATGATGGTTTCAAAAGGATTCACGACGTATGGAAAAAATGCCACAACAAAAAGCAACTATCCTCAAACATAATAATGACCCAGACGGTGGTGGCAGGCATATTGCCCCTCATAACGTCAATATATCCTCGGCGATTGCAGTGAATTTAGTATGTGATGTTATCGAAGGAAGTTATCAAATAAATCTCGAAAGATCAAATCAAGCCCAGCAGGGATATATTTTATACTCATTTTCACCAACAGCTCCTCCAGGGTTTCTAATAATTGAGGATCCTATATGTTTGCATGCGCGATTGTTTGAAACAGGAACACGTTATAACATTAAGATTCACAAGGTTATACTATTAAGATTCCACAAGGTTATAACATTAAGATTCCAAAACGTTATAACATTAAGATTCCACAAGGCTATAACATTAGGATTCCACAAGGCTGTAACATTAAGATTTGCAAGGTTATACCATTAAGATTCCACGAGGTTATACCATTAAGATTCCACAAAGCTATAGCATTAAGATTCCACAAGGTTATAACATTAAGATTCCACAAGGTTATAAAATTAAGATTCCACAAGAAAAAAAAATACAGTTTGAGGAATCTAATTTCCATGGGTCAAAGGTTACTTTATTTCAAATTCCAACACAATATTAAAAATATTGGACATAACAAGTATTAAACAACCAACCACATGAGGAAAACTACTATAGAGCAGTATAATAAAATGCAAAGACACAAATTATTTTATTGGATTCTAAGACTACTAAACTTTCCCGGTAAAAAACAAACACATATCAGTGTGTCGGGCTAAATGAACAAAACAAAACACAAAAGAAAACAATTATAAATCTGATACATACATAATTTCAAAACGGATATGAAATTAGAACATTATTTGTTAAAAGACTTTAAAAAGGAATAAACAAATATAATAAAAATTTTAACATAATCATTGTTTACCAGTGGAGAAGATGGAAGAGTGTGCCTATATAAGAAAGATTAAGTACACTTCGCGTGGATAACTGTATGAGAGATAAATTTCATTGTCTTCTAGAATGAAGCTATTTCAGAGAACAAAGAAAGCAACTACTAACCAATTATTTATATACGAGACCAAGTAGACCAACGTTTTAAGAATTAATATGTTCTGAGAAACTTGGTTAGTCCACTTGATGTTCAGAAGCAATTCTTTTAAATATTGATGATTTTAAACCTGAAACTAATCTTAAAAGTTTAATGTATTGCTTACACCTACGAATTGTGTCAATGTACATGAAGACGTTTCCAAGATGAACTAGGCATATAACAGGCTATAATCTTTATTGTATTGCCCTAAAATACAAACTTTGGAAAACTTAATTAAATCCTATTGCAATGGTGCATGAAAGAAGATTGATATGGCCGTTTATTTGATTTTGTTTGCTGTTAAAGAATCCGCTCTAGGAGCAATATATGGCAGTCCATTTGAATTTGAAGCCCATTTTATTTAAAGTCCAATTGAATTTGAAGCCTATTATGAGTTGAAGCCCATTTAAATTTGAAGTCGATTTAAATTTGAAGCCCATTGGAATTTAAAGTCTATTTGAATTTTAGCCCATTTTAATTTGAAGCCCATTTGAAGTTGAAGCCCATTTTAATTTAAAGTCCATTTGGATTTGAAGTCCACTTGAATGTGAAGCCCATTTGAATTTAAAACCCATTAGATATTGAAACACATTATAATTTGAAGTCCATTTGAATTTGAAGCCCATTTGTATTCGAAGTCTATTTGAATGTCAAACCCATTATATTTGAAGCCCATTTAAATTTGAGCCCTTTTGATAGTGAAGCCTATTTGAATTTAAAGTCCATTTGAATGATTTCTACATTATGTCGGGGGATCATATACATTTTTAAAAGCGACTCATTTCTAGAAGAAATTTAAAAAGTTGATATTTATGACCATGTCTCTGATTGGAAAATTGCCAAGGCGTGTTAAAAAATGTTAATTACTCTACATTCTTCTTAGTCAAAAATGCAAATACAGTCTTGCAGGAATAAAATGCAAGGAGTTTTTTGTTTGTTGATCTCGTCTACACCACTTGTTAAATTATATGATACATACAGAATTTCAAATAACTGAAACTAATTGTGGTATTAACATTCTTCGGAGGCAGAATCATAAAAAACATTATCAGATTAATCGAAGAGTATTTGGCTAGTGTTATGAGAGTTAATTATTATGTCAGGTAGTTATTATGTCAAGTAGTTATTCTGTCAGGTAGTTATTCTGTCACTGTAATTGGACCGATATGACGCAATGAGGATCTGAACGACGGAACTCGGGTTTAACCGATCCTCAGAGCTCAAACATTAAACAGTCTTTATCAGAAATTACACATCTACAACAACGAGAAAGGACAGCATTTAACAGCTACTATACAATGGTCTTCTAACACGAACAAATCGAGTCCACCATAACGTAGTCATGTATGAATATTTGAAAAAAGGATATCCAATATTTACTATAGAAGTAATTGGTTCATTACGTATTAATTTGCCTCTTACAAATGCTGCATTTATTCACGTGTACTTGCTATAGAACAGTTAAACGTGTTATCAAAACGGATGCATCCCATTTGCCAAGAATATGTGATTGAAATGATAATAGGAAATATATAGTTATACGGAACTGTCCCATAGAACAAATTCGGAAATTCTTTCAACGACCCCATGATTCAAATATGACAGATAATTTGGGTAATGTTGACTTTTGCTGTGTTTGCATTACATGCTGGCAGACAAGGAGGTCATACAAAACATCAAGGAAGCTATTGTTAGGTCTACATCTCTAATTAAATATGCCTCAGGGCTGTGGGCTCTGAAGTTTGCCTATTTAATTAAATTGTCTGCTGATGTGCGGTTGGCGGTACAAATTAATTTCCTCACGTTTGCTATTTTTTTAAAACAAAGCTAAACAAGCACACGTATGCATAATTCAAGCCTGGAGAAGGATTGTTTGACTTAAATACAGACATTACAGCATTTCGAAATGTTTACTGATTTAGCTTCATCTGTGATTATTGTATTTAGTGGTCACGAGTCCTTAGTTGCATTAACAAAATCGAGAGAGAGAGAGAGAGAGAGAGAGAGAGAGAGAGAGAGAGAGAGGAGAAAGAGAGAAAAAGAGAGGGAGATAGGGAGAGAGAGATATAGAGAGACATACATACATACATACATACATACATACATACATACATACATACATACATACATACATACATACATACATACATACAGACAGACAGACAAAGAGAGATTGTTGGTTCGTCATATCGCTTAGTTTATATTACACATAAATTTTCTTGAGCTTGTTGGTTAATAACTTAGCAGTCATGTAAATGGCATAGCTAACTACACGTTTGTAGTGCTATACGTGTATTATTAAATCATTTTTCACGTTTAAATTTGAATGTGCATTACATTGCTTTAATCATTCTGAAGAAAATTAGAAACCAAAAACAGAAAACATCCAACTTATCAATATGCAAAGTTCATTGTAAATAGCCTCAAAAGGAATGGACTACATTTTGTTGCGGGCAGAGAGACACAGAGAGGGAGAGAGACAGAGATAGAGAGACAGAGAGGAGAACCTTTAGATATTATTATCTTTAATTAATAATGATATATAATTCCAAAATTACAGTATGTTTAACATCAACGAGCAACAAAAACGAAATATTCAATACATCACAGTAACTTGTCTTCGAGGATGTTGCTCGTATAATATCAGACTAAAATATATGGTATTGACCTACTTTGAAAAAGGTGAAGAAAGAAGACATATAACACATCATCAGGATATCTATTTGTTTAATTTAATTATGGAATTTCATGTTTATCCAAACAAAGTATGGCTTAGTTAATAAGTTCTTTACAAAATAAAATAATAATGGTCAGATACAGTATGCAACTCCCTACAGCTCTTGTTTTTATTTAATGCATTACGGCATTGCTAAAGATTCTTGCAGATCATCATCAGATTATTATGCAGTTTTTCAGCTTTCCGTTGACCGTCCTTCTCTGAGAGTTACCCATAGCGTTTTAGTAGAGCATTTGATACCACGACAGCGTGACCTTCCTTCTCTGACAGTTACCCATAGCGATTTAAAATATATGTTGATACCAAGACAGCGTGACCTTCCTTCTCGGAGACTTATCCATAGCAATTTAAAATAGCTGTTGATACCAAAACAACGGGACAGTCCTTCTGTGAGAGTTGCCCATATCGTTTTATAAGATATCTTGATACCAAGACAATGTGACCTTCCTTCTTTGAGAGGTACCTTACAGCGTCTTAAAACCGCTGTTCATACCAAAACAGCGTTCTTGCAGAGAATATCGATAAAAGTCCACAATGATAGGTGTTCTTGTGACAGTCCATCTGTGATTACATGACAACTCTCGCACAAGTTATTTGAGCGGTCATTGAGTTAATAGTAAGCCGGCTAACATCCTATACTATCGGTTATAAATGCAGATGGGGCTGAAACTTAAGTTCCTATAATTGATTTTTTTCATGGCTTGCTTTGTATTCTCCAATTGATCACGTTTGTTGCTGTAAATTTTAAATATATTTTTATTAAAACGTTTATCAGTGGGTCAAATTGTCACTAATTTAAAAGAAATAAATTATTAGCTATTCAATATTTCAGTTTGAAATAAGTAACACCTTGAAAAGCTACACTATTCTAACATAGCATTACTATTGGTTATATAAATTTCAACATTATATGTTGATAACCAACTTTACATTGTTACATCCATGTTGAATTTCCATGCTATCAATGTCGGAACCAAACACGCAGGTTGAATGTACCTGCCATCGTTGTGAAAACCAAACATCGAAGCTGATTTTCTGTGTCAGAAACGAACATGTCAAACCATTTCCATTCCCACCAGACATATGTATCCTATCGTCTTACTCGGATATGTTGCATATTCGAAAAACCTGTATGTATTGCTAAATTCTAATTTATAAGATATATAAACATCAGACGAATAAAACAAAAAATATAATTAGATTGATATTTTTCATTCTGAATAACACACGATGCATCGGATTTTTAAACTAAAGTTAAATCTTCGAAAAAGTCCTCATTTTATGTACCAAATTTTAAATACTAGTTATTATTAACATTAAGATTTGTCAAGAGTAGTCTGAGTAAACAAGCAAGTAGGATATTTTGAAGCACAGCAATTAATCTATTATTAGTTTCAATATTTCGATCTCAAGATAGAATCTAAAATTTCCGAATAGTACTAAAAAGACTCACACATTTAGGACCTCTGACTTAGCAATCAGGACATAATAAATATAACAAACATATTACCAAACTGTATATACACCAAATATTTATCACCGAGACTGTGGTTTTGCGAAGTTCTGACCTTCAGAAAACAGCTCACATTTATCTCTGGTCAGCGGTTTTCGCGTAGATGGATCCGTTAAAGTGTAGTTTTGGTTTACATTTTACTGAAGAAACATGGCGATGTCGACAAATAATTCGCCATATGTTTTTCTGCCTTCCAATGTTCACTTATTAACACGACAGTATTGTTTTAGGTTCACTAATTAAGCGTCGGAACATACACGTTTAGTCATAGCGCTGAAACATACCCTAGGTCATTTTGCACTCTTGTGAATGATGTGATCCCAGTGATTATATAATTATTGATGTTATATAATAGTTTAACGGGTTATCATATGGTTGTACTGTACCATGCATCACAATCATATTTAAGACATGATGCCATGTCAGTCTTTATTACATTGAGACAGACGCATATATTATTGACGGTAACGACAAACATTTAAAATAGATAAATATAAACACTTTTTTGTGTTATGTTAAAATGAAAGCAAAGGTGACATCATTTAAAAAAAGAAAATATACAAAGTTATCTTTTCTCGTCAAAGTTTTACATGTTTCGCCTTTACAGTATCAATTGTCCAAATTGTTACAATTCAAGTTTTCCTTCAAAAATTGCTATGATGAGTACGATGGTAACTCCGATAAACATTCCTACATTATGGCAGATAAACTCCAGTATAGGTGTGTCCGTTTCCTTGTGCACCATCATGGGAATCTGTTAAAGCAATAATGGAAACTTAAAATATTTGCAACTAAATTTGAGGGAAATCCTATCTCTGTTACCAGATTGTAAAACATTCAAGTTGTACAAAGAATATGAAACATATGGACTAAGACTGTAAAAGCAGCAGTACTCTGAAACGTTTACGGTATTTACACCAACACAAGCAAATACATATTGATATGCAATAATAGGACATTTATAAACATAGTAATACGATAACATCATTCAGGTCAAACGATCTGGAAATTCAGTTTAGCATCAGGCACTTTGTATTAAAAAAATTATACGTTAAACGTGTGAAAATTGTATACTGAACTATACTGAAGTCATAATTAGAGATTGATAACATCAGACTAGATTCGGATATTTGTCACGATATTAAGTTACATATAAAGATAATAACATGAAAACTGAGTAGCATAATGACACGTTGCTAAAGTCGAGACTAGATTGAATATTATTTTTATTAACTCCTCTGTAAATCTATTGACACGTTGCTAAAGTCACGACAAGATTGAATATTTTTTTTATTAAATCCTCTGTAAATCTATTGACACGTTGCTAAAATCACGACTAGATTGAATATTATTTTTATTGAATCCTCTGTAAATCTATTGACACGTTGCTAAAGTCACGACTAAATTGAATAGTATTATTATTAAATTCTCTGTAAAACTATATCTTTGAAGGCTATATTGACACGCCACTAAAGTTATGGCAACTGTGAATAACATCAGAATCATATCCTTATAAATACAGTTATCTTAGTTGTCAATATTCATCAGTCTTTATTATAAATTAGAAAATGTGTTTTCTTTCCGTTCAAGATGGCGACTAAAATTTGGTGGGTAATATTGGAGAATAAAGAAACCAGTTGAATGACAAATTTTCATAGATACGTACCATGTCAGTTAATGAAATGTACAAGAACAGTCCAGCTGTAATGGCGAAAATCCAGAATCTGACCTCCATATTTGTGGACACAGCTAATCCTATGTATAGACCAATTACGGCCGTCAGGGAAGACAGGAAATTGAAAATCAGTGCCCTTTTGAAGGACATACCACTTGTTAAAAGTATGGCAATGTCACCTGCAGAAGGAGATAGAGCAAATTTATGTTATAATATGTTTTGGTTTAGTTGAAGGGGGGTATTATTTGGGGCTGTGTTTTGAGGAACAGCAACACATTGAAGGTTATAACATGCGATGCATGTAGATTGCTTTGACCAAAGGCAAATAATGGTAGCGATCTAGGCCGATTCGACTTTGAAAACTAAACCTGTTTTAGGGTCATGAGAGAGAAAGAGAGAGAGAGAGAAAGAGAGAGAGAGAGAGAGAGAGAGAGAGAGAGAGAGAGAGAGAGAGAGAGAGAGAGAGAGACTAAGCATGTCCTAATTATGTATTTTTTTAGATATTGTCCCGATAGAAGAGAAAATTGTTATCTATATTTGGACTGCATCGTAGGTGTTATTAAAGATTTAGTTATAGAAATATACGCATATTTAGGAACAGTACATTAAACAACATTTCGCTATAATCGCTTTTTGAATGCCACTGGACACGTTAGCAATTCCAATTAAACATGGAAAAGATAGAATGCGAGAATAGAGGTGTAAGAAGAAAGGGAAGAAGATTATGAGGATAATGAAGTAAATGAATAAGATTAAAATGTAAAGAAGGTTGATAACGTCATGTTGAGGATAACAATTATAAAACAACAAGAGAGACATGTGGTTAAAAACAAAAACACTGTTGGTAAGGCTGACAAACGTAATAATATATTTACCTACTTCATGTAGTGGTTAATACATACGGATGGTCAGGCCGTCAAACAGAGTATTAAATTTATCTTGTAGATGTGGTGGTTGATAAATACGGATGGTCATGCCGACGTAACGGAATATTGTATTTACCTGGTTCATGTTTGGGTTAATATATACGGATGGTCGGCTGTCAACCGGAATATTATATTCACCTAGTTCATGTGGTATCTCGTGACATAAAATTGTGATGGTGGTTGCCACTCCCATCAGGATGCTCTGTGTGAAGGCAGCCCCAACAGCCAAACCATCTGCAAATTTGTGGACTGCATCACCAATAATCACCATGTAGACAATGGAAGGTAATGTACCTAGAAAAAATTCCATTAAGAGATACTGTAGTTTCTTATTAGTCTTTGCTTTTAATTTTACGATATTGTCCGAGAAACTTTTAATTCCATCAAAATGGTTACCTGGTGACTAATTTATTTTCATTTTCTCTTTAATTCAAAGGGATATGTTCCTAATGTACGTGAAGGCTTTATTTATTTTCTATTTAATTTAAAGGGATATGTGCCTATTGTACATGAAGGCTTTATTTAATATTTATTTTAATTTAAAGGGATATGTACCTATTGTACGTGAAGGCTTTATTTATTTTCTACTTAAAAACCAAAACAGTTAATGTTTTATATCACTGTATCTTTCGACGTTTAATTCATTTATGAAGAGAAATTATCAAACGTAATAAATAGTATAAGTGTTAAAGTTTGTATTTGTTTGCGGTTTTTAACTTTTCCTCTGTAACAATCGGATATTTTTGTATGCTTGAATTTATCAGTTGATGAACGTAATTTACATGCATTCACTCGTCGTCTGGGATAGACGTCTTTAATGATGAACGTAATTTACATGCATTCACTCGTTTCCTGGGATCGACGTCTTTAATGATGGACGTAACTTACATGCATTCACTCGTCGTCTGGGATCGACGTCTTTAATGATGAACGTAATTTACATGCATTCACTCGTCGTCTGGGATATACGCCTTTAATGATTGCGTAATAAACAAAATGTGTACCGACTTTACGTCTCTTTTATTCTAAAGGTTAATCATATGACATACAATATCCATATGTTCATGATATCACTGTCAAACTGAAAGTTTTTAATCTGAAGTACAGTTACAAACATACCTTTACAAATAGCTACTTAGAAACATTAATTTTCATAGTCACATCTGTATTTTATCTTCAACGAGATTTAGACCTTTAAAGATGGCTTGGTTTAATGAGAATTTCGAATAACAGGTCACATGAGAAAGATGAATGGTATAGTACATTCTTATAAGTCTGCATTATGTGAGTCCAAACTCACCTGCAAATATGTCATAATGTTATAGATATTACGGTTTATAAAGACCTAACTGTCACGATAGTAGATTGACTGACCTAGATAGTCAATGTATTAATGTACATATTACTATTATAACAACATGTTATCCTCTGCATTAGTAGGATGCAGGTTGGGATTGTGTCTGAGGAAGATCAATAAATTAGAAAATACTAATTAATGTACTTAAAAGGCTGGATGCATGTCACTGTCAATGTAGGCATGTGTCCTAATGTGGAAAAAAGGTTTTTAGTTATGATATAAAATTTATTCCATTGAATTTGGTAAGTACTTTAACGTGAGTATAAAGTATTCATAGCGTTATAAAAGATATGAGGATAAAGTATTCATAGCGTTATAAAAGATATGAGTATAAAGTATTCATAGCGTTTAAAAAGATATGAGGATAAAGTATTCATAGCGTTTAAAAAGATATGAGGATAAAGTATTCATAGCGTTATAAAAGATATGAGGATAAAGTATTCATAGCGTTTTAAAAGATATGAGGATAAAGTATTCATAGCGTCATAAAAGATATGAGGATAAAGTATTCATAGCGTTATAAAAGATATGAGGATAAAGTATTCATAGCGTTTTAAAAGATATGAGTATAAAGTATTCATAGCGTTTTAAAAGATATGAGTATAAAGTATTCATAGCGTTTTAAAAGATATGAGTATAAAGTATTCATAGCGTTATAAAAGATATGAGTATAAAGTATTCATAGCGTTATAAAAGATATGAGGATAAAGTATTCATAGCGTTTAAAAAGATATGAGGATAAAGTATTCATAGCGTTTAAAAAGATATGAGGATAAAGTATTCATAGCGTTTAAAAAGATATGAGGATAAAGTATTCATAGCGTTTAAAAAGTAATGAGTATAAAGTATTCATAGCGTTTAAAAAGATATGAGGATAAAGTATTCATAGCGTTTAAAAAGATATGAGTATAAAGTATTCATAGCGTTATAAAAGATATGAGGATAAAGTATTCATAGCGTTTAAAAAGATATGAGGATAAAGTATTCATAGCGTTTAAAACGATATGAGGATAAAGTATTCATAGCGTTTTAAAAGATATGAGGATAAAGTATTCATAGCGTTTAAAAAGATATGAGTATAAAGTATTCATAGCGTTATAAAAGATATGAGGATAAAGTATTCATAGCGTTTAAAAAGATATGAGTATAAAGTATTCATAGCGTTATAAAAGATATGAGGATAAAGTATTCATAGCGTTTTAAAAGATATGAGGATAAAGTATTCATAGCGTTATAAAAGATATGAGTATAAAGTATTCATAGCGTTATAAAAGATATGAGGATAAAGTATTCATAGCGTTTAAAAAGATATGAGGATAAAGTATTCATAGCGTTTAAAAAGATATGAGGATAAAGTATTCATAGCGTTTAAAAAGATATGAGGATAAAGTATTTATAGCGTTTAAAAAGATATGAGTATAAAGTATTCATAGCGTTTAAAAAGATATGAGGATAAAGTATTCATAGCGTTTAAAAAGATATGAGTATAAAGTATTCATAGCGTTATAAAAGATATGAGGATAAAGTATTCATAGCGTTTAAAAAGATATGAGGATCAAGTATTCATAGCGTTTTAAAAGATATAAGTATAAAGTATTCATAGCGTTTTAAAAGATATGAGGATAAAGTATTCATAGCGTTTAAAAAGATATGAGTATAAAGTATTCATAGCGTTTAAAAAGATATGAGGATAAAGTATTCATAGCGTTTTAAAAGATATGAGGATAAAGTATTCATAGCGTTTTAAAAGATATGAGTATAAAGTATTCATAGCGTTTTAAAAGATATGAGGATAAAGTATTCATAGCGTTTAAAAAGATATGAGGATAAAGTATTCATAGCGTTATAAAAGATATGAGTATAAAGTATTCATAGCGTTTTAAAAGATATGAGGATAAAGTATTCATAGCGTTTAAAAAGATATGAGTATAAAGTATTCATAGCGTTTAAAAAGATATGAGTATAAACTATTCATAGCGTTTTAAAAGATATGAGGATAAAGTATTCATAGCGTTTAAAAAGATATGAGTAAAAAGTATTCATAGCGTTTAAAAAGATATGAGTATAAAGTATTCATAGCGTTTAAAAAGATATGAGGATAAAGTATTCCTAGCGTTATAAAAGACATGAGTATAAAGTATTCATAGCGTTTTAAAAGATATGAGGATAAAATATTCATAGCGTTTAAAAAGATATGAGTATAAAGTATTCATAGCGTTTAAAAAGATATGAGTATAAAGTATTCATAGCGTTTTAAAAGATATGAGGATAAAGTATTCATAGCGTTTTAAAAGATATGAGGATAAAGTATTCATAGCGTTTAAAAAGATATGAGGATAAAGTATTCATAGCGTTTTAAAAGATATGAGGATAAAGTATTCATAGCGTTTTAAAAGATATGAGTATAAAGTATTCATAGCGTTTTAAAAGATATGAGGATAAAGTATTCATAGCGTTTAAAAAGATATGAGGATAAAGTATTCATAGCGTTATAAAAGATATGAGTATAAAGTATTCATAGCGTTTTAAAAGATATGAGGATAAAGTATTCATAGCGTTTAAAAAGATATGAGTATAAAGTATTCATAGCGTTTAAAAAGATATGAGTATAAACTATTCATAGCGTTTTAAAAGATATGAGGATAAAGTATTCATAGCGTTTAAAAAGATATGAGTAAAAAGTATTCATAGCGTTTAAAAAGATATGAGTATAAAGTATTCATAGCGTTTAAAAAGATATGAGGATAAAGTATTCCTAGCGTTATAAAAGATATGAGTATAAAGTATTCATAGCGTTTTAAAAGATATGAGGATAAAATATTCATAGCGTTTAAAAAGATATGAGTATAAAGTATTCATATCGTTTAAAAAGATATGAGTATAAAGTATTCATAGCGTTTTAAAAGATATGAGGATAAAGTATTCATAGCGTTTTAAAAGATATGAGGATAAAGTATACATAGCGTTTTAAAACATATGAGTATAAAGTATTCATAGCGTTTTAAAAGATATGAGGATAAAGTATTCATAGCGTTTTAAAAGATATGAGGATAAAGTATTCATAGCGTTTTAAAAGATATGAGTATAAAATATTCATAGCGTTTTAAAAGATATGAGGATAAAGTATTCATAGCGTTATAAAAGATATGAGTATAAAGTATTCATAGCGTTTAAAAAGATATGAGTATAAAGTATTCATAGCGTTTTAAAAGATATGAGTATAAAGTATTCATAGCGTTTAAAAAGATATGAGGATAAAGTATTCATAGCGTTTAAAAAGATATGAGTATAAAGTATTCATAGCGTTTAAAAAGATATGAGGATAAAGTATTCATAGCGTTTTAAAAGATATGAGGATAAAGTATTCATAGCGTTTAAAAAGATATGAGGATAAAGTATTCATAGCGTTTAAAAAGATATGAGGATAAAGTATTCATAGCGTTTAAAAAGATATGAGGATAAAGTATTCATAGCGTTTTAAAAGATATGAGGATAAAGTATTTATAGCGTTATAAAAGATATGAGTATAAAGTATTCATAGCGTTTAAAAGATATGAGGATAAAGTATTCATAGCGTTTAAAAAGATATGAGGATAAAGTATTCATAGCGTTATAAAAGATATGAGTATAAAGTATTCATAGCGTTTAAAAGATATGAGTATAAAGTATTCATAGCGTTATAAAAGATATGAGTATAAAGTATTCATAGCGTTTAAAAGATATGATGATAAAGTATTCATAGCGTTTAAAAGATATGAGGATAAAGTATTCATAGCGTTTTAAAAGATATGAGGATAAAGTATTCATAGCGTTATAAAAGATATGAGTATAAAGTATTCATATCGTTTAAAAGATATGAGGATAAAGTATTCATAGCGTTTAAAAGATATGAGGATAAAGTATTCATAGCGTTATAAAAGATATGAGTATAAAGTATTCATAGCGTTTAAAAGATATGAGTATAAAGTATTCATAGCGTTTAAAAAGATATGAGGATAAAGTATTCATAGCGTTTAAAAGATATGAGGATAAAGTATTCATAGCGTTTAAAAGATATGAGTATAAAGTATTCATAGCGTTTAAAAAGATATGAGGATAAAGTATTCATAGCGTTTAAAAGATATGAGTATAAAGTATTCATAGCGTTTAAAAGATATGAGGATAAAGTATTCATAGCGTTTAAAAGATATGAGGATAAAGTATTCATAGCGTTTTAAAAGATATGAGGATAAAGTATTCATAGCGTTTAAAAAGATATGAGTATAAAGTATTCATAGCGTTTAAAAAGATATGAGTATAAAGTATTCATAGCGTTTAAAAGATATGAGGATAAAGTATTCATAGCGTTTAAAAAGATATGAGGATAAAGTATTCAAAGCGTTTAAAAGATATGAGGATAAAGTATTCATAGCGTTTTAAAAGATATGAGGATAAAGTATTCATAGCGTTTAAAAAGATATGAGTATAAAGTATTCATAGCGTTTAAAAAGATATGAGTATAAAGTATTCATAGCGTTTAAAAGCTATGAGGATAAAGTATTCATAGCGTTTAAAAAGATATGAGGATAAAGTATTCATAGCGTTTAAAAAGATATGGGGATAAAGTATTCATAGCGTTTAAAAAGATATGAGGATAAAGTATTCATAGCGTTATAAAAGATATGAGTATAAAGTATTCATAGCGTTATAAAAGATATGAGGATAAAGTATTCATAGCGTTTAAAAGATATGAGGATAAAGTATTCATAGCGTTTAAAAAGATATGAGTATAAAGTATTCATAGCGTTATAAAAGATATGAGGATAAAGTATTCATAGCGTTTAAAAAGATATGAGGATCAAGTATTCATAGCGTTTTAAAAGATATAAGTATAAAGTATTCATAGCGTTTTAAAAGATATGAGGATAAAGTATTCATAGCGTTTAAAAAGATATGAGTATAAAGTATTCATAGCGTTTAAAAAGATATGAGGATAAAGTATTCATAGCGTTTTAAAAGATATGAGGATAAAGTATTCATAGCGTTTTAAAAGATATGAGTATAAAGTATTCATAGCGTTTTAAAAGATATGAGGATAAAGTATTCATAGCGTTTAAAAAGATATGAGTATAAAGTATTCATAGCGTTTAAAAAGATATGAGTATAAACTATTCATAGCGTTTTAAAAGATATGAGGATAAAGTATTCATAGCGTTTAAAAAGATATGAGTAAAAAGTATTCATAGCGTTTAAAAAGATATGAGTATAAGTATTCATAGCGTTAAAAAGATATGGAGGATAAAGTATTCCTAGCGTTATAAAAGATATGAGTATAAAGTATTCATAGCGTTTTAAAAGATATGAGGATAAAATATTCATAGCGTTTAAAAAGATATGAGTATAAAGTATTCATAGCGTTTAAAAAGATATGAGTATAAAGTATTCATAGCGTTTTAAAAGATATGAGGATAAAGTATTCATAGCGTTTTAAAAGATATGAGGATAAAGTATTCATAGCGTTTAAAACGATATGAGTATAAAGTATTCATAGCGTTTTAAAAGATATGAGGATAAAGTATTCATAGCGTTTTAAAAGATATGAGGATAAAGTATTCATAGCGTTTTAAAAGATATGAGTATAAAGTATTCATAGCGTTTTAAAAGATATGAGGATAAAGTATTCATAGCGTTATAAAAGATATGAGTATAAAGTATTCATAGCGTTTAAAAAGATATGAGTATAAAGTATTCATAGCGTTTAAAAAGATATGAGGATAAAGTATTCATAGCGTTTAAAAAGATATGAGGTATAAAGTATTCATAGCGTTTAAAAAGATATGAGGATAAAGTATTCATAGCGTTTAAAAGATATGAGGATAAAGTATTCATAGCGTTTAAAAAGATATGAGGATAAAGTATTCATAGCGTTTAAAAAGATATGAGGATAAAGTATTCATAGCGTTTAAAAAGATATGAGGATAAAGTATTCATAGCGTTTTAAAAGATATGAGGATAAAGTATTCATAGCGTTTAAAAGATATGAGTATAAAGTATTCATAGCGTTTAAAAGATATGAGGATAAAGTATTCATAGCGTTTAAAAAAGATATGAGGATAAAGTATTCATAGCGTTATAAAAGATATGAGTATAAAGTATTCATAGCGTTTAAAAGATATGAGTATAAAGTATTCATAGCGTTATAAAAGATATGAGTATAAAGTATTCATAGCGTTTAAAAGATATGAGGATAAAGTATTCATAGCGTTTAAAAGATATGAGGATAAAGTATTCATAGCGTTTTAAAAGATATGAGGATAAAGTATTCATAGCGTTATAAAAGATATGAGTGATAAAGTATTCATAGCGTTTAAAAGATATGAGGATAAAGTATTCATAGCGTTTAAAAAGATATGAGGATAAAGTATTCATAGCGTTATAAAAGATATGAGTATAAAGTATTCATAGCGTTTAAAAAGATATGAGTATAAAGTATTCATAGCGTTTAAAAAGATATGAGGATAAAGTATTCATAGCGTTTAAAAGATATGAGGATAAAGTATTCATAGCGTTTAAAAGATATGAGTATAAAGTATTCATAGCGTTTAAAAAGATATGAGGATAAAGTATTCATAGCGTTTAAAAGATATGAGTATAAAGTATTCATAGCGTTTTAAAAGATATGAGGATAAAGTATTCATAGCGTTTAAAAGATATGAGGATAAAGTATTCATAGCGTTTTAAAAAGATATGAGGATAAAGTATTCATAGCGTTTAAAAAGATATGAGTATAAAGTATTCATAGCGTTTAAAAGATATGAGGATAAAGTATTCATAGCGTTTAAAAAGATATGAGGATAAAGTATTCATAGCGTTTAAAAGATATGAGGATAAAGTATTCATAGCGTTTAAAAAAGATATGAGGATAAAGTATTCATAGCGTTTTAAAAGATATGAGGATAAAGTATTCATAGCGTTTAAAAAGATATCGAGTATAAAGTATTCATAGCGTTTAAAAAGATATGAGGATAAAGTATTCATAGCGTTTAAAAGATATGAGGATAAAGTATTCATAGCGTTTAAAAAGATATGAGGATAAAGTATTCATAGCGTTTAAAAAAGATATGAGGATAAGGTATTCATAGCGTTTAAAAAGATATGAGGATAAAGTATTCATAGCGTTATAAAAGATATGAGTATAAAGTATTCATAGCGTTATAAAAGATATGAGGATAAAGTATTCATAGCGTTTAAAAGATATAAGGATAAAGTATTCATAGCGTTTAAAAAGATATGAGTATAAAGTATTCATAGCGTTATAAAAGATATGAGGATAAAGTATTCATAGCGTTTAAAAAGATATGAGGATCAAGTATTCATAGCGTTTTAAAAGATATGAAGTATAAAGTATTCATAGCGTTTTAAAAGATATGAGGATAAAGTATTCATAGCGTTTAAAAGATATGAGTATAAAGTATTCATAGCGTTTAAAAAGATATGAGGATAAAGTATTCATAGCGTTTTAAAAAGATATGAGGATAAAGTATTCATAGCGTTTTAAAAAGATATGAGTATAAAGTATTCATAGCGTTTTAAAAGATATGAGGATAAAGTATTCATAGCGTTTAAAAAGATATGAGGATAAAGTATTCATAGCGTATAAAAGATATGAGTATAAAGTATTCATAGCGTTTAAAAAGATATGAGGATAAAGTATTCATAGCGTTTAAAAAGATATGAGTATAAAGTATTCATAGCGTTTAAAAAGATATGAGTATAAAGCTATTCATAGCGTTTTAAAAGATATGAGGATAAAGTATTCATAGCGTTTAAAAAGATATGAGTAAAAAGTATTCATAGCGTTTAAAAAGATATGAGTATAAAGTATTCATAGCGTTTAAAAAGATATGAGGATAAAGTATTCCTAGCGTTATAAAAGATATGAGTATAAAGTATTCATAGCGTTTTAAAAGATATGAGGATAAAAGTATTCATAGCGTTTAAAAGATATGAGTATAAAGTATTCATAGCGTTTAAAAGATATGAGAATAAAGTATTCATAGCGTTTTAAAAGATATGAGGATAAAGTATTCATAGCGTTTAAAAGATATGAGGATAAAGTATTCATAGCGTTTAAAAAGATATGAGATAAAGTATTCATAGCGTTTTAAAAGATATGAGGATAAAGTATTCATAGCGTTATAAAAGATATGAGTATAAAGTATTCATAGTGTTTAAAAAGATATGAGTATAAAAGTATTCATAGCGTTTAAAAAGATATGAGGATAAAGTATTCATAGCGTTTAAAAGATATGAGGATAAAGTATTCATAGCGTTTAAAAGATATGAGTATAAAGTATTCATAGCGTTTAAAAAGATATGAGGATAAAGTATTCATAGCGTTTAAAAGATATGAGTATAAAGTATTCATAGCGTTTAAAAGATATGAGGATAAAGTATTCATAGCGTTTTAAAAGATATGAGGATAAAGTATTCATAGCGTTTAAAAGATATGAGGATAAAGTATTCATAGCGTTTAAAAAGATATGAGTATAAAGTATTCATAGCGTTTAAAAAGATATGAGGATAAAGTATTCATAGCGTTTAAAAGATATGAGGATAAAGTATTCATAGCGTTTAAAAAAGATATGAGGATAAAGTATTCATAGCGTTTAAAAAGATATGAGGATAAAGTATTCATAGCGTTTAAAAAGATATGAGGATAAAGTATTCATAGCGTTTAAAAAGATATGAGTATAAAGTATTCATAGCGTTTAAAAAGATATGAGGATAAAGTATTCATAGCGTTTAAAAAGATATGAGTATAAAGTATTCATAGCGTTTAAAAAGATATGAGGATAAAGTATTCATAGCGTTTAAAAAGATATGAGGATAAAGTATTCATAGCGTTTTAAAAAGATATGAGGATAAAGTATTCATAGCGTTATAAAAGATATGAGGTATAAAGTATTCATAGCGTTATAAAAGATATGAGGATAAAGTATTCATAGCGTTTAAAAAGATATGAGGATAAAGTATTCATAGCGTTTAAAAGATATGAGTATAAAGTATTTCATAGCGTTATAAAAGATATGAGGATAAAGTATTCATAGCGTTTAAAAAGATATGAGGATCAAGTATTCATAGCGTTTTAAAAGATATGAAGTATAAAGTATTCATAGCGTTTTAAAAGATATGAGGATAAAGTATTCATAGCGTTTAAAAAGATATGAGTATAAAGTATTCATAGCGTTTAAAAGATATGAGGATAAAGTATTCATAGCGTTTTTAAAAGATATGAGGATAAAGTATTCATAGCGTTTAAAAGATATGAGTATAAAGTATTCATAGCGTTTAAAAGATATGAGATAAAGTATTCATAGCGTTTAAAAGATATGAGGATAAAGTATTCATAGCGTTTAAAAGATATGAGGTAAAAAGTATTCATAGCGTTTTAAAAGATATGAGGATAAAGTATTCATAGCGTTTAAAAAGATATGAGTATAAAGTATTCATAGCGTTTAAAAAGATATGAGTATAAAAGTATTCATAGCGTTTTAAAAGATATGAGGATAAAGTATTCATAGTCGTTTAAAAGATATGAGTAAAAAGTATTCATAGCGTTTAAAAGATATGAGTATAAAGTATTCTTAGCGTTTTAAAAAGATATGAGGATAAAGTATTCCTAGCGTTATAAAAGATATGAGTATAAAGTATTCATAGCGTTTTAAAAGATATGAGGATAAAAT